>JAHRHZ010000023.1:22425653-22518624 GCA_024137785.1 Ginglymostoma cirratum | reverse complement strand
CACCGGACCCGAAACGTTAACTCTGTTTTCTCCTCCACAGATGCTGCCAGACCTGCTGAGCTTTTCCAGCAACTTTGTTTCTGTGTCAGAGAGTAATTGCCTGGTTTGGAGATAGTACCTGTTTCAAAAAGACAGCAGTCTCCAGTGAAGGAAACTCATCAAATGTTCTCTGGATATTACAATGGAGCATTTGCTGGTTTCAGTAGGAATGCCAACCTCAGTGAAAGAAATCCAAGAGAAAAGAGATAAAAGATCCTTCAGTTTAAAGGCAGTTTTAGACTTCCACAATTTTTAACCCAGATATCGATCAATCTTTCACGTCTGAAGAGTAGGCACTCTGTCAGAATAATAAAACCACCAGACCTCCTGAATTTGGGAATTCAGTCACCTCCTCTGATGTGATACCACAAACTTACACTCCCTGAATTCTGTCTGCTGGTACATTCTTCTCCCTTCACTACCGACAGTTATACCTTCAGCTATATTGAGCCTAACTTGGCAATTTCCTCCTTCAAACCTGCTCTTATCTTTCTCTTCTCTGTAATGCCTTACCACATTCATTTAAAAAGGGCAAAGGGACTGTCTTATTTACCTATATTGTAACCTTGCATGATTTTGAAAACATTCATTACATGTAAAACCCTTGGGTTTTAATAGCAAAGGAACTAGCAAAGGAAAATTCAAACAAGACACTACATTTCAAGTCTTTTTTCAGTTTAGAAGGTGCTTTGACCAAGATTTTGGCCACTCTTGTGTTTTGGACTTTTTTTTATTTAATCATGGGATATGGGTGTCCCTTGCTAGACCAGCATTTATTGCCCAGACATCAACGTTTGTTGTTTTAATTATTTAGTTCATATATTCCACATTCATCTTTATAGGTTTTCCATTTTAGAGGTAAGATGCATTTGGGATAGTACGGTAGCTAGCACTGATGCATCACAGTGCCAGGCACCCAGGTTTGATTCCACCCTTGGTGACTGTGTGGAATTTGCATGTTCTCCTCATGTCTGTGTGGGTTCTGCCAGGTACTCTGGTTCCTCCTACAGTCCAAAAATGTGTAGGCTAGTTAAATTGGCCGTGCTAAATTGTCTGCAGTGATTAGGGATGAGCACGCTATGTGGATGCGTTATGGTAAACTTGTGGTATGGTCGTAGTGTCTCCTACTCCTGGACCGGGAGGCCCAGGTTTAAGTCCCACTTGCTCCAGACAGCTAACATCTCTGAACGGCTTGATTAGAAAAATAGGTTAAATTAAAAGCGAGTTTATGGGGATAGGATAGGGGCCGGGGGTGGGATGCTGTTCAGAGGGTCAGTGCAGACTCGATGGCCGAATGGCCTTTTCGCAATTTGATAATCAGGGCTAGTTGGTACCTTCAGGAAATTTTATTAAATATTCCAGAGCTGCGGAAATCTCGTTTAACTTTGCGATTACATAGCATAAAAAAAACGTACAATATAAATGTTATTACATTTAACAAAAGAACCGATATTACATAAACAACAGAAATGCCTGAGTCAGTACAATTGCAGACAGCACTGCAAATGCACGCGCAAACTCTGAGGAAGGGGAGTTCTATAGGTCCTTTATGGGACATGGTGCATTCTGGGTGCTGTAGTTCCCGCTTCCATTATAATGGGACTGAATACCAATTGGAGAACTACGACTCCCGGAGTGCAATGCGCCAAACCACTTCTGTGAAATTAAAAAGTTAATTTTAATGTCCGCTACATTATTTGTTTGATTCAACTTTAAACAGTTCATACAAAAGGGATATTAGTTTATAGAAAAGCGTTGTTTGATGAAAAGGGTGCACGACGCTTACTTCCGATGAGGTGCTGCAGGTCAGATGGAAACAAAATGGTGGTGTGTGAGGAGGTGTTGGCGTTGCTAAGGGGGTTGCTGGTTCTTTATATTTTACATGCTCGATTTGGGAAAGTGGAAATATGATCACTGCTCCTGACGTCGTGGCTCTCACCCACGAAGATGAGTACGGACAGCAGTATAACGATGACTCGATGCCCCCTTTCCAATTTCAGTCTGAAAACCCCTGGTCCAAGACGGCCACGGCTAAATTCGAGAAGGATTTCATTCTGATTTCCGAGTTTTCCGAGCAGGTAGGCCCTCAGCCTTTGTTAACCATCCCAGACAATGCCCGCGGTAACTTTGATCTCAACTATTTCTCTCTCAGGATCATGTCTGTGGATTATCAAGCCTCCTTTGTGGGTCACCCCCCTGGTACCAGCTATCCTAAACTCAATTTTGTCGAGGACTCCAAGGTGGTACTGGGGGACTCCAAAGAAGGGGCTTTCGCCTACGTCCATCACTTGACTCTGTACGACTTGGAGGCGAGAGGGTTTGTAAGGCCGTTCTGTGTGGCTTACATCTCTGCTGATGAAAACAAGATCATGCAGCAGTTCCAGGAGCTTTCAGATGATTTTTCCAAAGCCTCAGAGTGTTTGAAAACTGGAAATAGGAAGGCGTTTGCCAATGAACTGGAAAAGAAACTCCAGGATTTGGAGTACACTCGGAATGTGTTACATAATGAAACAGAAATCCAGAAAAGATCTAACGATAAAGGATACTACTCGTCGGTAGCAATAGAAAAAGCCAATGAATTAGCCAATGTGGAAAAATGCATAATCGAACATCAAGATCTATTAATGCAGATAAGAACTTACTCTCACAAAAAAACACAAGATGCAGACTATTTTTGCTATGATCCAGAATATGGCATAGAACAATCTGATGTTGGTTTGGAACAGATGGCAAAGACTGATGAAATTTATGAAAAAAATAGCTTTTCTGATAGAACAGCTTACACACCCAAGTTCACAAGGGCTAAATCAGCAAAATGTTTTGAAAAAAAGTTGAAAACCTTAGAAGAACTTTGTGACAGTTACTTTTTTAATCAAACTCTGGAACAGCTTAAGCAGGTAGAGAAATTCTTCAGAGGTGACGTATGCTATTTGATTACCAGTCAGATTGAAAAAGAGTTGCTTCAACATCAGCAGCTAACCTCCTTTCTGTTTGAAGACCCACTACTCCTCACTGATGTAGAACAAACTGAAAAGCAACAGCGCCATGATAAACTGCTTCCGGCTTTTAACATTCTGAGTCCTAAGCTTTTAGTACACCCCTGCTTATCAAATGAAGCCACAAGCTTTGAATCATACAAGTCTTGCGTGGAGTCTGTGCCTATTAAGTTGGATCAGCAAGTCGATGCAGAGAGTTACCATGGGACTGCTGCAGAATCTATACCATGTAAAAATCCTCCAGCAACTTCAGACTATCTTGAATTGGAAGGGAAAGAAAAAGGAAGTATCAGTAGTGGTGAAAGCATTGAAGTGCTGGGTACAGAAAAATCCTGCCCAGCCCCAATATTTCCTAAGTCTGAGAGCCAAACAAACCTGCAATGCCAGCATCCAGAAATTGTAAGGAGGAAATTTGTAGTCACCAAGCGTACAAACAGTGAGGACAGCATTGAAGTCCTCAGTACTACTGAAGCGCTGATACCTGAAGACTTTAAGGCTACCTACCCAAGTGCAATCTATGAAGAACCAGCTTTAGACAATGAAGAAGAAAAGCAGCTGAGCACTGATCTTGTGCAGCCTGATGCAAATGTGAACCATGGTAATGGCTTCAGCAAGGCAGATTTTGAAAATACCGTAACTCTGCCTGTTTTATCTGAGGCTGTAGACTCTACCTGCTGTATTGGAAAAGAGAGCCCCAGTTTTACTAAATCAGTACCTACATTTGTAACTGAAGAATATAATGATGGAGTAGTCAATGTTCCACCACAACGCAGTAAAACCATGGACCAAATATTCCACAGTGATTTGTCACAGCAAATTGAGGGAAATGGATTATATGGTGCTGACGATCAAGTATTATCTAACTGTGAACTACAGTATAATGATGTACCCGGCAATGGAGAAACAGCTCAAATTCCAGCTGATGAATATTTGGACAACATGAGTTATATGAGTGCATCATTATATTCTGACAGGACTCCATCTCCAGCCTTGCCAAACTGTCCAACAAAGAAGCTTTCGGGAAAACGCAAGAAACAGTCTGGCAAGAATTCACTGTGGTTCATAAGACAATATTCATTTGCACAACAGGCAATTTTTTCATTGTTGTCTGGCCGGACACTTGTAATAGTAGGTGAGCAAGAAGGAAAAGTCAAAAAGCTTGTCAATGCTTTGTCAACATTTGTCCCCCATTGTGGCAGGGATTCAGACTCTATAAAGCAATGGGTAACATTTCCTTTGCAGATCAACCATTTACAGACCTGGAAACTCATTGGACTTCAGAGGTGCGTATTAGATATAGTTACAATGTTTAAGATCAAGTTTACTTTATAATTGATTCAGAGCAAACAATATTGGAGCAATAAATCAGCTTACCACTGTAGATATTTTTTTGAATGGAAGAATTTATGTGTAGTTGTTAAAATTAATGTGAAACTAGACACTGGATGAATTTAACACCCATAGTCAGTTAACAGCAAATATTTTGCATTTTATATGGTGCATCCGGAACCAACTGCACAATCAAATTCACAATCATAAAAACTGTAATTGTGTAGTGATTGTTTTTCTGCACCTGCTACACTGGTCTTATATTAAAAGAAGGTTCAAATATACATTCAGATCGTGTATCATGTCCGTCTTGGAATCATTCAAATTACAGTCCAAGAATACTTGTTTCGATTCCAGTTGCCTAAAGGTGGTGTGTTGGTGACTTCTTAATGAACTGAACACTCTCCACATAAATGCCATTATTTTATACTCATTTCCATGTTAGAAATGAATATTAATCATGCTTGGGAGGTTCACCAGTTTGCAGTTATCCTCCTTGGTATTTCTACATTGCAGAAAGGTATGAAGGGTTGATACCAGATCAATAGTTGAACTTCTGCACAAAAATCAAGAAGGGCACAACCAACTGCAGGTGGTAGTCTGCAACACGTGGGCTTTGCACCAGACAGGTTCTGGTATAATTCCAGTGTAGTACATAAATGAATTTTAATTTAATGGAAATTGCTGCTTTTACCTGCTGTCTTATGCTGGCTGGAAGCCATTTAGAATGTGAATATGCTACTTTGCCACATGATGGTACATCACTCTTCTTAACTCTGGTCTACTATTGAATGTGGCATTACATAATATCTGTAAGATATGCCATGCAGCAATGCCTCTGAAGATCTGCATCATTTCACCTTTAAAGCAACATTGCAGCAGCATATCTAGTTTAAAACGTTCCTTAAAAATGCAAAGATTCAGTCCAGAGAGGGAAATGTGATGGTGAGATTTGTGATGCTCACTTGTGTCTGAAACTATGTAAAGTGAACAGAAAATGTGTGGTTGAAGGAATTAATAGCTTCTGCTTTCATTCTTGAAATGGTTGATATTCTGGAAAAACCTAACTGCAGTCTGTCTTCTGTACAACTATACTCCGAAAGCTGGATCAGTGTCAAGGACTCTCCATATGTAAATAAAAGGGTGGCTTGGTGATGGGATACTGGCCTCTGTGGAGTTATTTCAGAGGCATATGTCAGGTATAGACAGCTGGGATCAAGTGAATCTCTTCGAGTGTAGGGGTGTAGGAGTACCCTTAAGAGTGCAGAAAGTGGGGATATGATATAGCTTTGGCAGATAAGGTTAAGGAGAATCCAATGAGATTCTATTGTATATTAAGGGCAAAAAGAGCAACTAGGGAGAGAATAGGGCCCTTTTAAAGATCAATGAGGCCAACTTTGTGTGGTACTACAGGAGCTCTTAAACAAATATTTTGCATCAGTATTTACTGTGGAGAACAACATGAAAGCTAAGGAACTTGGGGAAGTAAATAGTTATGTATTGAAAAGAGTCCATATTACAGAAGAGGAGGCACCGGAGGTCTTAAAGTGCATAATAGTAAATAAATCTCCAGGACCTAATCAAAGACTTCAGCCAAGCACTTAACAAGGTTCTACGTGGTAGACTGGTTAGTAAGGTTAGATCGTATGGGATCCGGTCGGGGGGGCTTGCCAATTTGATACAAAATCGGCTTGAAGATACGAGACAGGGTAGTGGTGAAGTGTTGCTTTTTGGACTGGAGGTCTGTGACCACTGGTGGGCCACAACGATTGGTGCTGGGTCCACTGCTTTTCATAATTTATATAAATGAGTTGGATGTGAATATAGGAGACATGATTAATAAGTTTTCACATGACGTCACAATAGGTGACGTGGTGGACAGTGTAAAAGATTCTTCAAATACAACGGGACTTTGATCAGATGGAGTTTTATTTAGATAAATGTGACGTGTTGCATTTTGGTAAGACAAACCAGGGTAGGATTGAGACAGTTAATGGTAGGGCCTTGGGTAGTGTTGCCGAATAAAAAGATCTAGGGATGCAGTGGAGTCGCAGGTTGGCAGGGTGGTGAAGAAGGCATTTGGCACATTTGCCTTCATTGGTCAGAACATTGAGTATAGGAGTTAGGATGTCATATCCCATCTGTACGGGACATTGGTGAGGCCACCTTTAGAATACTGCATACAATTTTGGTCGCCCTTCTGAAGTAAGGGTGTTGTTATACTTGAGACTGTACAGAAAAGATTTACAAGGATGTTGCTGGGACTAGAAGGTTTGAGTTACAGGGAGAGGCTGAATAGGCTGGGGCATTTTTCCCATGGAGTGTTGGAAGCTCAGCGGTGATATTAGAGGTTTATAAAATCATGAGGTGCACAGATAGGGTGAATAGCTAAGGCCTTTTTCCAAAGGTGGTGAGTCTAAAACTAGAGGGTGTACGTTTTAGGTGAAAAGTGAAAGATTTAAAAGGGACCTGAGGGGGTAACTTTTTCCATGCAGAGGGTGGTATGCGTATGCAATGAGCTGCCAGAGGACGTGGTGGAGTAGGATACAGTTACATCATTTAAAAGGCATCTGGACAGGAATGTGACTAGAAAGGGTTTAGAGGGAATGGGGGCTAAATGCTGACAATTGGGACAAGGTAGCACTGGGAGGTCTGGTCAGCATGCATGAGTTGGACTGAAAGGTCTATGTCCATCCTGTATGAGTCTACATAAGAAAGGTCACCTTTTGCTAGTAACTGTATTGGGCAATCCAAGCAAGTTGTTAATTGTCAATGAAATGTTCATAACACTTGTGGTATTAGATTGTGGTGCGACTATTGTCACAGATATGACTAACTTTCTATTTTTTTAAACCCTGCTGCACTTCCTGAGGACATTTTGTTGAAATCTTTTAAATCAACCATCTGTGCTTCAACTTTGCTGTAATTAATGATTGCTATGACTTCTAATGCCAGTTGAAGCTGTACCAGATGGTCATTTCTGCCAAACATGTGGGAACCAAGTAAATCGCATTATGAGGGGGCAATTAAAATCCTTTCTCTGATCTGATTGTGATAGTCATGCATGTTGTTTTGAAGTTCACTATCTGGCGTTTTGAAATGCATTATTTTATCATTTTTGGTAATAACTTTAAAGCAAACTGTATTGTTGATTTTGAGATACAAACCATAACGTAAAGTTCACTTGTCCAAGGTTATCTTGAAGGATTCTGTTATTCAGACTGAAGATGACAAAACCAAAATTGAAATTTTGAAATTAACATTAATAAGTGTGTATATATTCCCATCATGCATGAGCAGCCCTATAGTGAATGAAGTGGTAATGTTCTATTTCTTTGGCTTTTCTAGAACAGCTTCTCCTCTGGGTACCAGTATTTTGCACTCGCTGAATCGGTACAGTCGCTACATCAGCATACTAGACTGTGACAACAAAACCCTGCGTTGCCCACAATATAAAGGACAGCTAATCACCAAGCTGGCAGACCACAGGACTCAGATAAAGAGGGGCAGCACATACTCCATGCATGTTCACAATATGTTGACCCAGCTGTGCTCCCAGGCCTTTCTGTATGCTTTCTGTCATCATCTGCACCTTCCCATTGACGAAAGAGAAACTGAAGAATTAGTCACATATCGAAGGGTAAACTTTTTAAAGCACCACCTGGGCTTGACGAATGATGATAGCAAGATTGTACAGTACTTTGCAGAACTGATAAAGATGCACTACCTACATGAACCTGGAAAGGGCTTAAATCCAGTTCTACGATTTAACTACACCTCCAGTAGTATGTTTAAGATCTAGTTCTGCCACATTCTCCATTCAATGCCAACATTTTAATTTGTACTTGGATTAGAGAAAAGCATGATCTAATTCTGTTGGCTTTTTTACATTGCTGTATTGTCACCTGCACTGTGAAAATGCATCAGTCTGGCTATGGCAGGTAAAGGAAGGTTGAGCATTTCTTATTTGGTGTTTTTGTGATATAGAGAATTTATATATCTGGTAAACTGAAGTATTTTCAGCCCAGTATCCTAAGTTGTATTTTTAAAACATAGCAAGCTTAAAGAAAATCTCAGATGATTTAATACACTGAGAGGAATGGGATATTGCAGTTTCCTGAGCCACAGATGAAATAAGAACCCATAGTTTTGAGACTTGCTATCTAAGTCTTTAGATCTGTTTATCAAGGCATTGGGTGAACAAGAAAATAGAATCCAGGTCAAGGTGTACTAACTGTAGTCCAGATAAAGCACTTCACTAAATGGAGCTCTGAAACTGAATATCACACAGTCAGGGGCCTCTGAGATGTACTGGCTTGAGTTTAACGGAGCTGTTGGGTGAATTTCAGGAGCCAAGGACATGACAAATAGTGGATAAACTTTCAGAACAATATCCAACCTGTCTATCAGATTGTGTTTAGAAGATTGGGGATGGGGGTATTATTGCCAGTTTGCCAAGTCAGCTGTAACTGAACGACAATGACTTTTGAACTGCCAAATGTGACTTATAGGTTATATGTGAAGTCTTCATTGATTGTGTTGAAGCAGTAGCATTATAACAAGATTGTCTGCTGTTTTCAAGTATAAAATGTGAAAAGTAACTCTTGGAAATAAACTTAGCTTTTTTTTAATAGGATATGGTGGATTCCATGTCTGATAAGGGTAAGGTGATAAGGTTACATACCTCATAGTACGATGGCAGTAGATGCTTTTTCAGGATGCATGATTTTATGATTGTTTGTTCACTGTCAACAACAAATATGATCCAAATCTCCTAATATTGTCTCCAATAGCTTACACTTTGCCTGGATCTGTATGTAATCTGCATGCTGCCAGTATGTGAGCAGATGTCATACTGGATTTGCAATGCCCACAACTGGCCAAGTTTTACCAGTAGTATATGCTTATTAGCAGCCCATTTCTGGGAGTGGCAAGGAAATAGGCTGGAAATAAACTTATTTCCATGTTAATGTAAAGTTAGCCCAGCCACTTGATTCACTCGAGTGTTGCAATACTCATTTTTCTCCGTCAGCACTTTGATCAGTTTCAGAAGGAAGTGAAATGCTACATTGGGTTTGCAGAAAATTTGCACTTAAAATGGAAACAGCTGTTGATTTAATTGTGTTGATGGTTTCATTCAGCATTTTAATTGGGGGTGAAGAATGCTGCATTTCAAGATATGGTCACATTGTGTAGAAGGAGCTCTTCACTTTGTTCATTTGAATACTGCTAAGTGAATGCCTGTATATACAGAGTTATAATGGGAGCAGGTTAGAGTGAACATACTGGTTTGCTTTTCTGTTCCTTCAGGTAGTATGGTTGAGGGCTGTGCACAGATGTTTGCCCTCTTACTCAGGAATGGCATGCAGCAAATCTGATCCTGAAAAGCAAGGAAGGAAAATGCTGCATCATTTTGCATTCCAAAAACTAAAGAGTTTTTTTATGCTGACGGTTTGCCTGACGAATCCAAATCGCAAGTCTTTGAGCTGACTAGGGCACCACAAACTGAAGTAATGCAACCCTATTATTCCTTTTTATGTAGACCCAACGACCAAGAAAAGAAGCTTGGTATCTACTTGGGTTTCAAAAGCATTTTTTGGATTGTTTCAAAATTTTGTCTATTCACTCGTTTCACATTTTCAGATCCTGTCTTGTTTGCTAGTTGCTCAGATAATACAGCACGTTAAGAAACCTTGCATGCAAAGCGTCCCTCGAAAGGGTTTCAGCAGAATGCAAGCAGTTGTGAAATACAGTGCCATGAAATTCAGCACCGTAACTTCATTGTCATGGTTAAAAATGAAAAGCCTACTCCCATTTTCCTTTTCCAGAGTCAAACAGAAGAATGATGGTTTTACTATTAATTATCTTCTGTCTCAGAAGTCTTTAACTGTTTAAATATAAAAGTGTCAAACATCTTTAGGACAATTTATTACATCATTTTTTAATTAATTCTGTTCACGGGAAAGCCCATTGAAATGTCAGGTGCATTCTGGACACTTGAAGCTTTTTTTTTTTAATCACACTGTTACCTATCGACAATCTCCTTCCACTTTCACAATGCTGGTCTTGCAGTCAAGTGGTATTGCATACTATTTGGATGGCTAAAAATGAGCAAACCCCACCAAAGAATTTTCATTAACTATCATTTAGAAAACCTTTTTGTTTTGTTGCCTTATTTTTCCCCTCTAGCTTCACTTTTTTTTTTCTCAAAGGCAGTCAGGTCATTCTTGACTGTGGTTGCTTAATGATCTTCATTTCATCCTTTTTATAGCTATTCTTCATTTGTGAAAATAAGTAATAAGTGTTGCCAGTCAAGAATTGAGAATGTGACAGCCAAGTCCAAACCTATTCACATATTATATGTATTTTCCAGTAAAAACATAAAAAATAGTAATTTGAAGAAGGAATCTCAGCTGGCCACTTCCCTTCCAATTCCACTTGTATTCATGTCACTGCTGCTTTGGCCAAGATTGATTAACTTGACACGTTCCCAGGATTGAATCAAAGACCTTGTGAACCATCTCAATTGTTGGTGTATTAGTTCTGACATTCCGTAATGCAAGTAAAAAAGTGACTTTTGTAAACTGGGTGACATTGAAAAAAACTACGGCTGAAAGGAGAGGATTACAATCCACTTGAAGACCCCCTCTCTCATTTAAAACAATAAGACATTAGGCCTTTTGATGCATTCAAAATGATTAAGTTCTTTGGTTTCTGCACCTTCTACATATCTTTGTCTCAATTTGATGGCAGTACAGGTTTAAACCCCAATCCAGAGATGTTTTATGATTGACATGACAACTGTGAAATAGTTCTACGATCCTATCCAACATTTTATCTTTCAAATTAGTACCACTAAAACAGATGGTTTTTTTCTTATTGGTGTTTTCAGAACCTTGCTATGCGAAAGCTGTTTCTCTACAAGTGACTACACTTAATAAGATTGAATTGACTGTTGAACACTGACACATCCTGAGGTTGAAAACGACTCTGTAAATATAAATTCTTCCTGTCACTGAGCATTGAGGTAATGTCACTTGATACCTGCAGTACTTGGGTAACTGTAACAGTGTGCCACAGATGAGCATTCTTTTCTGAAGGTCTGTATCCTTAAACTCTGCTTTTACTCTCTTCCCATTTCCCTCCATCACCCCCCACCCGCAAAAATACTCAAGCGTCTGAATAACATGTTTTACCTAATATGTTTCCTTTATGAAAATGTTCAATAAAGTTGACCTTGCTTACTCGCCTCTCCACTGAAAACATTTTCTAAAAGAAAATTAGGGGATGTTATTCACTTATTGATCCATATTTCAATTCCCTTTCTAGTTATATTTAAGGATGCACACTTGTTGGTTGCAGCCCTGTTTGAGGATTCACTTGAGTATTCAAATGTTGTTGTTTCTGTAAGGGGAAAATTGGACAAAAATAGTTTGGAGATGTGCAACAGTTTAAAGCAGTTTATGTAGGATTGTCAGGTTTCAGAATCCAGTTTTCCTAATCACAGCATCATTCAAGATGACATAATAGTGCCTTAGTTTACACTCAGTGCACTGTGGAATCGCCTAGACTAATGTGCTCCAACACTTAATAGTGCAATATTAACTTACACATAATGATTGTAGAAAAGGAATCTGAAGAGGAAATGGAACCCGTGTTTGAGATCGCTCCCTCATTTTGTCCTGGAGGCATTCATTTTTACTGGATTAGGATCTATTAGTGCTTTCTGCAACTTTGTCCTTCTCACTGTGCTGTATGTGAGCAAATACTGAGAACTCAGGCATGATACCAGAGTATGACCTGCCTCTGGTTTAGGGCACCTCCCAGCCAGGATCATTGAAATACAATAGAAACAGGATCTCTCACCAGCCCAGGAATATTGGTGATAGTTGTATTATTTGGCAATTCTCTCAAGTGGCATGGAAATATGAAAGACATTATTAAAAATTCAGATGTTCTACAATTAGACATCTTTCTTTATTTTGAGAGTCTATTTTGTGTCCTGGAGCTGTGCATTTTTTTGTTCCAGTTTCTGGTATCTTCCAGTGTTGCTGCTGAATACTTTTATATACTAATTCTATATATAATTTATTACTTTGTCTTTTCTTGGTTCCCAGTTCACTTTTTGAAGAATGGTAGAAATTAATAAATTGCATTTCAGCGAGCAGATCATGCATCCCCTTATAAATCATGTAACTATATAATCTGGCTGAATATAAACTGTTCAAGATTCATCAAATTTATTTGAAGTGCTGCATTTTTGATGCTGATTAATTCATTTGAATCTAGATTTAAAAACCCAATGAATGTATAGAATAGTTCTGTATCCAGTTTCTGTCACATCTATTGGCTTATTGAGGATCTGCTCTGAACGAATGGTAACAGCAATAATGCGAAATGTGTACTTGCTCTGAAAGGCTGGCATATGAATGAATATAAAGCATCTGTTTGCTAAGCTTTAACATCTTATTAAACAAGACAATACACATTTAACCAGCATGGTGTAATAGAACTGACAGTTGAACTTGGCTCAGTGCTGGACGATTGTGGTTTGCTACAGCCTGAAAACTGAAAGTACAAAACTATTCATTTGATAATTTTGAAAAGCACACTTAAAGATAGTGGGTTTCTGTCAAAGCTATTTTAGAAAGAAAAATGTTTTAAGTGTACTGTGAATAGTTGTTTGCACTGACTGCCTTGATTATCCTCTCAGCCCAATTCAAAGCAACTGAATGTAACTACCATGCAAAATGCTCATGTATGACTTCATTAGTCACTTAAGTAGTTACAACTTTTAAAAAAATATAAGGGATGGTTTGTTTACTGAATTGTATATTAGGCTTATTTTCCTAATATTTACCCTGAGAAATATCCATTTTCCTGGACACACACATCAGTAAATGGGAGCAGAGACCTTTTAGGTATATACAGATCCATGGTACTGATGCAGCTGAGCCAGGAGAGACTTGCCAATTGCATTTTCCTGGTACAGTGCTTAAGCAGGCAGCCAAGGAAATGCGACAGCACTTTGCAAAACAGAAATACTTCTATGGGCATCAAAAAGAGCAGCTCAGTGTGAGTGCAATGTTTTGGCCTGTGGCAAAGAGATCTAGAAAATGTCCCATTTCTTTTTAAATTCCCTTTAGAGATCTTTTGTCTTTGGGAATAGTACATTCAATCTGCTGACAGTCAGAAAAGCAATATTAGACAATGGAAGTAATGTCTAGTGTATAAATCTGAGATGCCCACATTGTGTCCAAAAGTGAGGTAGGACAAGATTATTTTCCAATTCTTTGAATTTGCTATGTGGCATAGTCTTAACATCAATCGGCATTGGAAGGTAACTTCACCTTAAACACACAAGTTTCCACCTTCTGAGACAGCTTAGATGTATCTGGATGCTATCACATACAGTAATCACTGCATGCAGAAGCATGATATTTTCATTTGTGGAACAATGTGAATGTACTTTGAATTTTACCTTGTGTCCAGTAGCTGGTCAAAGGTGGCTGAAACCTGTTTACATGTGGGCATAAACACCCCTGTAACTGTATGAAGTAAGTAGTCAATGTGCATGAAGAATCACTAGCTAATATGGTTTCCTTTTCCAGGAATAGAATGTAACAGTCTGATTTTTACTTTATTCTGAATTGTTTTCTAAGTGCCAATTGGAGGACACTTTCAGTCTTGTATTTTAAACTGTAATTATGTTGTATCAAACTGTACTCTGTTCCTTTTAACCACATCCTTTAATTCCTTATTTATTAAAAAGTACTTAGTATTGTAAATAAAAGTTAAAACAGAAAATACTGGATATACTCAGCAGGTCAGGCAACATTCACGGAGAAACGAACAGTTATCATTTCAGTTTTGCCTTTCATCTGAGCCTACTGATGGATATGAAAATGTAAAGATGATTTGATTTTTGCATTGAATTACTATGTGGTTATCACTGCAATGTATATTTCAATTTTAGATTTGGATTCAGCTGCTTGCATTTTTGTTTTATTTCTGGCCTCATCTGTCTCACAACCAACTCTGACTTCAATTCTACATTATTTATCTCCTCGACTTGGTAAAGTTGCTCACCCCAAATGAGCTGCAATAGTCCCTAAAGTTCAATAAACCTGGCCAGCTGTCCAACACGGCTGTTGGCCATAGATTACAGACCTCCCTTATCAATTTCTGAATGCTAGCTGTCATGACTTTGCTTTGCTGTCTATTCAACTGGGATTTTATGACCAGTCAAGCCTCACCTGTCTAGAGGGAGAAAAGTCTCTCAGTATCTATGTTAAACAAATACTTCCCTCTTAAAAACCTGCTTTAGTCAAAAAGGAACTGTCCAACTAAAAAGGATATATTCATCAGCTTCTAAATGTGACCACATAGCAGTTCCACACTTTGTTCATGTTTAGACAAGTTGGCCCTGAATACATGCTATCCTTCCTTCAGTCACATTGACTCCTTAAATCGTCTAATTCATAAAGTTGTTTCCAAGGCTGTAGGGTTAAACCTACTCCTCTTAGTTTTGGGAGCATACCTATAATTGCATTGTAACTGGAACTCCTTGTAAGTGTGAAGTACAGTTCAGATGTAACATCTTTGTTTACTAAGACAGAGACAGAACATGTTAAGCCCTGAAACTTTACTCTGTTGACAAGACTTTAGTTCGCAAGGCTGATGTTATTGCAATAATGTTTATCCATCAGAATATGACTATAATAAATTCTGATCCAGTTACTGGAAGCATATGTTTTTTAATAATGTTGAAATTTGCACTTTCTTGCTTATTAATTTTGCACAGAATGAGTTGTTTTGAAATGCCAGGTGTTGTCTCTTATGTAATTATTTATGTAACTGTCCTGGTTTCAGTTTGAAAGTGTATGTCCATTTAATTATTGTTGTCTTAAAATGTTGTGCCTTCCACTTGTAATCAATCATTCAAACATTGTGTACCTTAATAAAACATTTTTGCAGCTCGTTTGTGTTGCATTGTGCCATTTGTGTAATTATTATTGCCCTCTGGTTGTCCAACCAACTGATTCACTATACCCAATTAAGGGCGCAGCTGGCGAGCTACTCGTATTACCTTTTTCAAATCTTCTCCATTCCTTCAATGGAGAGATCAAACCAGGTGATCGTAGCTGCCAGGTCTCTGACCCTCAGTGACTTAAGGAACTACACACACAAACTAATATTTGTCCTATTTCTGATTTTCTGATGAAGGGTTTAGGCCCGAAACGTCAAGTTTTCCTGCTCCTATGATGCTGCTTGACCTGCTGTGCTCATCCAGCCCCATGCTTGTTATCTCGGATTCTCCAGCATCTGCAGTACCTTTTATCTCTGATATTTGTCCTATCTGCCCAGTCTGCCAATAAACAGTCCAATGGTCTTGAAGCTAAGTTAGCAGAGTGTTGTGGAGTTCAGCAAGACATTCTGGTCACCTAATATTTATCGCAACCATTTAGACTAATTTGTTTAGGGTGGGGGAAGAGGGGTATCTCAAGGACATCAATGCATGTTACACATTCCTCTGGAGTGCCCATGGTGGAAAAAAACACACGGTATGAAGCAGGGAGTAGGCTTTGCTGTAATGAACATTGATTGTAACAAGGCATCTTAGATGTGCTTGTTCAGTGCACTGGCACATAACATATTAAGTTGTGCCCAGGCAGGATGGTTTGTGTAACCAAAAGTGTGTAGCCTTGACTACTTGATTGACCAGCATCTTATTTCTTAACGATCAAACAGACAGCACCTTGATTTCACAGCTTATGTGAAGAATAGGAAAGCACCGAAAGAACTGCGGATGCTGTAAATCAGGAACAAAAACAAAGATGATTGGGGGAGAAACATCATTACAGCAAGGAGAACGGGAGGGTGAGAAGCAAAGCTCCACAGCAGTCTCTGCTATCTTGTAAATCAAAATCTAAGTTCGTAAAACCGAAAGGACTGCGGATGCTGTAAATCAGGGACAAAAGCAGAAGTTGCTGGGAAAGCTCAGTAAGTCTGGCAGCACCTGTAAGCAAGGGTCACCGGACCCGAAACGTTAACCCTAAGTTTGCAACCTCATTTGAGAAGTCCTGTTTTAGGGGTTAAACGTACTACTTGGATTCCTCCCATCCTTTGCTAGGGTAAAATCTTCAATATATTCACTATAACTATCCTACTAACGTTCCAATATGGTCCATAATCATATATTCCAGTTCTCTTTCGATGGTAATAAAATACTGGGGAAACTCAACAGATCTGGCATGACTATAGGCAGAAAAACAGAGTTACCGTTTCGAGGGCGGTATGACTTCTCCGGTAACTTCTTTTGAACTTAGTTCTTAAACTTCTCTTCCAAGAAGAAGAGTGCACAACTACACTAACATCAATACAGCTGATACCAAAAGAAAAGTCTTCACTGAACTGTTTAGTGACCGATCCACGGATATTACTACGACGTCCACCAGGACCGCGAAATCTTTGCGCCAAAAAGACAAACAGCGACCCGTCGTGCTGTCCTTGCCTCTGATTGGGTTGTTAACGCAGTCCCGCCACGAGGTGCCACAGCTCTTGCGAAGCCTTGTGGGATTTGTAGTCTTCATGTCCGCGCAGGCTCAGCGCCAGCCGCCAAAAAGAAACTACAAATCCCAGCAGGTTGTGTGGGACTGCCTGGAAGCGAGGTGGAGGAGGGAAGGAGAGAAAAATTCCTTCCCGGGATGCTGGTAAAGATGGCGGCTTGGGGAAGGAGGCGCGGTATCACCGGGATGAGGGAAAGGTCAGTACCCGCGTTCTTGCATCTTTTTTCTCCCTCCTGTTCGGACGGAAGGAGCGAAGGCCTCGGCACCGTTTATGACGCGTGTTGCCGTTGGCTTGCAGCAACTGATGGCGGCTTGTGTGGCTAAATCGAGCGGGATGAAGCTTCATATTGGCCGGCCTAACACATAGGCCAGGTCGGGGGGCGGGCTCCGAAACTCACTCGGTCTGGCTTTCAGTGTAAAAACGAATAGGCTCTAGATGAAACGTGGCTGATTACATCGGTAAACTCCACCATCCATGGTGGGGGAGGGGAGGATGCCCCTGTTTTGACCCTCAGCTCTTCTGGAAGCTTCCAAATTTGAAGTGTGCCTGTGGAGTTTGAAACGATAAAGGGATTTGTTTTTGGAGTCATGGGGCCAGTTAAGAAGACTTCGAATTGCCTTCTTCTTGGCGGTCTGTGTCTAGATTGGTCGCGAAGTGATGAGATGCTGCACCGTTTGATCGTGAGGCTTTAGGCAGAGTTCAGTAACCCTTGTGGATCAAATAAGTGGAGAGGGAATGAAGTAAATTATTAAGATACCAAAATTTGTAACGTTGCTGACCTTTCTTTATTGCCTAGTATGAAATTGATACGAAGTATACGAAGTAAAATGGACAAATCTGTAGGGTCTACTTAGGCTTCAAGGGCTGTTTACGGATAAATCTCTCGGTGAGATATTCATATAATGTAACTTCCATTTATATCATGAGTCAAAATGAATTTCTTTCCAAATACAAGTGGTTATTTGTACTGGTTCTAAACTCAGTTTTTACATAGAATTATTTTTAAAGTTCACATTGGAATGCACAGTATTAACCTGCAAGATTTGATGTGGTTAGCAGCATGAGTGGATGCAACAACTTTATGGCTCAAAATCAGCATCTCAGTGGCTGGAAAAGAAACATGCGCTTACTTTCATTTTCCCCCAAAATGGGCTCAGTAATGCCATCAAAGGTGCATAAAGTAACATCGGTACTCGATTATTTCAATTCCACACTTCAAAAAAAATTGAACTGAAGAGTTGGAATCAAGATTTTTTTTTTAAAATGGCATCTTTTTAGTGGGATGACTTTAGACGTATCTCAAATTAAAGGTTGTTCTCTGTTGTATAGAAACTACTGCAACTTATTAAAATATTATATCTATAATACTTTAGTTAGAATCATAGAGTCCCTACAGTGTGGAAGCAATCCATTCTTAAAATCATTCAGCTACATTTGAAAACACTTCTCCCTCCACTCCAACATATGACTAAAACAAAACTAGAAAAAAAACTGACCCATAAAAGGCAATTAATTGAACAAATCTGTAGTTGTTGAATATTTGTGAAAAATATTTCTACTGACAATGTTTAAATCAGTTTCTTGCCTCAACCTATTTTAAAAATGTTAAGATTCTAGGACTTTTTAAAAGTGCACTTGAGCATGTGTACCTTAGAGATTCTGTTTGGAAAACAGCAAATTGCAATCCTGTTGTCCTACCACTATATTAAATATATTGTATAAAAATGTGCTTTTCATAACATTAAAGTGTCCTAAAGTGCTTAAGAGGCAATTAAGGGAAATGTGGATTCAGTCTCGACACAACAGCTACCACAGGTAGCAAGTGATAAATTACTGGATTATCTGTTTTTTAATACTGAAAGATAAGTGTTGGTCAACACTGCCATATTGTGTCGTGTGATCTTTAATGTCTACTTAAGTGGGCAGAAACCTCAGCTTTAAAAAATACTGACAATCTTTTTGTTGACTCTCACATTAGACCAGTAGATTTCCATGGAATGGAAAATTTGCCAACTTAAAATCTGTACAATCATAAATTTTCTATTTGTGTTTCTGTATGTTGTACTCACTGGTTTGCTCCTTTTGAGTTTCTGAGGCTGGAATTTGGAAGGGTTATTTTTGTGTTTTTATCTCCTATCGGGATGATTCTCGAATCAAGTTTTGCTACAGACAGCTTGAGCTATAAACAAATGAATAGTAATATTGCCATTGAACTTTAATCCCATAAGCCTCTGTTGTATGCTGCCCAGTGCTGATGAAATCTAAACTGTACCATTCTCTGGAGAGCTTCATGTCCAGGTAATGAAACATGAACAGCGATATTAAATTAGTTAAATCAGCAATTCATCCCCTGTGGTTTACATACTATGACTGTAGAAATAACAGCAAATGATCAATGTCAGTATTCCCTGGTTCAGACTTTGCAATAGCAAACTCATACATGGTGGTGGAATTATCTCCTGTGCAACTTGTCACTCTCCCCTCTCTTGCACCCAACACCCCCTCCAACTCCAAAAAAGCACCACTTACCCAGTTGTTGTACCCTAATCGCCACTTTCTTTTTGTTTGATTCTTTGACATTTTCTCCACATAAATGTTAAGCCTTGATGAAGGGCTTGGGCCCAAAACATTTATGTTCCTCCTCCGCAGATGCTGTCTGACCTCCTGTGCTTACTGTCTCCAAATATTAAGCCTAATTCCTTTAGCTGCATTTCTTCAGAATGAAGCTGTTTGTTTTGTAAAATATTGTTGTTTATCAACGTGTAAGGTCATGCACCTGTAACTTGGCATTCGTGTGTGTATCAGTAGTTTGGCAAGCAACATGTTTGCAGAGTCATTTAGTGTTGATGTCCAGTGGACGTGATAATGTTCTGCTTCTCTGCTCATTGTTGTATGTACATTTCAACATTTCACAGTGAAGTGACTGGTGACTCAATATTCCCCTGTATCAGTTTAACTCCGAATTGTTGTCCCAGATGACATGCAACTTCCTGGGAGGTCCCAGGCAACTCATGGGCTGTGTGTGTAATGATCTTATTTGTTCCTTCAATTGCTACAGCTGAATGTTGAGCTCAGACTTAACATTCTGGCCAGCAGTCTTATCTGTCAATTTATTTTTAAAAGAAAATGTTCCTTACTTGAAATTTCATTGAAAGGGAGAGTATGCAATAGGCCATGCAAAGACCTTAAAAGATAACCTTTTGAAAAGCTACCATTATTATTTGATGCATTGCAACTAAATAGAACTAATTAATGCTGCTACTATATTAACTTGTGAATTGTAGACTCCCTCCCTTCAACAGACTTGTACGGCAGAGACACTTGTTGTCTTTTTTTTATCCTACATATCTAAACAGCTGCTAACCCTATGTCTTTATTGCATATTGAAAATCATCAGCGTATAAATTGTTACTGTAAAAGTATTCATATCCTTTCCATCAATACAGTTAAAGACATACCCTTGATATTCGTAAACTTGGAAAGACTTGCGGATTTATGCATAAAGTTTCTTGATTTGAGCTGAATATTCCTTGAGAATATGATAAATCGTAGTTAATATTGGGTTTGCAAAAATTATTTATTTGCCGCAGTCTGATTTCTGTATTTTTTTCAAAGTTTTTTTTTTAAAAAATTACCCTGAATTTGAAGAGTTCTGTTCAAAATGTGTTGCTACAGGCAGTGACTTGAGATTTTTTTTAACTTTTCTACTCTACATACAGTTCCTCTTGGTTATCTTGTTTTGCCTGTGCAGGGGTGTCTTTAAGTGTGTCATGATACCACCCAGATCTTCTTTTGAGCTTTCATTTTTTCCTTTTCATGGAGCAGGTTGTATGACCCAATAGGTGATTTATTAGTTACTGTAACTGAGGTGTCACCTCATTTTCCATGAGGAAGGCTTGGTAGAGGCTTAGCAGAGGTTGACTTTGGAAGTCATGATTAGGTGATTTAATTTTTTTTGTGAGGATGGTGAAGTATTTTCTTTGGGGTCAAAAGTGAACATGTAGCAAAGATTTTGATGAAAAGCTAGAGAATAAAAGAGAACGTAAGACCAAATTATTTTAATATAAATCTATATTGAGTGGGTGAGAAATGAGAGGTTGGAAAACTTAAGAAAAGGGTTTTGGAAATACGTAGAGTTGAACATCTCTGAAGAGCCTGGCAATTTTGTGTTGTGGCTGTCATAATACAACAGGTAGTATTGCCAAATGGAAATTGGATTCAATTGATTCTATAGTAGTGGTGCAATACAACAGTTATACTGCAAACTGTCCAGATGGAATTTTAAATTGCATTCAGTCTGCTGAAGAAGTTATCAGATAAGTGCAATGTTACTCCTTTTTGTTTTATGATCACCCAGGATACAAAGGTTCTTCACCTTTTTTTTTAAAAATCTTGTATGGAGTTTATCTAATATGGAGAATGTTCTTCAGGTCAAAGATGTGGCCGTGGGTACCCACATAGACTCCTCCCAAAACTCTTTCTGCAATATATCGATGATATCATTCATGCTGCTTCCCTCTCTCATACGGAATTGGAAAAGTTCATCAATTTCGCTTCCAAATTTTAACCTTGCCCTCACTTTCACCTGGTCTATCTTTGACGCCTCCCTTCCTTTGGTCAACATGTCTTTCCATTTCTGGGGATAGACTGGCCACTAATATCCACTGTAAACCCACTGACTGTATGATCTTGCACGCTGCTTCCTGTAATGACTCATTCTCCCAGCTTTTCCATCTCCTTCACATTTGTGCCAGTGAGGCCAACTTCAACAAGGGAGCCTCTGAAATTTCCACCTTCTTCCTCAACCAAGGATTCCCCAGCACCCGTTGTCTACAGGGCCCTCAACCAGGTCCGACCCGTCTCCCGCACTTCTGCCCTCACCCCCTCTCTTCCCTCCTGCAACAATGATAGGGTTCTCCTTGTCATCCCGGAGATCATTAGCCACCATTTTCACCACCTCCAGCGAGATGATACCACCAGACATACCTTCCCTTGTCTGCCTACAGTAGGGACTGTTCCCAGCTGGGCACCCTGGTCAACACAACCATCATTCCCAGCATCCCCTGACAGCCTCACAACACCTTCCCCTGTAACCGCGTAGGTGTAACACCTGCCTGTTTACCGTTTACCTCCTACCTCCTCAGTATCCAAGGACCCAAACATGCCTTCCAGCTGAAGCAGTCCTTCGCATAATCTAGTCTACTGCATTCGTTGCTCACAATGTGGTCTCCTCTACATTGGGAAACCAAAGCATAGACTGGGTGACTGCTTCACAGAGCATCTACGATCTGCCCGCAGAAATGACAGCGAGCTTTCAGTTGCCTGCCAATTTAACACACCACCCTGTTCCCTGGCTAACACCTCTGTCTCAGGCCTGCTGCAGTGTTCCAGCAATGCTCAGCACAAGTTGGAAGAACAACACCTCATTTTCCACTCGGGGACTTTGCAGCCCTCTATCACGTTCAATAATTTTAGGGCCTGAACTCTCCCGTGTCCTAGCCCCCTACCCCACACACCAGTGTTTGTTATCACAGTCTACCATAACACAATACCAATTGTTAGCCTTTAACAGTCTCTATTATCAGCTATTCACCCTCTTAGCCAGATCATTATCTGTTCCTTTGTCTATCCAACTGCTCTTCTCTCTCTTTAGGCTCTTATAACCCCAGCTATCATTTACACCTTACCCCCTCTCCCCACCCTACCGTCTGTATATAAACCCATATTTTCCTAGCTACCATCCGTTCTGAGGAAGGGCCACCTGACCCGAAACATTAACTCTGATTTCCCTTCACAGATGCTGCCAGACCTGCTGAGCTTTTCCAGCAACTTCTGTTTTTGTTGGAGAATGTTCGTGCCTGCCTTGAAAATATATTGCACTTGTGTTTAACTGAATGTTGCCGAAAGCTTTCTTGGGTCAGGCAAAGGGCAGCTACAGAAGCTGATTCTGTTGGAGTTTAACTAATAAAAATGCTTAACACCTTAACTCCAACTACCTATCTTGATAAGTTTCCTGCTTCTGTTCTTTCTATTAGGAAATTGGTCTACAGTGTTGTCTGGAGCAGAGTGGAGGAAATACCAACTCCATATTACACACCTAACCTTCCAGGTTCTGCAGGCCAAGTTGGTTGAGTCATGCACTAAAGTACTGCAGATCCACTAGATAAGAAAATTAGATACCAAAAAGAGGAATTATTAGGTTTGGATCTTTGCTAGACAGTTGGTAAGTATGTAGGAGCGGCCTCTGAGTTCCTTGGTGAGCAGCCCAGCTCATAAAGTGCAGTTACATGGCCGCCTTCATTCCTGACTGTTCCATTCAGTGGTGTTCCAACTGTTAAAGGTGTAAACTTTAGCAACAGCTGCTTGCCTCCATTAAAACTGCCCGTTTCCATGTCTGTAATAATACCCAAATCTTCTGTTTCATCTGTACGCATGCTGAAACCCTCACCAGTGCTTTTATGACCTCTATTCTGGCTAGTCTAACGTATTTCTCACTTAACTGCCTTTTCCTTCCTTTATATTCATAAGTTCATCTAAAGCTTTGCTGCTGTTTTTTAACTCCCAGGTACCTTAAACAATGCTTTGACATTGCAGTTCTTGTGCTTGTTTTCCAAATTTCTCATGATATAAGCTCCCTGTCTTTCAATCTTGCCCCAACCCCATAATCCCCTACAATCTCCAATTCTGGCCTCTTCCACATGCACAATTTTGATTTTCCCACTATTGGCTGCTGAACTTGCATCCACTGCTGTCGTGAACTCTGGATCTCTCCTCCATAAACGTCATGGACTCTCTATGCTCTTTACTTCATAGAGCACTTTGGTAACTAGGATTGGTTGGTAAAGACACAAAGGCTGGTCTATTCATTTAATCCTGGTGCTTCTGTGATGTGAGCTGTTTAGGTAAAGAACTATTGCTACGAATGAAACTGACTGCCCCTCCAATGTATTCAGCAACTAGTCAGTGTGGGTGTGAGTTCTACCTCAAATTGATTTTTGTCTGTCTTGTCATGAAGGTGAAATGTATGAGAGCATTTTTTTTACAAACTTTGCTTCAACATTTCACACCTTCAGTGGGATATATTTCTTTTGCCCCCTCCCATCTGGTTCCCATGCTGAATTTGACATTATTCAGGTACTTGTATGAATCAACATTTGGAGCATTATTGCACGCTCTCTTTGAGTATAAACAGAGATTCTTTCTCCCTTATATAAATCCAAACTTTGGTCACGTACTCAAACTTGTAGCCTCTTTTGAGAGTCACTACATTAAAAGCCTTTTCAGTGGAAGCGCTGAAGTAAAGCACTAGCTTCGGAGTTAGCCAGTACCCTCATGCGTTTTCTGTTGAGTGTAATATGTCTTCCATTTTGACTATCTGTAGGATTACTCTTCACCCATAATGGATAAATGCTTTAACAGAATAACAACAAAGAATTGATTCATGTAATTAAATAACCATATAGGTGAATGTAGCCCATGAATTCTTCTTGTCTTTCAGTTGCTACATGCTTTGAATGCTGTAGGAAATGTTTCAATAGCCCTCTAGTTTCCCATTGACAAAATTGAGAGACATTGAATAATATTAAAATATATGGCAAACTTTTAAACTGTTAAAATGCAAATTTGTGTTTTGGTATTTTTGCTTCAAATAGTATTTTTCCTGGATCCTTGGACTGTGTTGTGGTAATTCTTGCCTCTGCTTTAAAAGATCATCAGTTGGAACTTGATCTTGGATAACAAACAGTGCTTAAATGAGTACTCAACACAGAAGTGCTCTGTTGTCAGAACTACCCTCGAACAAAATCATCAAACTCTTCAATATATCCTCTTCTAACTCATTCACTTTCAGGACCTCACTGTGAAATTACATCTTTGCCTATGTCTTTCTCTCCTTAGACAGGCTTTTAGACTCGATGCTCCACATCACTAGTGTTGGTTTGCTCTGTGTAAGTGAAAATTCTGTAATTAACTGCATAAGTAGGGATGTGAGACTTTCTTTGTAATTTTAGGTGTGTCTGTAGATATGAAGTGGTATTTGTTTTATCAACTTTAGAATCATAAAATCCCTACCGTGTGGAAAGAGGCCATTTAGCCCATTGCCGACCCTCTGCAGAGCATCCCACCCAGACCCAGACTCCCACTCTATCCCCGTGACCTGCGTATGACATGGCTAATCTACCTAGCCTGTGCAACCCTGGACACTACGGAACAATTTAGCATGGCCAATCCACTTAACTTGCACTATCTTTGAACTGTGGGAGGAAGCTGAACCACTTGGTGGGAATCTATGCAGACACAAGGAGAACAGGCAAACTCCACGCACAGTCACTCAAGGCTGGAATTGAACCTGGTCCCTGGAACTGTGAGACAATAGGGCGAACCACTGAGCCGCTGTGATGTCCAGTTTTATTTTACTCCATTTTGTACTGAGCATATTCATATATGTCATGTGTGTCTTGTTTTTCCTCCTGCAAGTTTAAGTATCTAATTGTGTTCAAATAGTGAACCTTATGATGGAGAATCAACAGCGGAACTTTGGATAATTTATTCAGGTTTCAAAATCAAGCTTGATCTCTCAAACCTACAATCTTAAGTGCAGCATTTTAAATCTCAGTGTAGTTGTGATTCTGTGTTAGCAATTCTCTGAGCTGCACATTTGTTCTGAGTAAAAAGTGTTTGTATTTCTGTAGAGATTTTAAAAACTTCAGGATGTTTCAAAGCACTTTACTGCGGTGAGTTACTTTTTGCAGCAAGTTATTGCTCCATTGTAGGAAATGTGCATATAATTCAAATACTGCAAAGCCCTTCAGAAGGTGTGTGATTAATGAATAGATCTTATGAATCATTGCCGTTTATTGTTTTTGATTGCAAAAGATTATAAACCTATTATCTTTTCAAAAAAAATTGGACCTGAATTGAGGTTGTCAGAACTATCATGTCATATTTTACTGCCCTTTTTAAGTTGAAACTCAAAGGGAATGAAGAATTGATGTAAAATCAAAATGCAATTGCTTCTCTGATAATGCAGTCCCCATAAAGATGTAAGATTGTTAGAAGTCTTGTTTCATCATTTACTTATATGCATATTTCTTATATTTTACCACTTGTCTTCTGCAGGGGGCCACTGAATTCAACAGACTGCTATATTGTCCGTGAAATCTACAATGGGGAAAATGCACAGGAACAATTTGAATATGAGCTGGAGCAAGCCTTGGAGACCCAATACAAGTATATTATTATCGAGCCAACTCGAATTGGAGATGAGACAGCACGTTGGATCACAGTTGGGAATTGCTTGCATAAAACATCTGTCATTGCGGGATCCGTGTGCCTGTTAGCCCCTTTAGCACTGGCTCCAGAATATGCTCGTTATATAACCCTTCCTATCGGGGCTATCAGTGTGGCCTGTGCAGCTCTCTATGGCATTTCATGGCAATTCGACCCTTGCTGCAAGTACCAAGTGGAGTATGACACGTGCAAACTCTCCCGGTTGCCCCTGAACACACTCACTTCATCCACGCCTGTGGTTCTGATTAGAAAAGATGATATTCACAGGAAAAGACTCCACAACACAATAGCATTGGCAGCGTTGATGTACTGTGTTAAGAAAATTTGTGAGATCTGTGCAGTATGATTGGGACAAATGGTGCTGTTATATCAACCTAATAGTACTGTTAATATGATAAGTTGTGGCCAGTGGAGAATGCAGGAACAAGGTCCCAAATAGATTTTTAGAAGTATCTCCCCTTTGTATCCTGCGGTCTCCAGTCCACATTTTAGTTTTGCCCATCCCCCTGACCTTGAACTTCTCTAAAAGGCCATAGTGTAGACCTGACATTTATGAGAAATTCAATATATGCAGAGCTGCTGTTTCAGGTGATGAACTGGCAAATGATCTGTTATCTTCATATTCTGCAAATTTCTACAAAAAGGCATTATCTGGCTTTTGAGTTATTCTCCTATTTTACAGTACAGAAAGAATTCCCTCAAGGGTCTGAAGTATATATACAGAGTTGAACACTTATATTTTTAAAATTTAAGTGATAGCTTTGGTAGATCTTGCCAATTGATATTACTGCAATTCAGAAACATTACTGCATGTGTATTATAAAATGTGATCTTCACGTTCATTTCCTGTGCTAGGCTGCAGCACTTGAGATGAATTAATTTAACCTGACATTCAGTTATTACTTTAATGGTGCAATTGTAGCAAGTCAATTCGAATTGAAATTGTTACATTAAAGACAGAAAATGAAATTCACTTGCAAAACATGAAGTTAGCGTGTCTGAATTTAATGTGCGATAACTCCATTTGTTTTTTAACGTGGGTTACCACATTGTGGTCATGAATGCTGAAGTTTTAAAGACTGGTGAGGGAGCTACAGCACCTAAATGTTCATCAGTGGGGTTTAAATTTTGTTAATAGCTCAGGTTCATCCCCAGTGCTTTATTATGAAGAAAAGCCCGATCATTGTTGCTACCACTTCTCCCCACTACTGCAGTATGAAATTTACAATTGAATTGGAGTTGGAATCTGTGAAAATAATGTTTTGATGTAGTAAACAGTTTAAATTCCGAACCAAATCCAAGAAAATTTTGAAATTAGAATTTGTCTTTCTATGCATTCGAATCTGGTTCCGGTTTCCCTGCAACCAAGCTGTTGCTATAATATAAAGACCTTTTCCTTAATTTGGTAATAAAGGGGACCATTTCGGATGCAGTCACAATGTCACCAGGATGCCTCATTTTAATTTTGGTGACATTTCCATCCCGACTCATGGGTCAGTGCTTTTACTGCAGGTTTTTTAGTATTTTGTTTTCATTCCTCCCAGTAATATTTCATTGGAAGCAACATAAAGTTCTGAAAGGGCAGTGTAGAGGATTGGAGGGACCTAAATTGTGGGTTCGGGTCATACTTTAGGATTACAATGCAATGTAAGAAAGAATTGCATTTATTTTCTTTGGCTTGTGTAATGGAACTGGTATTTATACAATGCAGTGATGAACTTTGTGTGTACAATGGGATGATGGTATGTTTCTGATTAAAAGTGACACACTTCAGGCATAAAGATTGTTGGGCATGTTATGCTAATTATATTTTAAAAAATAATTTTTTTGAAAACTTTATAAATATGTGTATCTTGGATGTTCTTAGACAATCCAATAAAGATTGAGAAGAATTGGTATTGGAATTGCTAAATGACATTATAATGACTTAGTTAATTTTACCCAACAGATGGTGAGGTTTATGCTTTTGAATGTGGAAGTTGTATGCAACATTATACCCTGATCTAATGATATGCTTGATGGTGACTGACACTAACATTTTCAGTAAATACTTCAAAGAATTACCTTATCTTTTTGTGCCGGAAATTAACAGAAATGCTGAGCAAGCACTTTGCTTATTGCTTGGTGTGTTTTCCCAGAAAACAAGTTAAAAAGTATTGATGCCAGTGAATAGTTGCTATGATAAAATTAAAAGCTTTTTTTTTCAAATTTAGACATATCAAGTGACATGAAAGAGGGCATTCTGCAAAATTGTCACAACTTTGGCTGTTGTAAGTTTTGGCTATTGGTTGCCCTGTGTAGCTATATTGCTAATGGCCAGCCTCAAAATTTGTAACTTCCATTCTCATCCTGTTTCCCTGCTCACTCTCATTTTTGCTCCTCCCTTTTTATACCTTTCTTTCTTTGTACCCTCTCTCCAGGAAAATTGATTGTATGGCATATTTCAGTATCGAAACAATCATGTCCCATTTTTTACACAGAACCCTAGGTGAGGTGAACACTAGTGTTTTTCTAAGACTGCTGTTCATCACGAGTACCAAAAGTAAAACCAGGCAAGAGATAACATAAATTATCTTTGTGCCATTCAATAAGTTTACTTCGTTTACTTGAATCATTTATTTCATTTGCTAGGTAAGTTCTTTCCATATACCCCATTACCTTTGAGTCATGGTAACTTGTTCACCAGGAGCCAGTATTATTTCAATTACTGCCTTAAATAATATTTTAAATGTTCAACCTTTTCTAAACATTACACCATTGTCAGCTTTTAGACTTTTAATATCTTAAACAATATGCTAAGTGCACATTTGTAAGCCAGTGGAAACAAATTATGCAGCTGCCAATGTGGTAATACATACACCAAACTCTAATATTCCAAGTTTAACAACTGCACTATTAAAATCTGAAACTGCCAGCTAAAGTAAAGGACAATGTATGTTGAGGTTTTCTGTATCCTGTTGATTTGCTAGTGTTTCACCATCATTTTTCCTATAAGTATTTTCATACACTGTGTATTCATTTTTGAAAAATAGTTTACACAATACATTTTGTGAGCAAGTCAGTATATTTTTAAAATTGGTTGCTCATTCAAGGGGCCAGTGTCTTTTACAAGAAGCTTTTGACCGATGTCTGTTTTGTTACAAAAGGGCACAGTGACATGAAATGCATTGAAATAAATAATTGTATAATGTAAGTGCCATGTGGTGAAAATGATGTGGTTGCTGTGACTGCACCCCACCCCCCAAAATGGAAGAGATTGAATGTGCCCCTTAGACAGTTTCAGTATTCTTTCTCATGTTTTGAAATTTTTCTACTTTGCTATTCTGTTAAGGTGTGCATGTGCCAATTTAGATTAAATAGGTTTGTTAAAGTATTGCATTTCTTAGTGTTAAATGGTTTGAACTACATACTATAAATAAACACATTAGTGAGCAAATCAGATCTTTCTCCTAAAAGATAAATTTGTTTTTTTTTTCTTTTTTTGTTTGTCTTGTTACAATGAAAACACTGTTTTTGAGATTCAGTGCACTGTGAAGTTGTGGATGAGAAATATATGGTGGAGACTAGAATGGGAAAAATGATTTGTTGATGGTATTACAAGGATTCCACGCAGGATTTATAAGGCAGCAATCCACTGGAGTTCAGTTGACATTGAGTATGAGTAGGTTATTAACGTGAGCCCCACAGAGTTATTAATGCATTGTTAAATAATGCAAGCTTATCTATAATCAGGAGTGAGAAACATTTTTTCTTTGTGCGACCACATGGCTATGTAGCTGTGGCAGTTGGAAGAAAATGCAATATTTCCATGTTCCCATTGAGTTATTCACCAGTGCTTTAAAAGAAATAGCCTTTTCCCAAGCACTAAGCCAACAATAAATCCATTCATGCAGAGGACGGTTGGATGAACTTCAAGATTTTTGGTGGTGACTGGATAATTGGAGAATGGGATGATTTAGACTTGAATTCACATACATTCAGGGAGTTTGTTCTACTGCAAGTCAATCAGTCTATAAGGGATTTATGAAAGTGAAAACCAAGTATATTGTAGAATTAGTGGTTGTGTTGTCCTTTGTCTATAAAGAATGAATTAATATACAGAAGGTTACAAAATCCTGTTGAGAATTTATCAAGTGCTGTTGAATTCTTAAAGTTTGTGGTTAATTGTGGTTAAATGGCTGAGGTGTGTGTGTGTGTGTGTGTGTGTGTGTGTGTGTATTCAGATAGACTAATGGTATACTGCTCCACAGTGCAACAGAGGGTTATCCACTTTTCTTCCCTCGTTAAGAATGAAATGTATCAGAATTGCAACTCAGGTTTCTTTCTCTGTCTTTGTTTCGGAATGTGAGCATAGGTTGGCTTGCCCTTAACCACTCTTATCGATTTGCCTTAGTGCTGACAGCAGTCTTTAAATTGCCAAACCAGCTGAGATTGTGACAAATGTCAGTAACATTGCCGATTTGTGCTCTGTTTTATGCTGTGAGCTTGCACCCAAATGTAATTAAATAGACAATCAGTTTTTTGATAGAGGAGACACCTCTGATCAGTTTAGATTAGAATTTACACTCTCTGGTTAACAGTTGACAGATTAGTATTCTGCTAATTTTCAGGAACGTTTCTTTTTTGGGCCAAATAAACCTTTTGTCATATCTGTCCCCTTGACTTAGATAAATTTATGACAGTGTGGTACTGCAATACCCTTCAGTAAGATCTTCATGTGACTTGCTATTTCACATTGGCTGAAGTGGTGGTGGATGATGGTCAGCTGGCATTTAGCAGTAACTCAGCTGGAAATGCCCACTTTGATATACACATACACTGTCACTCTCACCTGCTGAGTTTTTTAGGGCCTACTTGAAAAGCTTCAGATTCTTGAGTGAACTGCTGAAGTGATAATCAGGAATAGAAAGAAAAGTTAGAATTACAGATTCACTAGTGCTGAAAATTATATTTGTCTTGATCTGATTTCCAAAGAAGTTACTCGTTGGAGTACCACTTCTCTTGCCGGGAGCTGATGCACTTTTGTTATATTACTTTATTTTCCCCGTATGCTTTTTTTAATTAAATGGGGCATTTGTCTTGATTTTTCTTTTCCATCCAGTCCACAAGATGATAACTGGTTGTTGTCCGAGTTGCTAATTTGTCAAATGGACTCTGACTGTGAAACTAGACTGTAGTGCAACTGGGTAAGAGAGTGAACACATCAAGCCAGCTCCTTATCATGTCATCCCCCATCCACATGCACATACTGAATTGCTATTATTCTTTATCAGGAGTGGGAGTGTATCTCTCCTCCCCCACTCACCTACCACTGCTCTCCTGGCTGAGACTGGTCAATTTAGCACAGGACCGATGCAAAGGATAAGGTGGAACAGTTCAGCAAATGACTGGGTTAGCTCATTGTGCCGGTGAGACCTTTATTTCATGTAATACGTGACAAAAGTCTTTTTGAGCCGGAGATCTGTTATCTTAGCCATTATACTGAAAGTTATGGAATTTGTTGTGGTTAGATATAATCCATGGCAGGAAGGAATGAAAAAATACTTTGATAAGACAGTATCACTTTAGTAGTAACTTCAATATGTGCCTCTTCACATTCAGGGCTCTGAGCACTTTATTCTTCAGCAGTCCAAGTAAGTTGTCTGTTTGAGCATCCAGTGCTGACTAGATATTGTAAAACAGGAGTTGTCTTTCCACAGCAGTTCCTCTCATTAGTTTGGTTCATTGCAGCCTTTTCTCTCTTTTCTTTATGACTGATAAAACAGGGGAGTTTCTAAACAGTGAGTAGGAGGAATGTAATAATGAATTCTTGCAAGGTTCACTATATTTTTTGTAAGGATGTGTACTTGAAAGCAAGGTTTCTTTTGTGTTGAACAATAGATAAATGCCTAATTTAATCTTTTATCTGCTGGGTTTCCAAGGCATAAGGACCAGATAGCATAAATAATTGCTTGGTTGTACAGAATTTAACATTACTTAAAAGAGACGAGAACTGGAAGCTTCTGCATTCTGTTTAAAAAAAAAAAAGAGGGTGTCCCTTTGTTCAAATCCTTGTGTTGTTCTGATGAGTGCAAGATTAGAAGCTTCGGCTCTTACCTCCTTTTAAAAGTGTTTAACAACAGCTTTGAAAAAAGTTTTTTAGGACAGGCAAGTCTCCTTCAATGATTTAAGTAATTGCATCCTGAGAGAGGTTTTGTTCCTTGTCCTTGTCCCGCCCCCATAAAAATGGAATATGGGCAGATACATTGTATATTTAAAAATCTCATCTAATTTCATCGAAGTTAGATGTTTAGAGTGATTTGTTCAGGTAAGATATTAATGGGAATGGCAGGGTAAATACATGGAAATTATTTCAGCTGCTCTAGAAGAGCAGAATGGGGTGTATACAGTTTAAAAATTATACCCAAATCCTTTTGGAGTGAACTAAAGAAGCACTTTAAGTGCAAAAGTGATTGTCCATAACTGACAATTGATGTTAGCTGAGATTGATAGATTTACTTTAACCGAGAAGGTGACGAGACAAAGCTGGAATTAGATAAATCAATCAGTCTTTATCTATGTGAATGGCAGAATATGCATAAGGGTCTGAACGACCTACTGTTGCAGCTATGATCAGTTTTGAAGGAGTGTCACTGGACTTGAAATGTTAACTCTGCTTTCTTCCCAGAGATGCTACCAAAGCTGAGTTTCATTCGCACTTTGTTTTTTCAGATCTCTAGCAACTGCAGTTATTTGTTTTATTATACTAGTATAGCTATATTCAGAATACAGTCATTTAACAATCTGGAAATGCAATTACTTTGTGGCAACATTTACAATATGCGGATGTAATTTGCATTCTGGCTTGAACACAGTCTTATCAGTTTGTCTTTGAGCTATATCAATCGCTTGGTGGATAAGCACACTGTATAATGGATCAGAATATGCTGGAGTAGGGTATCTCATGCTGTGACATAAAGTTGGACTTTTACAACCCAAAGGGTATGAGGTAATGTTCTGCCTTGTAAGTTCTTAGAAGCATGAAATGATAATGGCACTGAGGACAATAGGTCATCTGGACCATTGCTGAACAACAGGATCAACAATTTACCCAAGGGATTTAGTTCAGAAAGAAAATAGTGGTATGATAAGGGAAGTATTAAGTCAAATTATGTACAGGAGAGAAAAGTAATTGAATTAAGGAGTGAGAGCAGAGGGAAAGTAACAGATTAAGGTTTAATATTTTGTATTTTCTGCCAATCTGTGCCAGCTGCATAATCTAGACTCTCCAGTTTAAATTGCTCCCTTTCAAATTGGATGAGATTGAGAGACATTACATTAATCACTAATCGCCTTGTTAGAGATATACTGTTACATATTAGTTCCAAGTTTCTGCAGTGCATTTGCTAATTAATGTGTAAATGCAGTAATCTTTCAGAAATTCATGAAAGAAGCAGGCAAACTGGGGGAAAACTTTTCAGAGTGGTGCAAGTTGTAACTTGCATAATTCACAGTTTACAAGAGTTACCTCTTCTTCATTACAAGTTGCTGATTATCCCCAGTAATAGGATACACCATTAAACTGTTGGTTCAGTAGCAAATTTTGGGTCCGGTGATTGTGTGCTGAGCTACAGATACCAGCAAGTTTCAAGCTTCTGCAGCATTATTTTGTGCATTGGAACTGGCATCTGAATAAGTGACTTGGAACTATAAGATGTCTTTAACAGGAACTGTGAATGTGCCGTAAGAACAGAGTTCAATTATTTTTAATTATGTACTAGCCAGCACCAGAAAACCGTGGCATCAATGTGGTATCTTTATTGCAACAGTACTTCAAATGCACAATTTTAGCTATTTTTTTCCACCAGAAGGCCTTAAACAGCCCAAAATGTCCCACTGGAAAAAAATTATACAAAACTGGCAAAAGTGAGAATAGGCCTAGGATTGTAAATACAAATTTTGTCAAGAATCTGACCCTGTAATTTTTTTGTAGTCCTAGAATTTTGCAAGTATAATTGCAAACTATGTTCTCCTGAGTTCAAGATTTACAGCTTGTAGGCTTAAATGTTATTTGTGGTATAAACCTGCTACTTTCCTAATCCGTCAGTTATAACTTCTACGTTTGCCATTGGACAAAACAGATTCTTATAGAACAACTTCTTCAATGAAACAGGCCTTGTTGAGGGTTCAAGTTCAGTAAAAACATTTTAGCTGTTCCTTTCTTGAGCTTACATTTGGCAGTGATGGGCATATCGGAATTAATCTGTGTAGAAATTCAGACTATCATCTTCAGTATAGAATCAATGCCAAAGTATACTTTGAATTCATCGGACAGCTTTTCTAAAGTTTTCAAATGGAATACAAAGAAAATCTTTTGAACAAGTTGTATCAAATACTATCCCGAACATTTTATCACACTTGACAATCGAAATGTGGAGCTGGTTTAAGGAACAGATATTGCGTGTCCTTGATAGGTATGTCCCTGTCAGGCAGGGAGGAAGTGATAAGATAAAGGAACCTTGGTTTACAAAAGAAATTGTATCTCTTGTTAAGCGGAAGAGGGAGGCTTATGTGACATTGAGACGAGATGGTTCAGATGAGGCGATGGAAAGTTACAGATTAGCTAGGAAGGATTTAAAGAGAGAGTTAAGAAGAGCAAGGAAGGGACATGAGCAGTCATTAGCAGGTAGAATTAAGGAGAACCCTAAAGCTTTCTATAGGTATGTGGGGAATAAAAGGATGACTAGGGTAAGAATAGGGCCAGTCAAAGACAGAAGTGGGAAGTTGTGTGTGGACCCTGTGGAGATCGGAGAGGTGCTAAACAAATATTTCTCATCTGTTTTCACTCAGGAAAAGGAGAATATTGTAGAGGAGAAGACTGAGATACGGGCTATTAGACTTGAAAGGATTGAGGTTAGTAAGGAGGAGGTGTTATCAATCCCAGGTTGATAGTGCTGTTAAGAAGGCATACGGTGTGTTAGGTTTCATTGGTGGAGGGATTGAGTTCCGGAGCCGTGATGTCATGCTGCAACTGTACAAAACGCTAGTGCGGCCTCACTTGGAATATTGCGTACAGTTCTGGTCGCCCCATTACAGGAAGGATGTGAAAGCATTGGAAAAGGTGCAGAGGAGATTTACCAGGATGTTGCCTCGTCTGGAGCGAAGGTCTTATGAGGAAAGGCTGAGGGACTTGGGTCTGTTCTCATTGGAGAGAAGAAGGCTAAGAGGGGATTTAATAGGCACATACAAAATGATCAGAGGATTAGATAGGGTGGACAGTGAGAGTCTTTTTCCTAGGATGATGACGTCGGCTAGTACGAGGGGGCATAGCTGCAAATTGAGGGGTGATAGATTGAAGACAGATGTCAGAGGCAGGTTCTTTACTCAGAGAGTGGTAAGGGCGTGGAATGCCCTGCCTGCCAATGTAGTTAACTCAGCCACATTTGGGGCATTTAAACAGTCCTTGGATAAGCATATGGATGATGATGGGATAGTGTAGGGGGATGGGCTTAGATTAGTTCACAGGTCGGCGCAACATCGAGGACCGAAGGGCCTGTTCTGCGTTGTATTGTTCTATGTTCGAAAGCTGACGTTTCGGGTCGAGACCCTTCTTCAGATTTCTGAAGAAGGGTCTCGACCCGAAACGTCAGCTTTCCTGCTCCTCTGATGCTGCTTGGCCTGCTGTGTTCATCCAGCTCTGCACCGTGTTATCTCAGATTCTCCAGAATCGGCAGTTCCTACTACCCCAGCGCGCTCAACCTTTCCTCGTAAGACCTTCCCTCCAATCCAGGCAACATCCTGGTAAATCTCCTCTTCAACTTTTACAATGCCTCCACATCTTTCCTGTAATGAGGTGATCCGAGCTGGACACAATGCTCCAGATGTGGCCGAACTAGGCTTTTGTATAGCTGGAGCATATCTTCACGGCTCTTGAACTCAATTCCTCTGTTAATGAAAGCTAACACACCATACACCTTCTTAACAACTCTATCCACCTGGGTGGCAGCTTTCAGGGAACTGTGGACATGAACCCCAAGATCCCTCTGCTCCTCCACACTGCCAAGAATCTTTCCTTTAACCCTGTATTCTGCTTTCAAGCAGACGTGCTGTGTGTGCATTCAGACAGTGTCCACTTTATTGAAACTGCTTTTTCAGTTTTGCCTAAATGCTGTGGAGCTAGTTTTAAGGTAGACACTAGTGCTTGTGTGACAGTCCTCCTATTGATTTCTGAAAATGTAGCAGGGACATTGTTGCTGGAGTTTTTCTGATGCTCTTGCATGTAGTGCAATGAGACACAACATGACAGGAGTGTGGTGATCACATCTGCTCTCTACTTTTAAGTATTTTGTTAATTGGATGTTTCTGTTGTCAAACACTTGCTGCTGCAGTTTGTCAAGGGCTGAGCTGGAGCAGCTACTTGAGTGTTTGATCTTCTCGTTTTTGGTAGCCTTTTAAGAGGTGACTGTCAGGTTTTGGGCATATGTATTCCAGAATGTGTGTTTCATTACATGGAAGTGGAATATTGACATGTGTTTTGTTTTTGACACCCTTAAAGAATAGGCTATGATTATTAAATGTGAGATTGAGAGTGGCTTGCAAATCTGTTGCAGAGTGGGCAACAACACTGCAGTCATCAGCAACTGTGGATCATATATATCTGTGATGGATGGTATAGTTTAGACATGGGAAACAGTTGAGGTTAGAGTATTTAACACATGCCAGAAGGCAGTTGATATTTGGGTGAATAACCACTCTGGCAGACTGTAAATAGTGTGGGGACTATCACTCAGCCTGGCTTAACACCATTCCAGATTCTGCGACTGTCTTTTTACAGATCTTCCACTTGCAACAATTACAGCCAATGCATCGTGAAGTAGTTGCAGAGTTGTGGTAAAGTTTCTTGGATATTCCAAATCTCATGAGAAAGGTAGCGTCCATTTTCAAAGTATTATATTTGTCTTTGTCAGACTGCAGACCTTTAACGAACACATCCACACCAAATCCTATTTGTTTCAGAATGGACAGATTTTTGCTTGAAATGATCATCACAGTCTGGCAACTGGAAGAGAAATGTTGTGAACAAAGGACATTACTATACATCATTCTCATTGATCACACCAAGGCAATTGACCACATGAGCAGAGGCAGTCAATTTAAGATTCTGGAGAAGTTTTCTGCCTTTCAAATCTGCTCAATATGATCTCTTTCCATGATAGGACAACATTGAAATTCTTTGTGATCCTCAGTTGGGTCAAAACAGGCTTGTGTTCTGGCACTGATGCACTTTGTCATATTCTTCTCTTTGCTGACATGATAAACCTTCCGGTCACCTATAGAGGTGTACACTTGCATATTACAATTGACAGAAACTTGTTCAGTTTTGTTGATCTGGAACACAGGTTACTCTGGACAATGGAGCACTAACATTCCAAACTCAAAATCAAAGTTTATAATTCATTATTATAATTTGGGAATTTGAATTGTAAAGTAGAGGTAAGGGGTTTCTGGTTTTAGTTCTGTGGAGGTGGCTAATATTTTTGTTCAGAGTTCAAATACTATTTCCAAGAATGCATGTAATTGAAGCTAAATTACTAGATAATATACCTCAGCAGTTAAGAACAGTTTTATATCAACAGAACAACAGTCTAGTTTGTAGCAGTCCAAGCTTTCAGAGCTGAAAGAAATAATGAAATTGTTTTAGCAGTTCTGGTAGACAGAGCTTTTCTTAAAGTTCAGTTAGGAAAATTTAGTGAAATGGTCAGTGTCTTGGGCATTTCTGGAAGAGACAGTAATGGAGAGAATCATATGTGGTAAGTGTATAGAAAGTTGCCAAAGGAAATACAATCTTGGCAGTGAAGTAAAAAATTACAATTAAAATAGGAATGATACTTAACTGTGTTAAAAGTCTGTAAAGGATACTGCTTAGAAAGGGGTTGAATCTTTCTTTTGATGTTTATGTTAAGATCTTTCTAAACTATCAAAGCGATAGCTATGTTATTGTGTAATAAACTTCTGCTCTTTTGTTAAAAATGTGTTCAGTAACTGAAAACCATGGTAACCAAACAAGAAATGTAAAACTTTTGACCCATCAACCCAGGTTTCATTCTGAGATCTGACTTGTTAGTAGTGTTATCAGGTGGAATCATAACATTAAAGAATTTACTTGCTGCCACAGGTACTATTTATAATGTCAGCGAACAATTTGGCATGATCATCACTATCAGGAAAACCACCATCCATCAGCTTAATGTGGAAGTTGTTGCAGGCTTCCTGTGACATAGCCATTCATCATCATCTGCGACTTGATGCTGAAATCAATACACATAATAAACACTGCAGCTATGTCATATCCAAGCTAAGTAAGAGAGTATCAAGCATCAGTGCCCTGACTCAGAACACCGAATTGTGACTCTGTCAAGACGTGTCCTAAGAATATTCCTCTACATTTGCTAGGAATCAGAAAATCCTCAACAGTTTCCATCTTTGCTGTGTCAAACGTATTTTCTTCATTTCTTCACCTGCTAATTCCATCAACAGTCATGCATTGTGAAACCAACAATACCTGCACTGGTTTAGCCACATTGAGTGGATGGATGACCGTCATACATCAATAGGCCATCTGGACAATGAATTGATCACTATGTCACAACCTCCTGGGGCATCTATACCTCTGCTACAAGAACATCAGCATGACAATAATAAATGCTAGCTGTGACAATTGAGAGACAGTTGATGTTTGCAACCACTAGAGGCTGAATCTCTGAAGAAGCAATGGAAGGAAGCAGAACTGAACCATACAGCTGTTTGAGGTACAAGAGAAAACCCACCAATGAATACTACACCACCTCATTCCAATGGCTTCCTCTGCAGCAAATAAGACTGTTATGCCAGAGTATCTAGACCATAAACCAGACAATGCTTCAAGAGTTGACTACTCTGGTACAAACCCCTGTCATAAAGAAATCATAGAACACCTATAATGTGGAAACAGGCCCTTCAGCCCAACAAGTCCACACTGACCCTCAGAGCATCCCTGCTCAGACCCATCGCCCCTATAACTCACCTAATCTACACCTCCCTGAACACTACGGGAAACCCACACAGACACGGGGAGAATGAGCAAACGCCACACAGTCACCCGAGGGTGGAATCGAACCTGGGTCTTTGGCGCTGACCCAGCGTGCCACCCCGATAAGATCAGATGACACGACTCTAATGGCAAGCTACAGTGCAGCAGATGCAATTTCCCATGACATAGCTTAGCTGCGTGCAGATGGTGAAGGGAAGAGACAGCTGTGCAAGCTTCCCGTCAGAACTCAAAGCATTAAATTCATGGCTAGAAACCTTGTAGCTAATTTGCACAAAACAAATATTCACAGGGAGTAATGTGGTAATGATGAACTATTTTATGATGTTATTAAGGAATAAAGATTGGCCCTTGCTGTTCTTCAAAACCGAGTCAAAGCATCATTCAAATCTAGCCTAGCCAGCAAATAGGCATCAGTTTAACATAATCTATGAAAGATTGCATCATTGACAGTGTAGCACTGCTTCTATGCTGCAGTGAAACATCAGGTTTTATTTTTTTCACTGAAAGCCTTGAAGTCTGTTGGCCAGGAAGTGTGCAGGATCCCATTTGTGTACTGTGACAATTAGTGGTGGGTTGTTTTGTCACAGCTATGGTTACGCACGCTGCCTTGTGAAAATAATTTTATACCCAGTGTAATGAACAGCAATTCAGTAAATGGTCAGCTGATACAGGATCTTTATAGTTTTGGATTAGTTTCCAATTTACAATTAGCTGGTTCTAGACACCTGAATAATCTGTAACATCCACCTGAATAAGAAAGTGGACTGGAACCCAAGCTTGACACTGCATCTGAATGGCAGGTGAGACATGTGTTTGCCTCCCTTTTTCCCCATTCTTCCTGTATAAATTCCTCACTTTAAACTTTAAATTGTCCGACAGAGTCAACAAGAAATGAACTTTCTGTACCCCTGGAGCTGGAACTATTGTCATCGTGATAGAAAATTTCAGATCGTCATGACATTTTGATATGTTGTCTTACACAGTGATTTTAATAAGTGGGGGGAAATCAAAAATTCCACTCCAAATTCCTCTAGTAATTGATAGAAAGCCAAGAGATCACAATGACTAGGCGTGCAAAATAAAAAGTGGAACTACTTTACACTGTATGGTCATGTTATCTGTTCTTCCCAACCCAACCCCATCCAACTGCAGAGATCAACTGCGAGCATGGCAGGGATATGCCCGGTCTGTACAGGTCAGTGTTGCATTTCAATCCTTTTTAGAACCAATTTCACTTACACAAACATGCATGCATCTGAGCACAGTATCCAAAGTGGCTGCTCCTTAAATATCAACCTTTTTATCCATTATCTTTATTTGTTTCACAGAAATGTAATACATTGAAATTTTGTAAACAGATTTACACATTTATAACTACAGATGCATTCAACAAGGGGTTTCACTGAGGCTGTAGTTACAACTCAAACTCAATCTGACTCTGCTTTCTGGAGCAGACATGACAACAGAACAAGGTGGAGTAAGATTCTCTGAAGGATATAGTTTCAGTCCACTCCACTTTGGACCAGGTTTGGATGTTCCCACCTGCTTGCAGTTCAAGTTCAACATCTGTGCAAAGTACTTTCAGCTTCACACTGACATTAAACTTGGTGAGCTGTGAGTACAACGTTATACTGTCTTTTGTTCTGCTTTTATTTATCCACAATGTAGGTTTTGAAAGGTTTCTCTGATCTCATGCTTAATATTAATTTACCCTGATTTCAGCAGTTTCAAAAAAAAAGTTCAGGAGATATATTTGGAAACAAATGTTCAGCAGTCAGTGGTGGTGCTCAGTTGCTAAAGAATGGCACCAACAAGCCTTAACAATAATGTTCATGGAGGAAAAAGATGAGTTAGGGGACCCAGGACAAGGTTAATTATCCTTCATCTTGCGCTCTTTCTTAGCTCTGGCTGCCATAATAGGAAAGAAGAGACTCGGAGTCAAAGTTCGCAAGTAAACTGCGGCTGTCGGCAGTAATCCAGCTAGCAGGACATCCTTCCTCCCTCTGCACACAGCCGTGAGAACAGCTTCAGCAACAACGCGAGGTTCGTAGCCTTCTGCTGTTTTCTTGTCCATCACTGGTTTCAAAAGAAAAGCAAGTCAATAAAATGGGCCTGGTTACCTACTCATAACATTTCTTATGCAGTCTTTCCAAATACTTTACTGTCAGATTCAGAAACCAAGCTTTTGGGCTGAGGATCAAAGTGCAGAACGTTACAGAGGTCTAAATGGCATACTGTTCCCCCTCGTTCTTAGGTTGAGAGTAGGAAAGACAAGCAGATAGATCAAGCAGGAAAAGAAGACACATTTATAACAAGACAGAAGTTTCTTCTTCCCAGTATCTAAACAATGCTCTGCCACTCTCCATAAAATGAAGCTGATCCAAATCTCTTCAGTCTGTCTGTGAAATTGCTCCATGTCACATTCATTTTATAAAAAATAAGCTTGTTGATCTGCGTTGCATCCCAGAGCAGTAATGCCTTTTGTAACCTCCTTCATGTTTTCAACCCTCCAAGATCTCTATTCACACAATTGTGGCCTCTTTTGTGTATCCTCACTTTTTTCTTTGACCACTGGTGACTGTGCTTTCAGCTGCCTTAACCCTACGCTCTGGGATTCCTTCCCTAAAACCCTCTGCTTCTCTATCTGTCCTCTCACATTTCTTAAAAGCAACCTCTTTGACCTTCTTCAGATTAGTGTCAACTGTTTTCCTGGTAGTGTTCCTGTGAAATAATTTGTGACTTCTTTTTAAAAAACTATTTTAAAGATGCTATATCAATGCAGGTTGTGGTTGCTTCACAAAGGATTTGGCCTAAAAGGCAATAGTTTTTAGTTATAGAGAGAAAAACTTTTATAGAGAATGAAGCTGCCATCTTGTACCACTTAAATGACTCCTCAACCCCCATTTATTCCCTCAAATTCTTCCAAATATTGACATTATAGACATTGGTACTGACCAATCTGTAAATGAGATCCTTGCATAATATCAAACAGTTCAAAGTAATTAAAAGCTTACCGCCATACTTGGATCCATTCCCAGTCACTGCATTCAGTGAAAGGTTGGTGCGGATATACCCTGGACTTATTACAGTCACCTTAACTCCATACTGCTCCACCTCTGCACGTAGACAGTCAAAGAAGGCTTGGGTAGCATGCTTAGATGCTGCATCTGGAACAAGAAATCAGAAATTTCCAATCGGAATTTGATCAAAACGGAAAGGTATCTTAAAATTACCTCTCTGACTAAAGGCGACAATTATAAGGCATCAATACGGTGTAGTTTAGTCAATATTTTCCTACAATATAAATATTAATAGAGGTGAACATCGCACCAGTGCAAGAAATGGCCCAGATTTTTCATAATTACAGTATCTGAACAACACAACCTGTAAATTAATGCACAAATTGACCAGTAGTTCGTGGGGAAGGTTAGATACATGGTGAATCACTATTCACCAGAGGCTTCATGAAAAGTTGTAGCTTGTCTTTACCCTTCCTGAGTTCCATGAAGTTGCTGCATTTTCACATTAATTGTCTATTAAATGTGCTTTAAATCTCAAACTGAAGATGGACTTTGTTTCCACAGAATTATGAGGTAGTCACTTCTAACGATATTGTCATAGGCAGATGCACCTGCTACAGACAGATTGGTGATGACAGAGCTAAGTACATTTTCCCTTGTTGTCGGTTTCTTCAATTACCTGCTGCAGGCCGAGTCTAGCAGCTATGTCCTTTGGAACTTGACTAGCTTGGTCAGTCGTGGCAGCACCAAGCCACTCTTCGTGACGGAATATTGACTATACTCTGGGTGGGGGATTCCAATGTCCTGCCATCCTCAGAGCTGGTTCATCAGCTGAAGGCAGTATGGGTATGCTGGTAGGTGGTAATCAGCAGGATTATTTGTGACTGACTTGATGCCATGAGACATCATGGGGTCTACAGTCAATGCAGAGGACTCTTGTACCACGGTACCACGGTACCACCAGCTGTAGTGGGTCTGTCTTATCAGTGGAACACAACATGCTGAGGGATTGTGGTGTCTGGGACAGAGTCATTCACTTGGACTCATACTTGCAGACAATGTCAGCTATTGCTTACCTCAGCCATGGGACAGTTCTCCCAATTTTGACACAAGCTCCCAGATGTTAGCCAGGAAAACTTTGCAATGCTGGCGGGGCTGAGTTTGCCACTGTTGTTTCTGGTGCTTTCACTGATGTCGGGTTGTCTGTCTGATTTTATTCCTTTTGTCAGACTACATAGCAGCTGGAAAGAATTGAATTGCCTGCTAGGTCGTTTCACAGGACAGTTTACCATCAATCACATTGCTGGGTCTGGAGTCACGTGCAGGCCAAGATCAGGTGAGAATGAAATTTTTAGCAAGTGGTTTACAACAAGTGACAATATTTTGGTCATGAGACTAATTTTGTTTTTAATTCCATCATAAGTGGTTGGATTCAAACCCATTCCCCTGGAGAATTACCCTGGGTCACTAGATTATTGGTACCACAATGCCGTTGTACTCCCTTAATGTGTTACTTAATCACACTGGTGGATGAAATACAGTATATACAGGGATAGACAACAGCCTAGTGGTATTATCATTGGACTTGTTAATCCAGAGATTCAGATAACATTCTGGGGACCTGGGTTCGAATCCCACCTTGGCAGATGGTAGAATTTGAATTCAATATTTATCTGGAATTTAGAATTCAACAATGATTGTGAATCCATTGTTGATTGTTGGAAAAAACCCACCTGGTTCACTAATGTCCTTTAGGGAAGGAAAACTGCCATCCTTACGTGATCTGGCCTCAATGTGAGTCCAGACCCACAGCACTGTGGTTGACTCTGAACTACCCTCTGGGCAAGTAGGGATGGGCAATAAATGCTGCCTCGCCGGCGGCGCCCCTCCTCCCGTGAACGAATAAAAGGAAAAAAAAAAGCGTACAAAAAGTGATAAATGCTTCAGCATACTTACAAGCAGATCGAAATGGGATTGCTATTTTCCCTTGGACACTACTAATCACTGCGACATGTCCACTTCTTCTCTGCACCATGGAAGGCAGAATGGCTGTAACATTAAGTGATTGACATAGAATTAAAGCATTTCATAGTAGTGACTCGCACACCAACCAGCAGCTCTTGACAACGAATCTAACACTTACTTGGCTGCGGGGATCATTAACCAGACAGAGCAGACCCTCAACAGTGGCTGTTACACAAGCTGGTATGAAGAAACAATGTGCTGTGACCTTGGTTCAGGCAATAGAAAATTCCGTAGCGGCTCCCCAAATATTACAGCAATTTTGTCCTGTGTGCAGATGAGTCTTACAAACCATTTTCCCTCCAAGCCACACATCATTCTGAATTGAAACTAGTGTGCATCACTGTTCCTTCACTGCCACAGTGTCAAAATCCTGTAATTCCCTTTCTAAACATCACAGGGTGTTATTACAACACCACAACTGCAGCAGTTCATCAATATTTTGTTAATGGCAATTAAAATGGATAATAATTAACTGTAAAATATTAGCATATTAACTGAGCCCCTCAAAGAATCCACACATGGACCATTCTGTGGAATCCATTGTTGTTTAATGATCAAAACCAAAAAAGAATATCAAAAAATATCAACACTTAGCTTTTTAGGTTATCAAAATATTTTGCAGGTGTGACTTTAAACTGAACAACGTAATTCCATTTTACTATGAGAAGAAATTTTGTTGTGTTTCTGATGGTTGAGCACCATCTAGTGACTATCCAGAGTAAAACAGCAGAACTCCACTGTTTCAAGGGTTCAGATGACCTCAGTGGACTTTATTTATTGTCTGTGGCTTGGCAATCACACTCAGATTGCCACGGACTCATACTTTTCGTTCCCATTAGGAGCTCTACATTTCTAGCAGGAGACTGCAGGGGTGCAGGTGTCGAGTCCGGGTCGGGGCGAACGCCATGTGGGACTGGGGATGAAGGGATCTTTGGGGGGAGGTGTTTTTGGGGTATCTGTGTTAGGTTGGGAGTTAGACCAAGTATTCAATTGTCTAACTTTCCCTGGGTACTACTAACTGGGGGGGAACTCTGAATTCTCTGATTTAAATGGTCTCTTTAGGACAGTTCCAGTTGTATGGGAATTGCCAATAGGAATCTTCAATTTTCTGGGCAATTCCATCACAGTCTGCTATGTCTGGGATTCCACAGGGTCCTGAAGTTCAATTCCCATGTATAGTGCAGAAGCAACTATCTGGCCATTGGAAAATCTGGTCAAGTATGTTATTAATTTATTTTTCTCCCTGCTCTCGAAAACAGGTTGATCCATGTTGATTTGCAGTTTCCAGCTATCAGAAAAATGTTGGTGCTTGTTCAATTGCTAACTTAAGCATGAACATGAACACCAAGTCTTGGTAACTAATTGATCATGGACGGTATCCTAGCCCAGTGCAATGTCATCTTATTTGACATGTGTATAGTCCTGCATTATGTATCCATAGATAGCAAACTGGAACAGGAACCTTGGCTGATTTTAACTCAACTGCACCCCTTTCCACCCTGCACACGTGAACCCTATAGCCAATAAAGCACCCAAAGCATTTTAGTGATAATGGTGGAGGGATCATTATTGGTGAGGAAACCACAAGTAACTCCCTTTTTCTTCAAACCAGGACAACTTTAATGTCCATCTGAGAGGGATACTGAAGCTTTGATCTTACTTCTCATTTGAAAGGCAACATCTCTGACAGTGCCCAATACTGAAGTAGGAGTGTTAGCCTAGATTAATTATTGAAGTCTGTGAGACTAGAACCTGCAACCATCTGACTCAGAGGTGAGTGCGCTACCATTACATCTCTACTATTGTTATAGCTGGCGGAGATCAACTTTTTCAGCACTGACAGATCAAACATTTTCCTCACCTTTTAACAGTACATAGATTAGCCAAAAAACTGAATATTTGGTCATTATCACATTAATGTTTGTGGGATCTTGCTGTATCCAAATTCGCTGCTGTATTTCTTACAACAATAGGTTTGTTTCAAAAGTATTTCACTGCCTGTAAAGTGTGTTGTGACAGCCTGAGATCATGAAAAGTGTTATATAAATGCTAGACTTACTTTTCTCTCTCTCTCTTCTCACACTGCCAGCTTCTGGACTGAGCTGGCCCTTCAATGAGGAGAGGGTTGTCATAAAGAACATGAACCAGCTGCACTTCAACCCAGGTCATTTCCACACACCACCTCCTGGCCTGGTTATTGAATGATGCTGACAGAGAATGGACAAGAGGTTGTCCCCATTCTCTTACTGTGGAGCCTTGGCGTCAGGGAGGGGACATTGAATGGGGAGGCAGTGGCCCTAGTGGTATTATCACTAGACTATTAAGCAGAGACCCACATAATGTTCTGAGAACAGTGGTTCATCTAATGATGATCATGAAACCATTGGAAAAACCCATCTGGTTCACTTACTTCTTTTAGGGAAGGAACCTATTATCCTCACCCAGTTTGGCCTACATTTGACTCCAGACCACTGAAATGTGGTCAATTCTTAACTGCCCTCTGGCGATTGGGGATGGGCACTAAATGCCGGCCTAGCCAGTGATGCCCACATCCCGTGAATGAATAATAAAAGAACTCAGTATAAATAATAAAGAGAGACCCTCAGAACTGAAAGCTAACCAGATGATACCTTTTGTTAAAGCAACTGGTCCAAAATAGTTGGTGTTCATCACATCTTTATCAACACTTATGGTCGTGTCCAGGATGTTGCCTCGGTAACTGATCCCTGCATTATTAATGAGAATGTCCACTTGACCAAAGCAATTGAGAATCTCCTGTGCGCAGCTGTTCACTGTGTCCAAGTCAGCCAGGTCAAAGGTCACAATGTGAGGCGTGTGTGTCTGTAAACAGAACCCAGATACACAGTGAGGAAACAAAATCATACATCCACTTTTGCATTCATTAGACTCAACTGGGACCATCAGGAAAAAATAAGAAGATGTTGTAATTGGGCTGCAATGAGGATAGGACAGAGCTCCACGCAAACACTTGACAGCCATGAGCCCTGGCACCGGATTGGCAGCACTGGGGAATCACCTGAAGAGAGCTAAAATTGAGACAGCTAATTAAGAGGACACCTGCAGGGAAAACAACTTTGCAAGTGCAAGATTGGTTGCTGTTTGGTTCTGATGCCAGGATCCTGAAGCCCACAGGAATTCCAGCCTAAAGTTTCACACAGCCAATGACTGCGTCTGCACTGACTTACACTGCTCCTCCACTCTTGCTTCCATCCCATTGGTGAGAGTTTACCTCCAACAGGGTGTGTTGCCTGATGTGGTAATGGTCATGCTATCTCCCATAAAATGAGAAAACGGGCCAGATACTGTGGTATTGAAGAATCCATCTTATTATAACTACTTATTACTGTGCCTGAGGTCTGGACTAACATTAAGCTGTTAGGCTACAACAGGGAGGCATGCTTTCACTAGTGTGTAATGCTTTAAGTGATCTGGGGTGAGATGGAGTATAAAATTCCTATACCCTCAGATCACATGCTGTGATGCAGTAATGCTATCATCAATATATGCCCTAACAGAATATTGACAGTGAGATATGACACAACACCATTAATGTGAACATTCTAATCCACAAATCACTCCATGGTCTTACCATAGGATTGCTGTTGGTCACTTACTGACACAGCTACTCAAACATCACAAGTTGCACATTTCACAAGCTAGTATCCAATTGCATTTCAGACACATACCAGTGTTCATCACCCCTGCTGATGTCACTATTTGAGCAAAATCACTATTTATACATCTGATTTAAATTTACTTTGTTTCTTCTTGTCTGGCTAGCCTGGCTCACTTGCTGTAATATTCTGATACATACACAGTTAAATCCACAGCAGTCTGGAAGATGAGCTAAAACTCATCCACAGTCTCAAATATGTTAAGGCACTCCAAAACACAACAATAATGTGATGTCGTACAGCCGTTGAAACTCTCTTTTTGTGGGCCTGGCTGATTTCATAGCAGGGTAGATGGAGTGAACAACCCAGAAACAGGTCATTCAGCCAAAAGGTCCATACTGCAGGACGTCCTCCTACCTCTCCTTCATTTATCCCCTTCAACATATTCTCCTTAAATATTTCTGTAGTGTCATTCTCAACCACTCCATATGGCAGCAAGTTACATTCTAACCACTCACGGATAAAGATGTTTCTTCTTATTTTAGCCTTTTCTTTATTTTTACGACTCCTGTTTCGGAATACTCTAACAGACATAAGTTACTACTTATATTCCAAAGAACAGTCTACCTTTCTCTTGTTAGTCACCATCCTGGTTAGCTCCGTCACAAGTTCCTCCAGCTTCTGCTTGTTCCGCCCACACAACACCAGCCTAGCACCAGCCGCATGGAAAACCCTGGCGCAATCTGATAGGGAGAGCACCAATCATTGGAATCAGCTTCAACAACAACAACACTTACATTTATATAGAGCCTTTAATGTAGCACAATATTCCAAGGCACTTCACATGTTAACAAACCAAATTTGGCACAGATCTATGTAAGGAAATATTTAGACAAACCACAACAGAGTAGTCAAAGAGAGGGAGAGAAGTTTAGGGCTAAGGTAGCTGAATGTATGGCTGCCGGAGTGATTAAAATGCTCAAAAGGCTGAGGTTTTCTCTGTGAAAACTAGAATGAGGAATGCAGTGGCCAATCTTTGAACCTTCACCTCTGACCTGTAGTATCATCACATTCGAACAGCATGCGTTGGTGCTGCAGAAATGGGTATGATGCTCCAATGAAAACAAAACGGACGCTCTTTCTAACTAACTTTGCCCATCTTACATTTAGCATAATTATTTAATAAAACCTATTGGGGCTCGGGTGCTGGGAGATGGTTATTACACTGCACTCTCAGATCTGTCTCCTGGAGTCAAAATCTCATGTGGTTGTAAGGATTTATTGTGAAATGACACAGCATGGCGCAGACAAGATGGGCCCAATAGCCTTTTTCTATGTTGTCTCAATTCTATGAACCTGTGACTTTGGCCAGCCTTCAACCAATTCCTACCATGATGGTGCTGAATTGGCAAACTCAATCAGAGGGCTCACACAGACAGCTCGGATGTACACAAAGCTTGTCTAATTTGGGGGTTAAGCCCCATTATTGACAGCGCAGTCACATAAATCTTCAGTAACATCTGATCTGTGGTACACCTTTTCCACGAGGATCAGGTCCTGAATATTGGCAGCAAAAGTGAACATTGCAGTTCAGTTTCTCAGCACTGACGTCCTCCATGATGATACGTGTAACAACCCACAGCACGTTCAAACACTGGTTAGGCCTGAGCTTAGAGTCATAGAGTTGTACAGCACAGAAACAGGCCCTTTGGTCCAACGAATCCATGCTGACCAGATATCCTAAATTAATCTAGTCCCATTTGCCAGCATTTGGCTTATATCCCTCTAATCTCTTCCTATTCATAGACCTATCCAGATGCTTTTTAAATGATGCAATTTCCTTAGGCAGTTTATTCCATACATGCACCACCCTCTGTGTGAAAAGATTGCCCCTTAAGTCCCTTTTAAATCTTTCCCCTCTCACCTTAATCCTATGCCCTCTAGTTTTCGACTCCCCTATCCTGGGGAAAAGACCTTGACTATTCATCCTATCCATGCCCCTTATGATTTCAGAAACTTCTGTAAGATCATCCCTCAACCTCTGACGCTCCACAGAAAGCAGCCCCAGCTTATTCAGCCTCTTCTCATAGCTCAAACCCTCCAACCCCAGCAACATTCTTGTAAATTTTTTCTGAACCCCATCAAGTTTAACACAGAAATGTAGAAAATAGGTGCAGGAGTAGGCCATTCAGCCCTTCAAACCTGCTCCACCATTCAATACAATCATGGCTGATCATGCAATCTCAGTATCCCATTCTCACTTTCTCTCCATACCCCTAGATCCCTTTAGCTGCAAGGGCCACTTCCAGCTCCCCCTTGAGTATAACCTAATGAACTGGCCCCAACAGCATCCTATGAGAGAGAATTTCACAGATTCACAACTCTCTGAGTGAAGAAATTCTTCCTCATCTCAGACCTGAACAGTTTACCCCTTATTCTTTGACCGTGACCTGTAGTTCCGGACTTCCCCAACATCAGGAACATTCATCTCACATCAAGCCTGTCCAGTCCCAACAGGATTTTATACATTTCTATGAAATCCCCCTCATTCTTCTAAATTCCAGCAAATAAAAGCCCAGTCAATCCAGTCTTTCCTTATATATCAGTCCTGCCATCCCAGCAATCAGTCTGGTGGTGAACCTTCACTGAACTCCCTCAATAGCAAGAATGTCCTTCCTCAGACTAGGAGACCAAAACTGCACACAATACTCAAGGCATGACCTCACCAAGGCCCTGTATAACTGCAGCAACACATCCTTACTCCGATACTCGCATTCTCTCGCTATGAAGGCCAGCAGGCCATTAGCTATCCTCACTGCCTGCTGCACCTGCATGTCAACCTTCAGCAACTGTTCCACCAGGACACCCACGGTCTTGTTGCAGCTCCCCCTTTCCCAAACTACCACCATTCAGATAATAATCTGCCTTCCTGTTTTTGTGGATAATATCTCGTTTATCCACATTATATTGCATTTACCAAGTATTTTCACACTCAGCCAGTCTGTCCAAGTCACCCTGCACCCTCTTAGCATCCTCCTCACACCGAGCTTAGTGCCACCCAGCTTAGTGTCATCTGCAAATTTGGAGACATTGCATTCACCTCCTTCATCCAAATTGTTAATGGGTATTGTGAACAGCTGAGGTCCCAGCACTGAACCCTGTGGTACCTCACTCGTCACTGCCTGCCGGTCTGAAAAGGACCCATTTATTTCAACTCTCTGCTTCCTGTCTGCTAACTAGTTCTCTATCCATGTCAGTACATTACCTCTGATACCACGAGCTTTAATTTTCCTTACTAATCTCTCGTGTGGAACCTTGTCAAATCCTTGAAAATCCAAATACACAACATCTACGGATTCATCCTTGTCCACTCTACTGGTCGCAGCCTCAAAAAATTCCAGACAAATTGCCAAGCATGATTTCCCTTTCGTGAATCCATGCTGACTAGGATAGATTCTGTCACCACTTTGCGAATGCTCAGTTATTACGTCCTGTTAACAATATCTTTCCTATAGCAGGGAGAGCAGAATTGAACGCAGCATTCCAAAAATGGCCTAACCAATGTCCCGTACAGCCGCAACATGACCTCCCAACTCCTAAACTCAATGCACTGACCAATAAAGGCAAGCATATCAAACGCCTTCTTCACTACCCTGTCTACCTGCGACTCCACTTTAAAGGAACTATGAACCTGCATTCCAAGGTCTCTTTGTTCAGTAACACTCCCCAGGACCTTACCATTAATTGTATAAGTCCTGTCCTGATTCGCCCCACTGAAATATACCACCTCACGTTTATCTAAATTAAACTCCATCTGCCACTCCTCGCCCATCTGCCTATCTGATCAAGGTCCTATACTCTGAGGTAACCTTCTTCATTGTCCACTACACCACCAATTTCAGTGTCATCTGCAAATTTACTAATTATACCTCCTATATTCACATCCAAATCATTTGTATAAATGACACAAAGCAGTGGACCCAGCACTGATCACTGGTCACTGGCCTCCAATCCAAAAAGCAACCCTCCACCACCACCCCCTGTCTCCTACCTTCGAGCCAATTACATATCCAAATGGCTAGTTCTCTCTCTATTCTATGTGATCTAACCTTGTTAACCAGTCTACCACGTGAAACCTTGTCAAATGCCTTACCGATATCCATATAGAGAACGTCCATCAGTTTGCCTTCATCAATCCTCTTCATTACCTCTTCAAAAAAACTCAATCTAGTCAGTGAGACACAATTTCCCACACACACAACCACATTGACTATCCCTAATCAGTCCTTCCCTTTCCAAATACATGTAAATCCTGTCCCTCAGAATCCCCTCCAACAACTTATCCACCAGTGATGTCAGGCTCACCGGTCTACAGTTCCCTGGCTTTCCTTACCACCTTTCTTAAATAATGGCAACACATTAGCCACCCTTGACTCTTCTGACATCGCACCCGTGGTTATCGATGAAACAAATATCTCAGCAAGGGGCCCATCCATCACTGCCCTGGCTTCCCATAAAGTTCTAGGGTACACCTGATCTAGTTCCAGGGATTTATCCACCATTATGTGTTTTAAGATGTCCAGCACCTCCTCCTCTGTAATATGGACACTTTTCAAAATATCACAATTTATTCCCTGAAGTTCTCTAGCTTCCATATCCTTCTCCACAGTAAACACTGATGCAAAATACTTGTTTAGTATTTCACCCACCTCCTGTGGTTCCACACATAGGTGGCTTTGCTGATCCTTAAGGAGCCCTATTCTCTCCCTAGTTACTCTTTTGTCCTTGACGTATTTGTAAAAACCTTTTGGATTCTTCTTTACCCTATTCACCACAGCTAACTCAAGCCCCTTTTTTGTCCTTCTGATTTCCCTCTTCGGTATACTTCTACTGACCTCATACTCCTCTAGGGATTCACTAAAATTATGATCAATTGCCCCAAAGTGCTCCCCCACTGACACCTCAGACACTTGCCCTTCCTTATTTCGAACAGTGGGTCAAGTTTTGCTCCTTTTCTAATAGGTACATCATGTATTGAATAAGAAAATGTTCTGTACACAGTGAACAAATTCCTGTCCATCCAAGGCCTTAACACTATGGCAGTCCCACTCTCTGTTTGGAAAGTTAAAGATAACTGAGATCTCCTTACGAATTTGCTTCTCAATTTCCTGCTGGCTACTGTAGGGTCCATAACACAATCCCAACAAGGTGATCACCCCTTTCTCATTTCTCAGTTCCACCCAAATAACTTCCCTGGACATACTCCCAGGAATATCCTCCCTAAGTACAGCAGCAATGTTATTCCTAATCAAAAATGCCACGCCCCCTCCTCTCTTGCCCCCTTCTCTATTCTTCTATATCTATATCTGAGAACATTAAACTGCCAGTCCTGGCCCTCCCTGAGCCACATCTCTGTACTTGCTACGATATCCCAGTCCCATGTTCCCAACCATGCCCTGAGTTCATCTGCCTTACCTGTCAGGCCTCTTGCATTGAAATAAATGCAGTTTAATTTATCAGTCCTATTTTGTTCCCTGCTTTGCTCCTGTCCACGTTGACTATTGGACTTGATCCCTTTCTTAACTGTCTCTCTGGATCCCACCAGCTTCCCCCCAAACCCACCTTACTAGATTAAATGGTCCTGGTGCCTCTAGCAAATCTCCCCAACAGTACATCAGTTCCCTTCCAATTCAGATGCAACCCATCCTTTTTATACAGGTCACTTCTACCTCAGGTGACATTCCAATGATCCAAAAATATGCATCTTTCTCTCCTGCACCAGCTCCTCAGTCACACATTCATGCTCCTACTCCTACTCCCACTCTCACTAGCATATGGCACCGTGAGTAATCCAGATATTACTACACTTGAGGCACTGCTTCTTAACCTTCTCCCTAATTTCCTTTATTTTCTTCTCAGAACCTCATCCCTTTCTCTGAAGTGTCCTTTTCTGGGCACCACACTTTCGGAAAGATGGTATACCTTTGTGGGGATGCAGAAGAGTTTTACAAGACTTGCACTCGAAATGAAAAGCACCAGTTGCATGGAAAGATTTTTATAAGAACTTTGATTATTTGCCTCACAGCAGAGATACCTAAGCGAAGATTTAACACAGGTGTTCAAGAAGAATTTTGTTAGAGTAAAATATTAATAAGAAGAAACCATTACCATTGGCAGAAAGGTTGCTAATAAGGGAATACAGATTTGCAAAAAGAACCAGAGGTGAAACCTGAAGAAGATGAAATCAGGGAGGCTTACCATTTGGAACAAAATTAGCTGGAAAATAGGAGACGGGGGTGGTGGTGGTAGGTTGCTTTTCAGACTGGAGGCCTGTGACCAGCAGTGCGCTGCAAGGATTGATGCTGGGTCCATTGCTTTTTGTCATTTATACAAATGATTTGAATGTGAACATAGGAGATATGGTTAGTAAGTTTGTAGATGATACCAAAATTGATGGTGTAGTGGACAGTGAAGAAGGTTACCTCTGAGTACAATGGGACGTTGATCAGGGCCAATGGGCAAGGAGTGGCAAGTTGGAGTTTAATTTAGATAAATGTGAGGTGCTGCATTTTGGAAAGGCAAATCAGAGCAGGACATATACACTTAATGGTAAGGTCCTGGGGAGTGTTGCTGAACAAAGAGACCTTGGAGTGCAGATTCATAGTTCATTCTAAGTGGAGTCACAGGTAGACAAGATGGTGAAGGTGGTGTTTGGTACGCTTGCCTTTATTGATCAGTGCATTGAATATAGGAGTTGGAACATCATGTTGCAGCTGTAGGTTAGGCCACTTTTGGAATACTGCATTCAACTCTGGTCTCCCTACTATAGGAAAGACATTGTTAAACTTGAAAGGATTAAGAAAAGATTGACAAGGAAGTTGCCAGGATTGGAAGGTTTGAGCTATAGGGAGAGGCTGGGGGCTATCTTCCCTGGAACGTCGAAGGCTAAAGGGTGACCTTACAGAAGTTTATAAAATCATGAGGGGCATGGATAGGGTAAATAGCCAAAGTCTTTTCCCCAGGGTAGGCAGTCCAAAACTAGAAGCCATAGGTTTAAGGTGAGAGGGGAAAGATTTAAAAGGTACCTGAGGGGAAAACTTTTCATGCAGAGGGTGGTGCATGTATGGAATGAGCTGCCAGAGGAGGTGGTGAAAGCTGGTACAATTACAACATTTAAAAAGGTATCTGGACAGGTATACGAATACGAAGGGTTTAGAGGGATTTGGGCCAAATGCTGGCAAATGGAACTAGATTAACTTAGGATATCTGGTCGGCATGGACAAGTTGGATCGAAGGGTTTGTTTCCGTGTTTTACATCTCTATCACTCTATGACTCTGTAATTTCTTTTGACTCAGTGTGTCACTGTGATCTGCCTGAAAAAGTGCTGGGAACAGATTCAATAACTTCCAAAAGGGAATTGTATTCACAGGGAAATGAGGAACGGAATTTAAGCAAAAGGAGCAGGACTAACTGATTAACTCTTTCAAAGAGATGTGACAGACACTATGGTCCTCTTCAGTGCTACAGAATAGAACACCAAACAGCAGCACTTAAGTCACACACCACGTTTCGACGGGTTAGAACCACGTGTGCAATATTTAAGGCAACGGCAGTAATCACAAACCATACTATACACAACTGGGGAAGAGCTAAGAGGGGAGGGGGAAGCTAAGGAGAAACTAAAACATAAATATGAAATGAACTGACTATTACATTCTCTGTATTATTACCTTACCTTTACCGAGGCCAGAGCTCGCTCCTGTTATCACCACCACAGCATCTTGAACTACTGCTCGGTCCTTCATGCTCTGCAGCAGCCTGAATAAAATAATAAGGCCCACACTACCCAGCAGCAACGGCAGGAAGTTTGAAGAGGTTATTTCCAAGAGAGTCCCTTTGTATAGCATTTTCCTAGGGATAGGAGGAGGGTAAACAAAAAAGCAAATCACTTGCCTTGCCTACTGATCACTGGTGCCAGAGTTAAAGGGAATATACTCTTCGAGGCATATTCCGTCAGGCATGAATATCCAGGATATCAAAACCAGCAGTGAATTTCACTGACCAGGAACAATTCCTTTGCTTTTTGATCAGTGCCTTGCAGTCTTAAATAACTAGTTGAGAGAGAAGATAGGATCTTAGTTTGATCCGTCATCCGAAAGAAACCTCTGCAACATTGCAGCACTAGACTTTTACACAGTACTTTTCTTCTGGCAAATGTTGCATTAGCTCGTCTGTCTCTAATTCTCCACCAGTAGACAGTCCAAGCCAGAGAGGACATGCACAGGGCATGATGACATCATGCGGCAAACAGCTGTTAATTCTATTTTAAGTGCCTGAAACCAGTCTCATCCAAACTTAGCTTTATCATCAGTCTCTGGAGTTCAGTTGGTTGGGGGGAGGCGGCGGGGGGATCAACTTTGCTTCAAATTTACAGAAATAGAATGAAACTAATTCAAAGCTGACCTTTGTAATCCCCTATCAACGTATATTCAACAGAGATAAATCCCCCTGATAAGCACAGCCCGCAGGCTGTTTCAAAAGCAGTTAAACCGTCCTTTAATGACACACAGTATAGATATGTGAGCTTCGGCTGCCCTGAATAGGAATGCCTAACTGTAACTAAAATACTTGAAACTCCAATTGACATTAGGCATACCAAGGTCTTTGTGACTCAGTTTGACTATCAGTGTCGCTGTCATTAAAGAGCTGTGATCCTCAAACCAGACAACTTTTGAATGGCTACTCTCAAGTTGTAGCCAGAGGCAAGGGGAGGCTAGGGGAAGGAGAGGGTGAGGGGAAGGAGAGGGTGAGCGGAGTGACAGCATGAGGGAGTCAGACAAGTCATGTTTCTGCCACTGACCTATACTTTCATATGTGCACGTTAGCAGGTGGAGGGATGAGGGTTACACCAGGATAACCTTCTCACTCAACTATAGAATAATTCTCCAACACTCATGATGTGGCTCCAAGTCAAAGGGCTGGGGGAAAGGTGGTACCTGATTACTGTATGTTGATCAGCACAAGTCAACACCTTTAGGAGGGTAAAAGTTTGACCTGCAAGAAATAAAACATTCTATCACCCTCACCACTGTGTTCATCTTTCCAGTCACTTGCACGTAGCAATTTTGTGTTAACTGGACAACTTCTTAAATGAATAACAAGCACAGTAATCTACGTGAAAACCTCAATACTGTCACGGGTTGGCAAGAGATCATTCATTCACAGCAACGTGATTTATTTATGTTTTGTCTCAAGATTTCCTGTTCAAACCAGGGAGGAAGAGGCCATAGCCAGCCAAGGGACCATCAGAAGAAACTGTGGGCCAGGGTGAAAGGTCTGCAACACAAGCAGATCAAAGTTGAGAAAGTGGGAAGTCTGTTTGTGAAAGGTCAGCAGGAACACAGTGGAGCAGACACAGGATGCAGACTGAGTCTGTGAATCACTGAGCGTGAGGAAATACTTACTTGGCTCTGGGATAAGCTCAGTTTAGAAGGTCAGTCATGTTGTAATACATGGCAGATTCGTGCACAAGGAGAGCTCTTGCTTTCTTCAGCCCCCTTCAAAAGTTACAAGGAATTAACAGCAGTGAATCAGCTCATTTCATCCAAAAGTCCCACATCAGTGTTTATGCTACACACACAAGCCTCCTCCAACCCTTCTGCAGCTCACTCAGTGGCCATATCCTTCTAAATGGTTGCACTTCTGTCCTTACCGAGCTTTCCTTTAAATGGGGTGATGTGATTCATCTCCACTACACCTGGTTTCACATTCTAACAATTCTTTACATAATGAATTCTGAATTCTATATTTGATGTATGACTGTATTGCAATTATGATCCATGGATCACCTTACAACCTTCCGTTTACCAGCAAGAGTGTGCCCAATGTAGTTAACTGTTCCTCATAAACCATCATTCTGTTTGCTCAGTCATTCTAGTTGTTTTCTACAGCCGCCTCGTTTCTCTGAAGTGCTTTCAAGATCTTTGAATGACCGGTCCGTTCACTGATTTTACTATCCTCCTTTGTTAAAAGTGTTAGCTCTTCGTTGGCCCCAGCGGTGTCAGCCATCCACCAACCTTCCATTATCATACATGGCTCTTTGCATGGAAAAAATAAGCCACTGTTTATCACCAGGAACGAGGCTTTTTCAGTCCCTCGGGGACTTTTACACAGAAGTGCAAAAATCAGACAGAAAGTTGTGTATTTGCAGTAACTGGAATTCAAGGAGTTTTCACGATGCACCAAGTCGTTTGACTTAGTAGCTCAACTATTTGACCATTATGAGGATCATTGTTAAGGCTATGAGCCCATTCTTATGCATGTTCACAGGACACCAGGTTATGTTCAACAGGTTTATTTGGAATCACACAAGTTTCAGACCGCAGCCCCTCCATCAGGTGCAGTCCTACATCGGCACTTCCACATCATGTCCACAGGAGACAGCTTTAAGCTCTGTGACAGCTTTCACACCCTCCTGGAAGTTGCAGCCTTCGGATTCCAGTCCAGGGATTTGTGGTGAAGGGAAACCAGAGCTCCAGCTCAGAATTCAGACGTGACACCCAGTGGAAGCATCAGGTCCACTGAGTGTAAGTCATGCCACTACATCATCTGGGTTATGGGAGGCCATAAATCCTTTCGCTATGTAGGACCAACCACCCCATCACCTGATAGCTGACCAAGAGCTTGCAAATATTTCCAGTACTATTTTCCATGAGATTCGACTGAAGACACAAAAGACAGTCTCATGTACACATTCACACACGCATATCAATGATAGTAACTGGAAGCAAGAATCCTATTCCGCTTTCCACTCTAAATGTGAGGCTTACTGATCTGCTCCATGTTATTCAGTTCATGTCTTTATCAACTTGACCAGCAGGTGGAGCCCTATCCTTAACTTCACTTGTGTAACATCTGGAACCTGAAGCTTTTGAACAGCAACACGCATCAGATCAAAGATCCAATTATCACTTCCATCTATTATAGTTACCTTAGCTGGTCAGCTTGTGAGACCTTAAGAAATCCAGCCACTTAAAAGTGCACTAAAACTTAGCACATTTTCACTTACCCTAAGGAGGATGGATAAATTGCTGTATTTACAATGGTTGCATAATTTGGGATGGAATTTTCCCTGAAATCTAGTCTGGGTAGGGAAAACAGCTTCCCTTCCCTCAATGACATGAGAGTATCTTAATAATTTTATGGCAAGGAAGCTGCTTTGCTTTCATGGTCACTTTTCTTGGGCTTGTGAACAAATTAACAGATGGCAGTCGCTGAATAAGTGGCTTCTGGATTGTTAGGTCAAAACCATGTCAGTGAAACTTCCATCCCTGCATGAAGTGGGTCATCAGAACTATGATACATGGAGTATAAAACAGCAAAGACTAATGCAGTTGGAGCGAAACAGAATGGCAGTGTCAGGCATCCTTTGCATCTAACCCTGCCCAGCCCGAAACCTCACCATCCACCACTGCTGTTTGATGACCAAAATAGGCAGTGCACTAAAACATTCAGAGACCAGTGGAAGCGATTACCGGGCGAGTAGAGATTACAAACCAATGTCAAGAAGGAAACTGCTGGATGGTCATCTAGGTTCACAGTTTTTAAAAAGTCTGACAGAAATAAACAAGGACATGGGGGAGGGACAGATGGCACCTGTTATAAAGACGATTGAGAATCATTCCTGGTTGGCAACAGGTCTTTGTAAACAAAAATCCATTCATGAGGTATGGCCTTTGCTGGTTTGGACCAACATTTATTGTCCATCCCTCGTTTCCCTTGAGAAGGTGGTAGTGAGCTGCCTCTTTAACCGCTGTAACTATTCACAGTAGTCAGACCCACAGTGCCATTAGGGAGGGAGTTCCAGGATTTTGACCTAGTGACAGTGAATATATTTCCAAGTCAGGATGGTGAGTGGCTTGGAGAGGAACTCGCAGGTGGTATCTGTTGCTCTTGTCCTTCTAGATGGAAGTGGTCATGGGTTTGGAAGGTGCTGTATAAGCTCTGAAAAGTTTCTACAATGTATCTTTTTGATGGTACACATTGCTACTGCAAATTATTTGTGGTGGAGGGAGTGAATGTGATACTGATCAAATGGGCTTCTTTGCCCTGGACAGTCTTACACACTTGAGTGTTGTTGGAGCTAATCCAATTGAGTGTCTGGTCAACGGTAACCTCCAGAGTGTTGATAGTAGGGGATTGATTCAAGGCAATGCCACTGAATATTTGGTGCTCCCTTGTTTGTGGTGTTTCACTTCTTGGCAATTGCATGGTGCGAATATCACTTACTACTTGTCAGCCCAAACCCGGTTATTATCCAGGTCTTGTTGCATTTGAACATGTACTGCTTCGGTATCTGAGGAATTGCAAATGGTACAGAACATTGTGCTGTCACCAGCAAGCACTTCTGACCTTGAGATAAATTGGCCATTGATGAAGCAGCTGAAGATGGTTGGGCCTAGGACACTACCCTGAGGTACACCTGCAAAGATGTCCTGGAGCTGAGATGACTGATCTCCAATAACCACAACCATAAATAAATGCTTGACAATGCAGAACTTAAAAGGAGACCAGAAGTTGAAGCTTTCATCTTGCTCTCATCAGAACTATGATTCAAGGAATAAACTTGAAAAAGAGACATCATTTTAAACAGAATGAGAAGGGGGACAAAGCATCAGAAGGCATTGTTGCTAAGTTTGCAGATGACACAAATATATTTGGAGGGAAAGGTAGCGTTAAGGAAGTAGGAAGGCTGCAGAAGAACTTGCACAGGCTAGGGAGTGGGCAAACAAGTGACAAGTGGAATACAACATGGGAAAGCATGAAGTTATGCACTTCGGTAGAATGAACAAAGGCATAGATTATTTTCTAAATGAAGAAAGGCATTGGAAATTTGAACCACAAAGGGACTTGGGAGCCCAAGTTCAAGATTCTCTTAGGGTTAGTATGCAGGTTCAGTTGGCAGTTAGGAAGCCAAACACAAAATTAGCATCCATTTCAAAATGGCAAGAATACAAGAGCAGGGACGCACTGCTGAGGCTATGCAAGGCTCTGATCAGACTGCATTAGGATATTGTGCGCAGTTTCAGGCCCCCTATCTAAGGAAAGGTGCGATGACCTTGAAGGGGGTCCAGAGGAGGTTTACAAGAATGACCCATGGGGTAAAGGCTTTTCATATGAGGAGCAGTTAAGGACTCTGGTCTGGGTCTCAATGGAGTTTAGATGGATGAGGGGGAATCTGATGAAACTTATTGAGTACCGAGAGACTTGGATAGAGTGGACGTGGAGATGTTTCCAGAAGTTTGAGAGACTAGGACCTGAGGGCAGAGCCTCAGAGTAAATGGACAACACTTTACAACTGAAATGAGGAAGAATTTCTTCAGCCAGTGGGTGGTGGATCTGTGGAACCCATTACCACAGAAGGCCATGTTATGTTACAAGAGTGTTTTTAAGACAGAGATAGATCAGTTCTTGATTAGCAAAGGGATCAAGGGTTACAGGGAGAGGGCTGGAGAATGTGTTTAAGAAACATATCTGCCTTGATCGATTGGTGGAGCAGACTCGATAGGCTGAATGGCTTAATTCTCCTCCTGTACCTCATGATCTGAAGGGTGTTGAATGGTTGAAAATACAGCAAGAAAAGTTAATTGTCAATCTTAATTCTCAGGCCAAGCAAGTAGATTCGTTCTAAAGGAGGGTCACTGAACCAGAAACATAGATTCTGCTTTCACTCCATTGATGCTGCCAGACCTGCTCAGTTTTTTCAGCAATTTCTGTTTTTGCTGCAAGTAGATTCAGATTGGTCTCTCTTTGATCAGTGCAAGACAAAAAGCTTAAACTCTAGTCTCCTTATAGTAATGTTTAACTACAATCATGTTGCTCTGTGCCAGGTACAACTAACCAATGCACAGTCATCATTCCCTCCACTTCTTCCCATTGAGTCCAGTTTTGCTAGGGTTCATGGATGCCACACACAGTCAAATGTGGTCTTGATATCAAAGGCAGTCACTCTTAATCACCACTGGAATTCAGCTTTTTTGTCCATGTATGAAACAAGACTGTGTTAAGGTCAGGAGCTGAGTTGTGCTGGTGGAACCCAAACTGAGTGTCAGTGAGCAGATAATGCTAAGCAAGTGGTGCTTAACAGCATCCATTACAGATTCCAATATTTTACTGATGATCAAGAGAAGACGGAAAAAGTGGTAACTTAGTGGATTTGATTTCTTCTGCTTTTTGAGTGCAGGGCATTCCTAGGCAATTTTCCACATTGTTGAGTAGATGCCAGTGTTGTAGCTGTACTGGAACAGCTTGGCTTCTATCGTCACAGTATTCAGTGACTGATAGAAATGGATATTTTTAACTAGCTTGAAAGAATAACAGAGCGGGAAGAGAAAAAAAATCCATGTCTTTGTGGTCCATGTTGAAATCAAATAAAAATCCAGAATAGTCAGCAAGGTCCTCTTTGCAAAGTACCAGGAAAGAGGAGCTAAATGAAAGTCAGGACCTCAAGGGTTATTTTTTATGGAGTATTATCTGAGCCATGAATAAATTGGCACATATATAAGCAGATTACAGCACTGAACAAACAATAGAACGTGTATGTGAGAAAGGTCATATGATGGAACGCTGGGACCAGCTTTATAACTGTGCTGTTGAAATGGATTTGATATTGCAACTGTATCAAATTTTAGTTAGACCACATTTGGAGGTGGTGTGTTCGGTTCCGGTTGACATAGAAAAGGAAGGATGTGGAGGCTTTGAAGAAGGTGCAAAACGGGTTTACCTGGATTGGAATGTATTAGCCATAAGGAGAAGTTGGACAAACTTGGATTGTTTCGCTGCAGCATCGGAGGCTGAGGGGTGACCTGATAGAAGTGTATAAAGTCATGAACCGCATGGATAGGGTGGATAGTTGGAGTCTTTTTCCAAGTGTGCAAATGTCAAAAACTACAGGGGCACAGGTTTAAAGTGAGAAGGGAAAAGTATAAAAGAGATGTGCAAGGAAAGGTTTTTTACCCTGAGGGTGGTAGGTGCCTGGAACATGTTGCCAGGGGAGGTGGTAGAAGCAGATGCAATAGCAACGTTTAAGAGACATTTGGACAGGCACATGAACAGGCAGGGAATAGAGGGATACAGACCATGTGCAGGCAGATGATATTAGTTTAGAATTGCATCATGGTCTGCACAGACCTAGTGGGCTGAAGGGCCTGTTCCTGTTCTGTACTGTTCTACGCTCTATGGGCTGTGACTGAGGTCCTGGCAGGGGGATAAATAGGGCAGCAACAAGGAGACTAAATTAGTAAAGGCTGGATTCAGGGGAGGGTATTCAGGTGGACAAAATAGTGCAGGTTAAAGCTCAAAAGCAAATAACAGGGTATTTTTATTGTAAGAAATTGCGTTAAAAGCCAAAGCAAAAACTAGATGTAAAATAATAAAACCATGGGAGATAAATAAGAAACATGCAAGAGTAGAATACTAATTATTTACACAAACGCAGCATATGAAAAACAAATTAAATGAATAACAGGAACAAGTTCAGCTTGAAGACTATGACACTGTCAAGACTGGGAACTAAACAATGTACACTAAGTAATAACACCTAGCGGTGGACAATTAAATATCCCCATCATCGATAATAGGGGAACCCGGCATATCAATGAGAAAAGCAAGGCTGGAGAAATTTTAACCATCCGTCCCGACCACCTCCTGAAGTCTGCAAAGTTACAGATGTCAGCTTTCAGCCTGCTCAATTCATTCAACATGATATCAAAAAGTAGCCAAAGAAACTGGATACAGCAAAAGCTGTGGGCTGACAAATTTCTGACAAAAGTACCAAAGACTTGTGCTCCAGGACCAGGTGCAACCCGAGCCACACTATTCCAGTGCAGCTACAATACTGACATCTGCCTGACTATTTGGAAAAGCGCCAAGGTATATCCTGTCCACAAAAAGCAGGTAAAATCCATCAGCTTACTCTCAGTCATCAAAGTGATGGAAGTCTCATTTAAAATGTTATCGAACAGCACATGCAAAACAATAACTGGCAAACTGATACGCAATTTGAGTTTCGTCAGGATCATTTCACTCTTGACCTCATTACAGACACGGTCCAAACATGATTTAAAAAGCTGAACTCAAGATGTGAGGTGAGACTTGACCAAGAGTGGCAATAAGGTGGCCTAAATAATTTTGGTAATTGAGAGAAATCTCTCCACCAGCTGGTGTCATTGCTAGCACAAAGGAAAATGGTTATTGTTGTTGGGAAGTCAATCATCTCAGTCTCAGGACATTGCTGCATTGTCCTCCGGGTAGTGTTCTAGGCACAACAACCTTTAGCTACTTTATCAACAACCTGCCCTCAATCATGAGGTCACAGATGAGGAAGTTCACTGACAATTGCATAACGTTTAGCACCATTTGTGATACCTCGGATACTGAAGCAGTTCTGTATACAGCAAGATCTGGACAATATTCAGGATTTGGCTGATAAGAGACATTATGCCACGAAAGTACCAACCAAAGACTATATCCATAGGGGAGGCAATGGCCTATTGATATTATGACCTTACTGTTCTTACAGAAACCCAGGTTATGTTCTGGGGATCTGGGTGCAAACCCAACCTTGGCAGATTGGAATTGGAATTCAATAAAAAATCCGGAATCAAAAGTCTAATGATGATTATGAAAGCCATTGTCAATCCCTGAAGCGCAGTGGCTAAGAGGTGACCTTATAGAGGTTTATAAATTCATGAGGAGCATATGCAGCGTGAACAGACAAGGTCTTTTCCCTGGGTGTGAGAGTGCACAACTAGATGGCATATGTTTAAGGTGGGAGGGGCAATATTTAAAAGGGACCTAAAGGGCAACTTTTTCACATAGAGTGGTGTGTGTATGAAATGAGCTGCCAGAGGAAGTGGTGGAGGCTGGTACAATTACAACATTTAAAAGGCATCTAGACGGGTATGCGAATAGGAAGGGTTAGAGGGATATGGGCCAAATGCTGGCAAATGGGACTAAATTAATTTAGGATATCTGGTCAGCATGGATGAATTGGACTGAAGGGCCTGTCTCCATGCTGTACAGCTCCATGACTCTATAATTGTTAGGAAAACCCATTCGGTTCACTAATACTCCTTAGGGAAGGAAACTGCCATCCTACCAGGTCTGGCCTACATGTGACTCCAGACCCACAGCATGTGGTTGACTCTTAACTGCCCTCTGGGATGGGCAATAAATGCTGACCTGGCTAGTGATGCCCTCATTCTGTGAATGAATGAAAAAAAAAGAGAATCTAATCACCATCCCTTGACAATCAATGGCATTAACGTCAACAGCAAAAACAGAAGTTGTTGGAAAAACTCAGCAGGTCTGGCAACACATGTGGAGAGAAATCAGAGTTAACATTTCAGGTCAAGTGACCATTTGTCAGAACTGGAATGGCATTAACATCACTGAATCCCTCAATATTAACATTCAAGGGGTTACCATTGATCAGAAGCTGAACTAGACCAGACACATAAATACCACCGGGACGAAAAACATTTCAGATTCTGAGAATTCTGCAGCAAGTACCTCACCTTCTGACAACCCAAAGCTTGTCCACCATCTACAAAACATTACTCAGAAGTGTGATGGAATACTTCCCACTTGCTTACACAGGTACAGCTCTGAAGAACATCAACAATATCAAAATCAAAGTACATCATTGGATTAGCACCCTCAAGCTGAAACACTCACTCCCTCCCTCCTCCCCCCACCACTACTGACTCACAGTGCTAGAAATAAGTACCATTTACACGATACACTACAGCAATTCACCAAGGCTTCTTTGGCAGCACCTCCCATGATTCTACCACCTAAAAGGGCAAAGGGAAGATATTGGGATACACCACCTGCATGCTCCCCTCCAAACCACATACCATCTAGACTTTGAACTGTTTTTCGTACGAGTCACTATGGAAATTATGTCATGACGTAATACATGATGGGGGAAGGAAGGGTTGGCATTGTAAGAAGGGTTCAGAAAAAGCAGCCTCTATGTCCGATCTGGTTTAGTGCTGCTGAAGAACATGGACAAGCTCCTGCAGGTGCTTCAGTGGAATAAACATGTTAAGACACATAAAGACGGCAAATGGTAGCCATCAAATGGCTGCCTGGTATCAGTCTGACAGGTGACCTAAGATACTTTGGTAGCTCTTCTGTGGTTGTGTTTTGCCCTATTTTACCACGGGAAAACTGCTATATAAATGTAATGGGCTGTTGAGAATGGGATCCCAACTCAATCAATGGGCAGACTCCATGAGTAGGGGCCACTGGATCCAGCAGCAGCAAAGGAGTGAACCTTGGGGCAAGGATGGGAAAGGTACAGTAATCCGACTCCAGACAGCATTAAGCAGCATTTACCCACCGCGGGGGTGCAGCCTTCCCCACTGACCCACACTCACCTTCCCAGCGGAGACAGCATCCTCCCCAACCATCTGTCAATCACAGTGACGAAGAACACCCGCGGCCAACCGACAGCCGCGCTGCAAATGATAGCCAATCAGAGTGAAAGAATGGGCGGGGCCACCACCCGGACATTGATTATCAACACACTCGGGAACTGTGAGGAAAAGGTTTCCGGAGTGATCTCCCGGGCACTTGCGATTGATTCCGCTTCATTTTTTTCTGTGATCTTCGTTTGAACAGTGAACATTTTAAAAAATGCTGACCTTGAAGTTTGTGACGAAAAGTGGCTGGAAAAATCGGTTCAGGTGTAAATATAAGCAGTAGTTGACAGGAAAGGGGCACACTTTGTGCTGGTAATTTATTATCTGCCTGATTGAATTAGGTCCGTTTTGCTCTGTCAGTGCAGCTATGTGCAGTTATTCTGGACAGTTTCCTGTAAAATTACACATGGCCCTGCAGGATTGCACAAAGTATATTGAGGATCAGAGATTAGTGGCACTTGAGTTTTTTAAGAATGAATCTCAAGATCTCCCTCGAAAAGGCAGTGTAAGTGGCAAATGAGACATAATGTACAGGAATGAACTTCCATTCATCTCTTCAACCAGAGAATCAGCTTTCATGGCTTCACTTCCTACTCCTGAACATTTACCTCCCATGTCGTCAACTCAGTACGAAATATCTGACCCCCTCTCTGAGGCTTCGAATCCAAATCTAGCATCTGCAACACTCAATTATTCAACATTTTAATTTTAGTCAGTCCCTCTAGTCCAGAAAATGTAGGAAAATGATTTATAAAGGGGAGGCAATGGCCCTTATTAAGAAATCCTCTCTGATATGAAAGTTCCTGGGAAATCTTCAGCACAATGATGTTGAGATGTAGTGGGATTCTGTTGTTGTAGTTACTAGTGTGATCACAGTTTCACTATTTTAAAATTAGTTAACTAACTACCAGAAGAATCTATGGTTCTGATCAGTGGAATATTTGCATTTGTCAAGGTAATTCATGCGATGAAAATTGTTTGATACTTTATTCAGCTTGTAGAATTATTAAATGTTTATATTATAGATAGACACCATTTGATCTGTTGTACCTTTACTTACTCTCTGCAAAAGCACTGCAGCCGGTCCCATTTGTGTGCTGTAGCCCTCCAGATATTTTCTCTTCAGCTAATTTAATTCCTCTTTGTCAACCATAATTTAGTCTGCCTTTTCCAACTCTCAGGCACTGGATTCAAGATTCTAAACACACCTTGTTTTAAAAGAAAAGCTTTTTTCCCCCCTCAGTTCACTGCTCACTACTTTGCCATCACCTTGATTTTGATGGCCTTTAGTCCTTGATCTTTCTGCTGAGAGGAACAGTTTTTCTCTCTCTCACTCCCACGCTCTTTACCCATCTATCCTATGATTTCCTACAAGTCAGGAAAACAAACACAGCTTCTCCAGTCCAAACGGGGGACATCAACCCTGGAACCATCCTTATAAATCTCTGCACCTCTCTATACGCTTCACATCCTTCCTAAACTGTGTGTCCAGTAATTGGACATACCACTTCAGCAGATTTGCACCAGAATTTTATTAGGTTCATCATAAATTCCTTGTTCATTTATTAGAAAGCCTAGTCTTCACATATGTTTTAATCATTTCTTTTTTTCAAACTCCACTGCCACTTTAAGTAGTTTATACGCATAGTCCCCAAGTCTTCGTTCATACACCTGCTGTGGATTCCATTTTCTTTTATGTCTTTTCTCCAAAAGGTATCATTTCACATTTCTCCACATTAAATTTCAGTTGCTGTGTTGGTTTATAAAAACATGAGGGACATGGATAGGGTGAATAAACAAGTCTTTTTCGTTGCGTGGGGAAGTTCCTAACTAGAAAGCATAGGTTTAAGATGAGGGGAAGGATTTAAAAAAGACCTGAGGAGTAACATTTTCACGCAAAGGGTGGTGCTTGTGCAGAACAAGCTGCCAGAAGTGGTGGAGGCTGGTACAAATACACCATTTAAAAGGCATCTGGATGGGTAAATGAATAAGAAAGGTTTAGAGGGAGATGGGCCAAATGCTGGCGAATGGGATTAGATCAGATTGGGACGTCTGATTGGCAAGGACAAGTTGGACTGAAGGGTCTGTTTCTGTGCTATATGACTCTATGACCTACTCTGTCAAGTCCTCTAAGCTGTTTTTTTTCACTTTTCAATGAGCTCACTTGTTAATATTGCACAATATTACCACATTCTACCTTATCTTCTTGGGGTTGGTTAACTCGGTGGCTTGCTTGCGATACAAAGTGATGGCAACAATATGGGTTTAAATCCCACACTTGTTGAGTTTACCATGATGGACTCTCCTTCTCAACCTCTGCCCTTGCATGGGGTGTGATGATCATCAGGTTAAACTACCATCAGTCATCTCTCTGTCTCTCATGAAAGAGCAGCCTTATGGCCCAGGAGGGCTATGGCAACTTTACCTCTTTACAATATCTTTCCTCGTGCAAAACCGCTGTTCTTCCAAGAGCTATTCCAGTGAACTTGTCTTGCACAAGTATGTCCTACCTCCAGTGAAGAAACCAAAACTAAACCCCACTCCAGGTGTGATCTAATATAATTGCTTAAAGGTAACATTGTTTTCACTTGCACTACAGGCAAACATACCATTTGGCTTCCTAATAACCTGCTGTGGCTGCATGTTAATTTTGGTGACATGTGCATAAGCACACAAATTTCTCAGAATACCCATATGCATTAGGCTCAGACTTCTTATAAAATATTCTGATTGTGCCAAGTACAAAAGCAAAATATTGTAGTTGCTGGGAATCTTTATTAAAAACAGAAAATTCAGTCACTAGTGGTGTACCGCAAGGATCTGTTTTGGGGCCACCGCTGTTTGTCATTTTTATAAATGACCTGGATGAGGGCGTAGAAGGGTGGGTTAGTAAATTTGCAGATGACACTAAAGTCGGTGGAGTTGTGGATAGTGCGGAAGGATGTTGCAGGTTACAGAGGGACATAGATAAGCTGCAGAGCTGGGCTGAGAGGTGGCAAATGGAGTTTAATGCGGAAAAGTGTGCGAGGTGATTCACTTTGGAAGGAGTAACAGGAATACAGAGTACTGGGCTAATGGTAAGATTCTTGGTAGTGTGGACGAGCAGAGAGATCTCGGTGTCCAGGTGCATAGATCCTTGAAAGTTGCCACCCAGGTTGATAGGGTTGTTAAGAAGGCGTATGGTGTGTTAGGTTTTATTGGTAGAGGGATTGACTTTCGGAGCCGTGAGGTCATGTTGCAGCTGTACAAAACTCTGGTGCAGCCGCACTTGGAGTATTGCGTACAGTTCTGGTTGCCGCATTATAGGAAGGATGTGAAAGCATTGGAAAGGGTGCAGAGGAGATTTACCAGGATGTTGCCTGGTATGGAGGGAAGGTCTTATGAGGAAAGGCTGAGGGACTTGAGGCTGTTTTCGTTAGAGAGAAGAAGGTTAAGAGGTGACTTAATAGAGACATACAGGATGATCAGAAGATTTGATAGGGTGGACAGTGAGAACCTTTTTCCTCGGATGGCGACGGCTAGCACAAGGGGACATAGCTTTAAATTGAGGGGTGATAGATATAGGACAGATGTCAGAGATAGATTCTTTACTCAGAGAGTAGTAAGGGCATGGAATGCCTTGCCTGCAGCAGTTGTAGACTTGCCAACTTTAAGGGCATTTAAATGGTCGTTGGATAAACATATGGATGATAATGGAATAGTGTAGGTTAGATGGGCTTCAGATTGGTTTCACAGGTCGGCGCAACATCGAGGGCCGAAGGGCCTGTACTGTGCTGTAATGTTCTATGTTCTATATTCTAAAATTCTGGAGTTATCCAACAGATCTGGCAGCGACTTAGTGGTTGACTTGAACTCTATCTCCTGTCTTTTGAGCTGACAATTTGCAGCATTTTCCAACATTATATTGAGGGCACAGGTAGAATCTCTGCAGCCAGCTTTGCGCTCTTGTATTTACCAGCATATTGATGCTCAGTGTATTTTCAGAGAATCTGTGATTTTATCCCTTCTCACTGCAGTAGAGATATTTAAGGAAATAATTTTAATATGCATTGCAGGAATATCCAGTTTTTAACTTGTCTGACAAACGGCAAGATCCTTTTGGTTAAGAAGGTTTATTTCATCGGTTTTGTCTTTTTATGACTGCACAGATCATTAAATTGCAACTAATAGAAAGCATATAGAAAATAATTGAAAAGGCTAATACAATTGTAACGTTTAGAGCTAGACAGCGAGAATATTATTGGATTGGCTGAGGATTGTGAATCTGCACTCGAGGAATTTAGAAGGACGAGGGAGGAATCTTTTGAAACTCACAGGAAACCAAGTGGCCTGGTTAGAATGGACTTGGAGAAGATGTTTCCACGAATAGGAGCGACTCGGATCTGGGAATACAGACGCAGGGTGAAGGGATGATGTTTTAGAAAGGAGACAAGGAGAAATTTCTTCAGCCACAGGGTGGTGACTCTGTGGAATTGATTGCCATAGAAAGCTGTGGAGACCAAGTCATTGAGTGTGTTTAAGACAGAGATAGATAGGTTCTTGATTAATAAGGGGATCAAGGTTAATGGGGAGAAGGCAAGAGAATGGAGTTGAGAAACATATCAGCCATGATCAAATGGCGGAGCAGACCCAATGGGCTGAATGGCCTCATCCTGCTCCGATATTTTATGGTCTAATATAAAGGGGAGGGATTTTTCCCAGTTTTAAACCAGGCCCTGGTTAGACTAGGTCTGGAAAACTGCATATTTGGCAAAGCACATCATAAGGGTTACATTGGTGTTGAAATGAGTACAGCATAAGTTTCAACAGAATGTTATCATAACTGTAAGAATTACATAAACCTGGCTTGTATTCTCGTTATATACAATGGGTTTAATTCCTACACATTATAGCCATACAGCATGGAAACAGCCCCTTCAGTCCAACCAGTCCATGCCGACCACAATCCCAAACTAAATTAGTCCCACCTGCCTGTACTTTGCCCACATCCGTCCAAACATTTCCCATTCATGTACTTATCCAAATGTCTTTTAAACATTGTAACTGGACCTGCATCCACCACTTCCTCTGGCAGTTGATTCCACACACAAACCATTCTCTATGTAAAAAAAAAAATCACCTTGTGTCTTTTTTAAATCTTTCTCCTCCCACCTTAAAAATATGACCCCCAGTTTTAAAATCCCCACCTAGGGAAAAGACACCTGCCACTCACCTTATCTATACCCCTCATGATTTTATAAACCTCTATGAGGACACCTCTCAACCTCCTATGGCTCCAGTGAAAAGTGTTCCAGCCTATCCAGCCTCTCCCCATAACTCAGACCTTCCATTCCTGGCAATATCCTAGCATTTCTCTTCTGAACCCTCTCCAGCTTAATAATATTTTATAATATGTTACATTATGTCATGTTATCCGGCATGCACCGAGAAAGTGTGGTGCTGGTAAATCAGAAATGCTGGTTAACTGGATCTCATGAGTGCTGCTTTTAACCACACCACCTCCTCATACAATTTAGCTGCATAGTTGATCCATTAATTTTACAGAAGTTACTTTTTCCAAAGAGTCCAGTTTATAATTCTGCATTCTTATCTAAAGTGTTTTCAGTCTGAGACGTGGAACTGTGCTGGAACTGATCTTGACCAATAAAGAAGTCACAAGAGTCCAAATCAGGAAATTCCAATCAATGGAGCATTTTGGCTGATATAATGCCGGATAACACAAAATTTACTGTACAAGATTGATTTGATTGAGGTTTTCTCAGAACTTGAAACAAGTCAATGAGTTAGAGAGAGTTATTTTTCCATGGATGTGATACCCTCAGACAAACAGACATCACCTTAAAATGAGAGCCCCCCCATTGAGGTTAGAAGTTAGGAGGTATTTCTTGAAGCAGAGAATGGGTAGAAGTGAGGACCTCTCTCCCACAAAAAGATGGTAGCTTTATTAATAGCTCTAAAACCGGAGATTAATAAATATTTACTGGTTTAGAGTATTATGTCTGAATACAGATCAGCCATATTCATATAGAATGGTGAAACAGGCTAATTGGACTTCATGAGCTCCTCCTGCTCACGTCTTCCTCACACTCACTGATGCCTCGCTCTGAGGTTAGGTAACTGGTGCTGCTGACAGGATGTGATCAACAGTAACTTGGGCATGATGGTAGGGAATCAATTCACATATTCTCTTCCTGTGGGAATATGCTTACCATCCTTCTGTCACAGTACATTTTACAACATGAAGGGAAACAGTATCCAATTAATTTCACTTATAATCCACAACAATGGAACAAGCCATTCAGCTTTGTGATAGTTATTATGATTCAGATGGGCCCCACTACCACCTTACTGATACGTCCTATCCTGTCAACATCATCTTCAGTCCTATTGGGGTAATATGCTGGCTCAGTGGTCTGTGGGGGTTTCCTCCAGGTGCTCCAGTTTCCTCGCACAGTCCAAAGATATGCAGGTTAGGTGGATTGGCCATGCTAAATTGCCCATAGTGTCCAGGGATGTGCAGGTTAGGAGGATTAGCAATGGGAAATGCAAAAGTCCTCAATTCCCCTCTAATCCTTAAACCAATTGCTGTACCCCTAGCTATTGACCTTTCTGCTGATGAAGTGGAGTCCTATCCATTATGTCTGTTGTTGCAAAGTTGGGTAGAGTACTTGGGGTTTGGAAGGCAGGAAGTTAGAATTTGGTGTGTCTAAAATGCTGGGGTGGGGGTGGGGGGAAGCAGTGCATGGTCCCTTTAAAAGATGATGCACTTTTTCTATGCTTAGAGATTTAAACAAAATCTCTGTGGGCAACAGCTTGTGGGCTTGCAGGTGCACAGAGAGCCCTTGGATTGAAACATTTGTATCAAAAAGCCATACAGTTAGCAGGCCAAGCAGCAGCTTTGTTTTGTTATCAAGACAACAGGTTTTGATTTTAGGCAATCAATTTGAATCAGGCATTTAGATACCAAAAACCAATCAAATTTAAATCTGATGCTTTTTAACGATAACACAGGACCAATTATTTTGTAAGAAGTTGATATGGCATCAAGGGTATAAAAGGAGAGGGCAGTTGGAAAATCAGTAAAATTAATTGCCATCTGCCAGAGTTAACACCTCTCAGCTCAAGAGAGAATCGCTAGCTCATACAGTCTTCTCTAAGTTCTAGAGAAAGCCCCAGCTAAATCAAAGATACCTACAGCACAACTAGTTAATATTCCTGACAGGAGAATTTGATGGAGAAGGCACAGAGCATTCCAGAAGACAGGTAATCTGGCTGTAATTTTGAGACACTAACGTCTGTGTATTTTATTTTATGTAAGTGGGATTTGTATTTATTGGAACAGTACACCGTTAGAATTTTGTTTTATTCAGGAATAGTTAGTAGTTAAAGGGATTTATTCAGTTTGTTGATAGTTTAGCTAATTTGTTCACTCTTAGAGTCAGATAAATAAATTGTAACTTGTTGATTATAAAGTGAGTGTCAGGGACTTGTTTTATTTAACCACTAGAAGTTACTGAGAAGCGGGTTATACCACTTATCACTTCCCTTTTAACAGATTATCAGGCGAGATGCTTCTCTTTGGGTATTTCAGTTTTAATTCTCAGAGGTGGGGGGGGTCACCTCTGCTTTATAACACTATGTACTTCAGTTAAATCTCCCTCAGCTTCTTCTGTTCCAAAGGAAACAATCCCAACCAATCCAATCTTTCCTCATAACTATATTTTTTTATTCCTGGCAACATCTTTAAAAATTCTCTTGCCTCCATTGTGATTACTTCTTTTCTATAACGCGCTTACCAAAAATCTGTGTACAGTACTTGCGCTGCAGTGTAACTAGTCCTTAATAGAGTTCTAGCGTAACCTCCCTGTTCCTGTACTCTAAGTGGCTGTGACCAGTAAATACCATGACCTAAAGGTTTGTAGTAATAACTATTGCACAACTCTAACACTTAGTAAGTATTGCCTGGATTATAAGTGTAATTAACTGCTTATCTTTCTGGTCTGTATGGCTCAGTTTAACACTTCATTTTGATTGAACTTAGAGAAGTAGCTATTGCTGGAAAGGCAGCATTGACCATCTCTTGTTGCCTTGAGAAGATGCTGATGGTCCTTCTTGTTGATCAATGGTGGTCTGTGCTAGGATAAGAACATAAGAACTAGGAGCAGGAGTAGGCCGTCCAGCCCTTCGAGCCTGCTCCGCCATTCAATAAGATCATGGCTGATCTTTTCGTGGACTCAGATCCACTTACCCGTGCTCTCACCATATCCCTTAATTCCTTTATTGTTCAAAAAAATCTACCTTAGCTTTAAAAACTTTTACTGAAGTAGTGTCAACTACTTCATTGGGCAAGGAATTCCATAGATTAACAACCCTCTGGGTGACGAAGTTCCTTCTCAATTCAGTCCTAAATCTGCTCCCTCTAATCTTGAGGCTATGCCCTCTTGTCCTAGCTTCACCTGCCAGTGGAAACATTCTCTCTCCTTCTATCTTATCTATTCCCTTCATAATTTTATATGTTTCTATAAGATCCCCCCTCAATCTTCTGAATTCCAATGAAAATAATCCCAATCTACTCAGTCTCTCCTCATAAGCCTATCCCCTCAACTCCGGAATCAACAAGGATTCTTGTAGCTCTGTGGTGGTCCAAACACCAGGATGTAAGACCAGAAGGGATAGGAACAGGAGTCGGCCATTCGGCCCCTCAAGCCTGCTCCACCAACCAATAGGATCATGGCTGATCTGACATTCCTCAAGTCCACTTTCTTGCACATAACACTTGATTCCCTGACTGATGAAAAATCTATCTCATCCTTAAATATACGCAAGGAGTCTGTCCCAACAGCTCTCTGTGGCAAGGACTTCCAAAGGTACTCGACCTTCTGAGGAAAGAAATTCATTCTCATCTCAGTCTTGTATTGGGTGCCCCTTTATTCTGAGACTATGCCTTGTGCTCCTAGATTCTGTTGTGAGGGGAAATATTCTCTCAGCATTACCTTGTCAAGCACCTTAAGAATCCTATATGTTTCAACAAAATCACCTCTTATTCTTCCATACTCCAGTGAGCAGAGGCCCAACATGTTTAGCCTTTGCTTATAAGACAGTCCCTACATAACAGGGATATGTTGGAGGAAAGTTAAGACACCCACAGTTTTCCTTCCCTAAAGGATGTCAGTGAACCAGTGGGTTTTATGACAGTTCAAAAGCTTCAATTTTTGAAAGCTAACATCAGTTACTTAAATGGTGGGCTTTGAATTCATTTCCTGGATTGCTAATCCAGTTAACATGCATACTTGGCAACAAATTAACCAACACAGTCATCATAAAAATGGAGCTGTCTTTCACATAGATGCACTAACAGTATCTATCTTTATACGGTCTACGATATCACATCTGAGCCAGTTTGCAGTAAGCCAAACCTGATGTGCAACGCAAGGAAATTGGATGAAATGTTCCAGCATCCATTGGAACCCTGCCTGTGTTCCCCAAGAAGCTTCCGGAATATTCTTAGAACAATTAAACACATGCTTAGCCTCAGGGTAATTAAACAGTGAGGTTTAGAAAAGGAGGGGGGTCACAGGGTAAATTTTATTTAATGTGAAATGAAAGAAACAGAAAGAAGGCTGAACACAATTCCTCTGGGGAACATGCCTGTACAGTGGCCAGCCAATGAGTCTGAGAGATTTATTTTTGGTTTTCTATAAAAGCTGATAGAAAACAGAAACGGACAAGCCTGTCATTAGGGAGTTTGGTGCCATTTACTTTGTTTCTGAGAGAGTCTGGGGCAAGTTTGATCGTTCCCAAGCTCAGCTGGATGCTGACAATTAGTTTTTGCAGGGAACTGTTGTTCTTGGACAGCTGTATAAGTTGGCTTTCAGTGCTTTTGAAGATTCACAAAGAGCCACCAGTTTATATTTCAGGCGGATCAATTATTCACTTTTAAGAAAGCTCAGGAAACTTTCGCGGGCTTGCAAAAAAGAGATTTCAACTTCCCCAGGGGTGGGGAAAAGGGCCAAGGATGGCAACACCTAGGACATCAAACACCAAAGGCAATGGAGGGAAAGGCCATTGTTAGCTCAATACTGTGAGATTTTGCAGGGTATCTTGCTGGTATGGCCCTCACATTTGCATCTGTACATGAAGAGAACTTGGATTACAGTAGGCACAGGGTGCAATATTATATGGCCAACTAGGACTAATTTAATCTTCATGCATGGATCTCTCTGGAAGCAAGTGCCAGGATCACAGAATTGTTACAATGCAGAAGCTGACCATTCAGCCCATTGTGTTAGCATCAGCTGTCTAAATGAGCATTGTGACTTAGTATTATTCAGCCTTTTCCCCACTCCCTGAGCATTGTCTCTGTTCACATCTTTCTCTCACACCGTCTTTAGTGCCTCAATTGAACCTGCCACAACCATACTTCCAGGCAGTGCATTCCAGACCCTAACCACATGCTGTGTCAAAACGTTTTTTTCTCAAATCTCATTTTCACCTTTTGCGAATTATTTTAAGTCTGTGCTCTCTCATTCTTGGTCCATTTAGGATTGAGAACAGTTTTGCCCCATCTACTCTGTTCAGACCCATGACTTTGAAAATTAGTATCAGATCTCCACTTAGCTTTATTCTCTCTAAGAAAAGCAGTCCCAACTTCTCTAATCTATCCTCATAACTCTCATGTCTGGAACCATTTGTGGATACCTGTACTCTGTCCAATGTGTTCACCTTCTTCCTGAAGTATGGAGCTTTCACATCCATTCAGAACTGTTCACAGTACTCCATGTGTGGTCTAACCAGTGCCTTACACAAGTTAAGCATGACTACTTTGCCGTTGGACTTTGTGTCTTTATTAGTAAAGCCCAGGATACTGTATTCATTAACTATCTCTCCACCTGTCCCGCCCCCTTTAATGACTTGTGCATTTATGAACCCAGATCTCTGCTCTTGCACATCCTTTAGGACAGTACTCTTTATCTTAAACTGTCTCTCCACGTTCTTTCTACCAAATGTATCATCTCACACTTCTCTGCACGAAACTTACGTGCAATCTGTCTGCATGGTCCATCATTTTGTCAATGCCTTTTGAAGTTCCACACTATCCTCCTCACAGTTTACATTGCTTCAAAATTTCGTGTTAACTGCAAACTTTAAAACTGTCTCCTGTATACCAAAGTCTAGATCATATTGAAAACAGGAGAAGCAAGGGTACCTGGGGACAAGCTTTTGTCAACCCAAAAAGTTCCTGTTAACTATTACTGTTTCCTGTCACTCAGCCAATTTCATATTCACATTGCTATTGTCTTGTTTATTCCATGGGCTCGAATTTTTCTCACAAGTCACGTCAAACATCTTTTGGAAGCCTATTTAAGCCAATGTTAGCCCTTCAAAAAATCTCCAAGTTAGTTAAACAGGAAATCCACACTGGCTCTCCCTAATGAACCCACATTTGCCTGTGTTATTATTAATCTTTCCCAAATTATTGTTTCTAAAAGTTTCCCCAACACCAAATGTAAACCAACTGGTCTGTAATTGCTGGGTTTATACTTACAACCTTTTTTTTGAACAAGGGCATAAACGATTGCATTTCTCAAGTCTTCTGGCACCACCCCTGAACTGAAGGAAGACTGAACAATTGTGGCAAATGACCTCACCGTGAATTTGTCTCAGTATCCTGTCTCAGTACCTTTAAGACAGTCTAACCAGTACCCTCTCTTTATCAATTTTGAACCCATCTACCGACAAAATTTCCTCTTCAAGCTTGGTTAATATCTGTTTCTTTGGTAAAGACAGATGCAAATTATTCATGTAATATCCTAGCCATGCCCTCAGGAAACGAGAAATTGGAGATAATTTGAAAGTCCAAAAAGGATTGTATTTGGGCAAGGCAGTTACAATGTTAAAGTTGTCAAATCCAAACTCCATCCATAACAACTCCTGCCATCATCCACTCTATTCTCAGGAACCTGCTTCCATTTTAAAAGGTGTATAATTTTCATGCTGTTGCCCAAGCCTTGGGAAACCTGGCAGACAAAAGGAACTGAGATATAAAGGATAGATAAGTGCTTTTACAGCACATCTTGTGAATCTAGAGGAGCAAGTGGGTTTCCCGTAAATTCTCTGCCCTTCCTCCAAGATCTCCCATCGATCCCCCCGTCAACTGACACAGCTGACAAGATTTTCTGGTCAGTGTCCAGTCAAATGCCCAGTATTGTAGAACACTAAAGCTAGACTCTCAGCTCCACCTTGTCATAGACTTAAACTTAATTTCAGTAATGGATGGATATTATCAGATCTCCCATGGCAAGTAGAAGCCGCAAGCAAACCAGTTATGATCTTATCAAATGGTGGAGCCGACTTGAGGGGCCAATTTCTGTTCCTCATTTTCGTGTTCCATTCCTGCATAAACCTGGTGAAAATGGGTCCTGCAATCCACTGTGGAAAATATCTGTGTGCTGGTATGATGCAGCAAAAACGAGTAATTTCAGGGTTTCTCCACTTCAACTCTCCTCTTATTCTTAGTTTAATAGGACATTATTACATTGAACTCTAAGAGGAAAAATAATGCGTGCTGCAATTTTTGCATGAGATTTTATGGTATTCCTATAGGAATCGGGTGAAAGGTAGTAATTTATCTAATTATATAGTGAAGGCAGTTATGACTGGATCAGACACACATGCAGAATCAACACATTAGAAATTTTGGATTAGAGGCTGCATCCAATAGACATTTTCATGTGTTTGTCCTTGAAGTAAATGTAAAAGCTCCTGATTTGTCACGCAATGTTGAAAATCCTCAGCCTACACAATTTTATTTCAAGCATTTATCCTTCATTCGACACAAAGGAAACCCTGTCTTCAAGTACATGACATGACCACAAAGAAACATTGTGAAGTCTTGTTATAATTCACTAAAACCCTGTAGTTTCAGAAGCTCTGCCCTTGAACCCTCCATTAGAAGGTTCCATTCAACTCTCTGAACTCCATTCAGCTGCTTGGTGACCTCTGCTGAATGCTGTATTAGACACAGAGACCAAGTTGTACCCCAGGGTAGGTATTGTATTTCCATCAGGCTTAATGTTGCCCCATGCATCTAAATGAGGGAAAAAAAGACATAGCAAGACAAGTTGCATCTGTGAACAGAGGAATATGTCAATGTTTCATCAGAGCTGGCAGTAGTTACAGATTTAACAGTTATTAAGCAAGTGCAGAAAGAAGGGAAACAGAGGTGAGTGGGAAGCAAAGGGTGTTAGGTTTGTAGCAGGAGTAAATGGAACCTTCCATTTTCAACTGTGACTGATTATCAGCAATATTCAGGAAAAGGACACAAGGTGATTTCTCATTGTCTTCCTCATGCGATTGAAGGAAATGTTCTCTTGCCGAAAGATTGTGTTCCTGTTAACAGCCATCACCACCTGAGGTTCTCACTCTATGCCGTCCCCACTAAAAATTCATGCTTAGCCATGGCTCATAAATGTTGGAGCATGGGACCCTTACCTGGGGTCAGGAGGTGGGCAGGGACTTGTAATAGATCAGGGATAACCAGCCCCGAGGTCTCAGATGATGCAGCTACCCTAAAAGTATAAAGTAGAAGAGGTTAAATAACAAAAAGAATGTGGGTAATAGCGAAAGGTGATCGTGAGAACAGGTAGAGAAACAAAAGCAGGGTCTGGAGGAAGTCCAAATGATTAATAGCAGAATCATTACCAGCATAATTTGTCCAAATAAAATGGAAGCAGTGGTTATGATCTGAAACTTTGAACTCAGCATTGACCCCAAAAAGCTGTATAAGTGCCTGATGGAAAGATGAGATGCTGTTGAGGCTGTTGACTTGCTCACCGAGCTGGTTTGGTTATAGTTCAGACATTTTGTCACCATGTTAGGTAACATCATCAGTGCAGCCTACAATGATGCGATGTAGTTCTACTTCGCTTGGTATTTATACAATCCAGTCTGTTGAGGTGTTTTCTGTCATTTCTGGTTCTTTTTTGCAAGGGTTTGTTTATGGGGTCTAATTTCACATGTTTATTGATAGCAGTACGGGTGGAGAACCAGGCCTCGAGGAATTCCCGTGCGTGTCTGTGGTTGGCTTGAGCTAGGATGGTCACATCGACCCAGTTGAGTTGATGGCCTTCGTTGTCCAAGTGAACTAAAACGAGGGAAAGTTCATTGTGTCGTTTTGCTGATAGTTGGTGTTCGTGTATCCCGATGGCTAGTTTCCTTCCTGTCCGGCCGATGTAATGTTTTTGGCAGTCCTTGTACAGTATTTTGTACACTACGTTGGTCCTGCAAGTCGTGGGTATGGGTCTTTGGTCCTTGTGAGTGTTTGTCGTAGTGTGGCTGTGGGTTTGTGTGCTATCCTGATTCCTAGTGGTCGTAGGAGTCTTGTTGTCGGATTGAAATACCTGGTTGACAGATCACCCTACTCGATCCACTCAACCCAGGAATTCCTTAATAGCCTCAGGAACATCAAAATGAACGACAATGAGATTATGGTATTCTTTGATGTTCCTATCCATTGACATCCCACTAGCCAAAGAAAGACTGGCCACATTACTAGAGGAAACAGGAACGCCAACCAACAGCTCCATCAGCACGGACAACATAGTCAGACTACCGGACCTATGCCTCACCACACACTTCACCTTTAATGGTCAAGTATGTAGATTAATGGCTCATCCATGGGGTCACCCATCTCAGGACTTATTGCAGAGGCAATCATGCAAAGATTGGAACACATGACCCTCCCCCTAAATACAGCTAAAACTATTGATACGTTATGTAGATGATACATTTGTCATCATCAAACACACTAAGTTAGAAGAGACACACCACCTCATCAGCAACGTACTCATCGGAATCAAATTCATAAGAGAAGAGGAAAACAGCAATCAACGTCCGTTCCTAGGCATCAGGGTAGAATGACTGACGAAAGGGGGATTCCAAACCAAAGTATGCAGGAAGGCAACCCACACTGACTAAATGCTCAATTTCCACAGCAATCACCCCAACAACCACAAACAAAGCTGTATAAGGACACTATTCAAATGGCAACACACTGCAACTTCGTAAGAAGGAGGAAGAGCACCTATGTAAGGTCTTCGCTTTCAATGGATATCCCACCAACTTCATCTGCAGATGCCTACTAAATAGACAAACCAAGAGGACACAGTATGAACTTAATACACTGGCCAAACTACTGTATGTCAAGAATATATTGGAACTGATAATGAGACTCCTACGACCAATAGGAATCAGGATAGCACATAAACCTACAACCACCACTATGACAAACACTCACAAGGACCAAAGACTCCATACCCATGACTTGCAGGACCAACGTAGTGTACAAAATACCATGCACAGCCTGCCAAAAACATTACATCAGCCAGACAGGAAGGAAACTAGCCATCAGGATACACGAACACCAGCTAGCAGCAAACTGACACGTACAAACTTTCCCTCGTTTCAGTACACTCAGACAACGAAGGCTCTCAACTTAACAGGGTCGATGTGACCATCCTAGCTCAAGCCAACCATAGACAGGCATGCAAATTCCTAGAGGCCTGGATATCCACCCGTACTGTTATCAATAAACATGTGGAATTAGACCCCATATACAAACGCTTGCAAAAAAGAACCAGAAATGCCAGAAAACACCTCAACAGACCAGATTGTATAAATACCAAGCGGAGTGGAACTACATTGCATAGCAGAGGACACACTGATGATGGTACCTAGCATGGTGACAAAACGTCTGAACTATAACCACCAGCTCAGTGAGAAAGTCAACAACCTCATCCACAACCCGAGCTACAAATCTCCACAAGAACCTTAAATGAGATGCTGTTCTTGAGCTGTTTAAAATGATTAAAGTAGTTGATAGATAGGGGGAACCATATTATTTCCTCTGGTAAGGGAGTCCAGGACAAAAGATACAATCTTAAAATTACAGGTGGACCATTCATGAGTTGTGTCAGGAAATATTTCTTCACACCAAAACATAACAAATCTGAATACTCTCCCAAGAAATTGCTGAGAGCCAAATGAAAATGTTAAAACTGAAATAGATTGATTTTGTGAAGCAAGGCTATTAAGGGACATGGAACCAAGATACAGTTTAGCCACTATCTAATTAATTAGTAGTATAGATTGTCGGGGTAAAATGGCCTCTCTACATTTCTATGTGTCCTGCAGTTAAATCTCACTTTGACAGACAGTCAAGACAATCTTTGACTCTATTCCTGTCCCTAGGAAGAGATGAAGGTCATTTAGCCAGTTCTGTCTTTCAATTTACTTTTGGCTTATTTGTACCACAACTCTGTTCTGGTTATAGGACATTACCATGAAATTTAGCTTTAATTTTGAAGAAAACCACATGGAAGCAATTATTAAATGCAGTTCTAAGCTGCGAGTTTGGTTTATTTTACAGTATCAACCAGTTCGCAAACATGGAGAAGATCAATAAAGATGTTAGGTCAATGCTTTATTTTTATGATCCAGTGCAGAATTAAACACAGCAAGAAGATCCCATGTCTACTCCATTATCAGTTCTGGGTTAGTACTGAGCTCTCTCCACTGGATGAAGGAAGGGGAAAGTCAGCCTAGAGGCTTACAGCCTGAATGCTACCTATATGCAGGCAGATAGGAATGCACTTGTTCAATATCTAGATTCATAGATAGTTTGTGATGTGAGCAGCCACTGCATTTCAAAAAGTACAAGTCATTGCATTAAAGAAGCCTTTTTATTAATACAGAAAAATGCATGGCTCATAATCGGTCATATCGTCAGAGTTGTAGAATTTTACGAGTACATTCATAAATGCAGAGAGCTCTGGGAAGCTTGACCTAAAATTGTTATTTGCTGAGTTTAGAACTATGAGTTTAGTGTGAACCATTGACCTGGACCGTAAATGTTTGTGACAATGTAGGCTAACTTGTACAAATATATCCAGGTGTTCTTCTAATGTTACACAGCTGTCTAAACAAAGCCCAAGGCTTAAATTTTACCACAAAATCAGGTAACTGTAAATTTCGGCGAATTTTGTGGAGGGTTTCTTTCTGTGAGTCCTAACAAGTTTTCTCAAACTGTTCTCCACATCTTACCTCAGTTGCTATTAACCATCACCTTTGTGCTGCCTTCTGCTTGGCAATGGCAGATATATTTACCACTGCCAAGACCTCCCAGGATTCTTAGCACCAGTACCATTTTTAAAGCCCAGTCGTACATCAGGTCAAATGCTGCCAGATTAGAATTGCCTTCAGCAGTGCACATAGTAGAAGTGAAATGAAAAATAAATGCTTCTGATGACACAGGGGCATGGCTAACAATTCATTGCAAATACTAGCTCACATTCATAAATGTCTTTCTATTTTACATTATCACCTGTCTGATTGACAACAGTGTGCTTTGAAAAATTCAAGGTAATCAGGAAGAGAATCAGAATGGTTCTGTCAAAGGATAATCACGTTTGACCATTTATTGGGGTTCCTAGAAGAAATAACATGCGCTGTGGATAAATGGCAGCCTGTAGATGTGTTACACTTGGATTTTCACGGTGTAAAGGGTTACATATTAACATGAATGGAAGATAGGGGATCATGGCCTAGTCTGCAGGGAGCAGTCCACAGGGTGGAGAGCAGCAGCATAGAGTGAGTATAAAACTAACTGAGCTTGGGCCACATAATAGCCGTGAAAAACCTGGAGAGATGTCACAGGGAAGTTGTGACCTGATTGGCTGGTAGGAAATCTGTGCTAAATTTTAAAAAGAATACAGCATAATAAATTAATTACTTCATCAATAAGTTTATATAAATTAATAAAGTAATTAACTAAGTAGAGATGGCTGGGCAGGTGATGTGCTGTATCTGTATGATATGGGAGCTATCTGATCCCATTGCGAGCTGCAGTGATGACATCAGCAAGTGTTGGTTGCTAGAGAACTTCGGCTTAGAGTTGATGAGCTGGAATTGGAGCTTCACCTCCTCAGTTACACCCCCTGAAACAAATAAAAGGGGCTCTGTGAGGAAGACTGGCAATGTACAGGTGTACAAGGGAGCAGCCGTGAAGAGAGTGGCCCAGTGTTAGATTGGAAGTGAGAGGTTTGGCGTGAGGAGGGTGAGCAGGGATACAGGTAAGGGCTCTACTTCCTTTCTATCTAGACGGAAGGCAGTGGGGATGGCAGTTAGGGCAATGGCATGCTCCTTTTGCAGGACATGGGAGATCAGACAGACTACCGGTGTCCGTGGTAGCTACACCTGTGAGAAGTGCACCCTGCTGCAGCTCCTGACAGACCGCATTAGGGAGCTGGAGCTGGATGCACTCAGGATCACTCAGGGTGCAGAGAACATCATTGATAAGAGCTATAGTGAAGTGGTCACTCCTAAGGTGCAGGCTATAGGTAGCTGGATGACCACCAGAAGAGGTAAAGGGGGAAGGCAGATAATGCAGGGTTTCCCTGTGGCCATTCCCCTCAATAACAGGTAAACACTTTGGATACTGTTAGGGGGATGATCTTTTCAGGGCCTAGCAGCAGCAGCAGTCAGGTCAGTGGCACAGTGACCTGCTTGGAGGCTCAGAGGGAAAGGGTGAAGTCAGACAGAGCGATCCTGATAGGAGACTCAATTGTGAGAGGAACAGACAGGAGATTCTGTGGCCGCAGAAGAGGCATCAGGCTGGCGTGTTGCCTCCCGGGTGCCAGGGTCAAGGATGTCTCTGAGCAGTTGCAGAACATTCTGAAGGTGAAGGGTGAACTGTCAGAGGTCATTGTCTACTAATGTTATTTGTACCGATGTGCACAAAGGGATGGGGTCCTGTGAAATGTATATAGGGAGTTAGGTAAATTAGAAAGCAGGACCTCAGGGGTAGTGATCATAAAATCATAGAATCCCTACAGTGTGGAAACAGGCCATTCGGCCCAACAAGTCTATACTGCCCCTTTGAAGAGCATCCCACCCAGACTCATTCCCGTACCCCTGCATTTCTCATGTCTAACCTATCTAACCTACACATCCTTGGACACTACAAGCAATTTAGCATGGCCAATCCACCTACCCTGCACTTTTTGGACTGTGGGAGGAAACTGGAGCACCCGGAGGAAACCCATGCAGACAAGGGGGGAATGTACAAACTCCACATAGACAGTCGCCCAAGGGTGGAATTGAACCCAGGTCCCTGTGAGGCAGCAGTGCTAACCACTGAGCCACTGTCCTGCCCTGATCTCCAGATTACTCCCAGTGCCTTGTGCCAGTGAGGATAGATATAGAAAGATTGGCCGGTCGAATGTGTGGATGTGGAGCTGGTGTAGGAAGCAGGGTTTTCAGTTCTTGGATCATTGGGATCTCTTCTGGGGTAGAGGTGACCTGTACAAGAGGGACAGGTTGTACTTGAATTGGAGGGGGTCAAATAACTTTGCGGGGAGATTTGCTAGTGTTACCCAGGAGGGTTTAAACTTGTTTGGTGGAGGGGTAAGACTATGAGTAAGAGAGGGGCCATCGAGAATTCAGGGGAAAATACATTAGCCATTGAGAGTAAGTTTACCATTCAGGATAGCCAGGGGCACAGTAAAGGGAGGGAAAAGACTTCTGGTTAAAAGTGCATTTATTTCAACGCATGAGGTCTGACTGATAAGGCAGATGAGCTGAGAGTGTGGATTGGCTGTGGGGACTGGGATATTATAGCCATAACAGAAACATGGCTGTGAAAGGTGCAGGACTGGCAGCTCAATGTTCCAGGATACAGAAGCTACTGGCATGACAAAAGTACAAGTAAGTCAGGAGGGAGAGTTGCTCTCTTTCTTAGGGAGGACATAACAATAGTGCTCAGAGAGGATATTCTTAAGGAGTCATCAAATGAGGCCATATGGTTCGAACTTAGAAACAAGAAGTGGATGGTTACCATGTTGGGACTGTATTATAGATCCCTAAAAGGCCAGCAGGTACTAGAGGAGCAGATGTGTAGAGATTGCAGATACCGACAGGAATAATAGAGTAATATCGGTTGGAGATTTTAATTATATTGACTAGGCCACCCAAGAGTCACATACGGGGTGGAATTTTGTCAAATGTGTCTAAGAAAGTTTCCTAAATCAATATGTCGAGGGCCCTACTTGGAAGGGTGCAACAATGGACGTCCTCTTAGGAAACAAGGTCGGGCAAGTGATTGAAGTATCAGTCTGAGAGCACTCTGGGTCCAGTGACCATAACTCTATTAGTTTTAAAGTTATGGATGAAGATAGGACAGGTCTACAAGTTAAGGTGCTGAACTGAAGTAGGGTCAATTTTGGGGCCTTTAGGCAGTATCTAGTGGAGGTTGATTGGGCAAGTCTGTTTGAAGGAAAAGGAACACTGGCAAATAGGAGGTTTTTAAAAGTGTGATATCAAGAGTCCAGGGACAGTATGTCCCTGTTAGGGTAAGGGAAAAGCTGGCAGGTTTAGGGATCCCGGTCTGATGTGGGATATTGACGCTCTGCTCAGGAAAAAGAAAGCAGCATGCATTGGGATTAAGCTATCAGGCTCAAGTGAATCCTATAAAAAGTGTAGGAGCACACTTAAGAGGGAAATCAGAAGAGCAAAAAGAGGGTATGAGATTGATCTGGCAGATAAGATTAAAGATAATCCCAAGAGGTTTTATAACTATATTACGAGTAAGAAGGGAGGGAGAGAATAGGTCCCCTTAAAGATCAGCATGGTGGTCTACCCGTGGGGCCACAGGAGAAGGGGGAGATTTTAAATGAATATGTCTCCTCAGTGTTTACTGAGGAGAGAATCATGGATGCTAAGGAAATAAGGGAAACAAGTGGGCATGTTTTGGACTGCATACACATTACCAGAGAGGAGGAGCTTACAGCCTTAAAGTGCATTAAGGTGGATAAAACCCCTGGGCCTGAACAGGTCCATCCTCAAACATTGTGGGGGGCTAGGGAAGAAATTGCAGAGGCCCTTGCAGAGATTTCTGCTACACCTTTAGCCACTGGTGAAGTTCCAGAAGGCTGGAAGCTGACTAATGTTGTTCCATTGTTTAAGAAAGGTAGCAAATACAAGCCAGGGAACTACAGGCCAGTGAGCCTGACATCAATGGTAGGCAAGTTACTGGAGAGGATACTGAGAGACAGGATCAACCAACATTTGGATAGTCAAGGTCTGATTAGGGATAGTCAGCGTGGATTTGTGTGCAGGAAGTCATGTCTGACAAATCTTTTAGAGTTTTTTGAGGAGGTAACCAAGAGGATGGATGAGGGTAGGGCAGTGGATGTTGTGTATATGGACTTTAGTAAGGACTTTGACAAGGTTCCACACATAAGCGAAGTCATAAAGGTTAGGTTGCATGGGATCCAGGGAGAGCTAGCTAATTGGATTCATATCTGGCTCGATAGTAGGAAGCAGATGGGCAATGGCTGAAGGTTATTTCTTGGACAGGAGGCCTGTGACTAGTGGTGTGACTAGGAGTTGGTGCTGGGACCTTTGTTATTTGTTATTTACATAAATGATCTGGATGTGAATATACAAGGCCTGATCAGTAAGTTCGCAGATGATACAAAATTAGGAGGTATCATTGAAAGTGAAGAAGGTTATCAAAAATTACAGCGGGATCTTGATCAAATGGGGAAATGGGTTGAGGATTGGCAAATGCAATTCAATACAGATAAGTGAGAGGTGTTGCTTTTTGGAAAGTCAAACCAAGGTAGGACTTATACAGTAAATGGTAAGGAACAGAGGGACCTAGGAGTACAAGCACATAGTTCGTTGAAAGCGGCATCACAAGTGAACAGGGTGGTGAAGAAGGCATTTACCATGCTGGTCTTCATCGGTTGAGGCATTGAGTATAGGAGTTGGGATGTTATGTTACTGTTGTTGGTGAGGCCGCACTTGGAGTATTGCGTACAGTTTTGGTCACACTGTTATAGGTAAGCCATAGTTAAAGTGGAAAGTGTGCAAAGAAGATTTATTAGGATGTTGCTAGGACTAGGCCTGAGTTATGGGAAGACGTTGGCCAGGAAAGGACATTATTCCTTGGAACATAGGAGAATGAGGGGTGACCTTATTGAGGTATATAAAATCATGAGGGCACAGATAGGATGAATGCATGTAGTCTTTTTCCCAGGGACGGGGAATTGAAAACCAGAGGGCATAGGTTTAAGGTGAGAGGGGACAGATTTAAGAAGGACCTGAGGAGCAACTTCTTCACGTAGAGCATGGTGCGTATATGGAATGGGCTGCCAGAGAAAGTGGTTGATTCAGGTACAATAGCAACATTTAAAAAACATTTGGATAGGTACATGGATGAGAAGGGTTTAGACGGATATGGACCAATGCGGGCAATTGGAACTAGTCGAGTGGCACAATGATCAGCATGGACCAACTTGGGCCCAAGGGCCTGTTTCCATGCTTTATCACTCTATGACTCTATGACCTGGTAGATTGCGTACTTCAAATTCAGTGAGTGATCAGAGACAGCAGGGTGCGATTGTAAGTAAGGCAGGTGGAGGGATCCTGTATTTAGGAAAACAGGAGCCTCAGTTCTTGACCTTGTCCAACAGGTATGAGGTACTTGCTCCCTGTGTGGATGAGGAAAAGGGCTGTAGGTAGGATGAGCCAGCTGACTACTGCATGGTGGTACAGGAGGCCATTTAAGAGGGGAAGCAAAAAGACAAGTTGCAGTTGTAGGGGACTCTGTAATTAGGGAGATTGATAGCAACGTTTGTAAGCAGGATTGAGAGTCCCACATGGTATGTTGCCTGATCAGTACCAGGATGAGGGATATCTCTGACCGGCTTGAAAGGATATTGGAGACAGAAGGGGTGGATCCAGTTGTTGTGGTCCACATTGGAACAAACAACATTGGCAAGGCTAGGAAGGAGGACCTGTTTGGAGATTATCAAGCACTAGGAACGAAATTAAGGAACAGGACCTCAAGGGTTATAATCTCCAGATTACTACTCGAGTCACATGAAAATTGGTTTAGGAATAAGAAAATTAGGGAAGAAAACATGTGGCTAAAGGAGTGGTGTGGGAAAGAGGGGTTCCATTTCATGGGGCATTGGCATCAGTTTTGGAACAGGAGGGATCTGTACCATTGGGATGGTCTCCACCTGAACCGATCTGGAACCAGTGTCCTAGCGATAATGATAAAGAGGGTGGTCACTAGGACTTTAAACTAGTGAATTGGGGGAAGGGAAGGGGAAAACAACAGAAAGTATAATGGTAAATAGATAAGAAAGCAGCAGGTTAACGTGTGCAAGATGGTTTAAGTACTTCAAAGACGATGAAAGAAGTTAAAAGAAAGGAAAACTCAGTTGATATTACTGATGGAGATGTTAGAATTCAAAAAGAGGGTATAAAAACTAGCATAAAGGCACCTTAACTGAATGCTCGTAGCATTCGAAACAAAGTAGATTAGTTACCGGCACAAATCACTGTGATTGAGTATGACTTAGTAGCCATTATGAAGACATGGCTACAGGACGATCACAACTGGCAATTAAACATTCAGGGGTAACAGACTATTCAGAAAGACAGACAGGAAGGTAAGGGGGCAGTGGTGTAGCTCTGATATTAAAGGATGACATCAGGGCAGTAGTGAGAGATGATACAGGTTCAATGGAGAATAAGGATGAATCCATTTAGGTGGAAATTGGAAATTCTAAGAAGAAAAAGTCACTGATAGGCGTAGTCTAAAGGCCACCAAATAATAACATCACATTGGGGCAGACAATAAACAAAGAAATAACTGATGCCTGTAAAAATGATATGGCAATTGTCATGGAGAATTTTAATCTACATGTTGATTGGTCGAACCAGGTCAGTCAAGGCAGCCTTGAGGAGGACTTCATTGAATGTATCCACAATAATTTTCTTAATCACTATGTAACGGAACAGACGAGGGAGCAGGCTATCCTAGATCTGGTCCTGTGTAATGAGACAGGAATAAATAATGATCTCATAGTTAGGGATCTTTTGGAAGGAGCGATCACAGTATGGTTGAATTTAGAATACAGAGGGAAAGTGAGAAGATAAAATCCAATACCAGCATCCTGTGCTTAAACAAAGGAGGGCTACAGTAGGATGAGGAAGGAGTTGGCTAAAGTAGACTGGAAACAAAGACTTAATGTGGGACAATTGAGGAACAGTGGAGGACTTTCAAAGAAATTTTTCAAAGCGCTCAGCCAAAGTATATACCAGTGAAAAGGAAGGACTGTAGAAAAATGGGTAATCAGCTATGGGTGTCTAAGGAAATGAGGGAGGCTATCAAATTGAAAGATAAGGCATACAAAGTGGCAAAGTCCAGTGGAGAAACTAGAAGATTTGGAAAGCTTTAAAGGTCAGCAGAAAGCCACAAAAAAAAGCTATAAAAGAAAAGTAAGATAGATTATGAGCGTGAACTAGCTCAGAATATAAAGACAGGTAGCAAAAATTCCTACAAATATATAAAATGAAAAAAATAGTGGCTAAGGTAAACATTGGTTCTTTAGAAGATGAGAAGGGGAATTTAATAATGGGAAACAAGGAAATAACCAAGGCATTGAACAGTTATTTGTGTGTCAGTCTTCACAGTGGAGGACACGAATAACATGCCAGTAATTGATGACAAGGAGACTAAGGTAGGTGAGGACCTAAAAACAATCATTATCACAAAAGACGTAGTATTAGGCAAGCTAATAGCGCTAAAGATAGAGAAGTCTCCTGGCCCTGATGGAATGCATCCCAGGGTATGGAAAGAAATGGCGGGAGACCTAACAAATGTGCTCGTGGTAATTTTCCAAAATTCGCTGGATTCTGGGACACTTCCAGCAGATTGGAAAACAGCAAATGTGATGCAACTGTTTCAAAAAGGAAGTAGATAAAAGATGGGAATTTATAGGCCAGTTAGCTTAACTTCAGTAAGTAGGGAAAATGTTTGAATCTATTACCATGGAAGAAATATCAACACATTTAGATACAAATTGTGTCCCATTAGGCAGATGCAGCACGGGTTCATGGAGGGCAGGTCATGTTTAACTAATTTACTACAATTCTATGAAGACATTATGAACATGGTGGACAATGGGGAACCAATAGATGTGATGTATCTAGATTTCCAAAAGGCTTTCAACAAGGTGCCACACAAAAGGCTGCTGCATAAGATAAAGGTGCACAGCATTACAGGCAATGTATTAGCATGGACAGAGGATTGGTTAACTAACAGGAAGCAAAGAATGGGGATAAATGAGTGCTTCTCTGGTTGGTGCTCAGTGATTAGTGGTGTGCCTCAGGGATCAGAGTTGGAACCGCAATTGTTTACAATTTACATTGATGATTTGGAGTTGGGGACCAGGTGTAATGTGTCAAAGTTTGTGGATGACACTAAGATGAGTGGTAGAGCAAAATGTGCAGAGGACTCTCAAAATTTGTGGAGGGATATAACTAATTTAAGTGATGGACAAAGGTCCGGCAGATGGAATTCAATGTTGATAAATGTGAAATCATCAATTTTTGTAGGAAAGCAGAACAAGGGATTATTATTTGAATGGTAAAAAATTGCAGCATGCTGCTGTGCAGAGGGACCTGAGTGTCCAGGTGCATGAATGGCAGAAGGTTGGTTTGCAGGTGCAGCAGGTAATTAAGGAGGCAAATGGAATTTTGTCTTCATTGGTAGAGGGATTAAGTTTAAAAGCAGGGAGGTTATGTTACAGCTGTATAGGGTGCTGGTGAGGCCACACCTGGAGTACTGTATGCAGTTTTCTTCTCCTTACTTGAGAAAGGACGTACTGGCACTGGACGGGGTGCAGAGGTTGATTTTGGAGTTGAAAGTGTGGGCTTATGAGGAGAGACTGAGTAGACTGGGATTTTATTCTTTGGAATTTAGAAGAATGAGGGGGAATCTTACAGAAACATATAAAATTATGAAGGGAATAGATAAGCTAAAAGCAGGGAGGATGTTTCCACTGGCAAGTGAAACTAGAACAAAAGGGCACAGCCTTAAAACGAGGGGGAGCAGATTTAGCACTGAATTGCGGAGGAACCTCTTCACCCAAAGGTTGTGAATCTGTGGAATTCCCTACCCAGCGAAGCAGTTGAAGCTTCCTCATTGAATGTTTTTAAAGCTAAGATAGATAATTTGTTGAACAGTAAAGGAATTAAGGGTTATTGTGAGAGGGTGGGTAAGTAGAGCTGAAGCTATGAAAAGATCACCCATGACCTTATTGAACGGCGGAGTGGGCTCGAAAGGCCAGATGGCTTACTCCTGGTTCTTATGTAATATGGAGTTGCTGGAAGAAAATAGAGTATACATTAATGGGTCTTTGTCTGATCGGCAGATTGTAATGACTGGAGTTCCACAGAGGTCTGTGTTGGGACCTCAACTTTTTACAATTTACAGCAATGACACGGATGAAGGAGCGAAGGCATGATAGCTCAATTTGTAGACCACACCAAGATAGAGAGGAAAGTAAGATGTGTAGATGGCATAAGGAAGTTGCAGATAGATATTGAGATAACAAGGTGTAGAGCTGGATGAACACAGCAGGCCAAGCAGCATCA
>JAHRHZ010000023.1:22382740-22425253 GCA_024137785.1 Ginglymostoma cirratum | reverse complement strand
TGATGCTGCTTGGCCTGCTGTGTTCATCCAGCTCTACACCTTGTTATCTTAGATTCTCCAGCATCGGCAGTTCCTACTGTCTCTGCAGATAGATATTTATAGGTTGAGCGAATTGACAAATATCTCGCTGAAGGTTTGTAATGTTGGGACGATGGGAAATTGTTCACCTTGGCAGGAAGAATGAAAAAGCAGAGTATTATTTAATTAAAAAAACAACTGCAGAATTGAGAGATGCAGAAGGATCTAGATGTTCTAGTGCATGAGTCGCAAAGTTAATATGCGGGTACAATGTGTAATCCAGAAGGCTAATGGATGTTATCCTCTTTTACTAAAGAATTAAACTTAAAAATAAGCATGTATTCTTTAGTTTTATGGGTACTATTGAGATTATATTTTGAGCACTATGTACAATTTTGTTTGCCTGTACAAGGAAGGATGTAAATGCATTGGAGATGGTTCACAGATGGTTTACTAGATTGATACTTGGATTGAGAAGGATGTCTTATGAGGATAAGGTGCACATGTTCCCTTGTTCTCAATTGAGTTTAGAAGAGTGAAGGGTGACTTGATTCAAGTGTATAAGATCCAGTTTGGTCTTGTCAAGGTGGATGTCAAAATGATGGTTCCTCTTGTGCTCAGACCAGAATGAGGAAGCACTCAGTTCAGAATTGAGAACTGCCCTTTCAGGACAGAGATGAGAATGTTTTGCTTCCCCTCTGAGGGTTGAGCAACTTCAGATTTCTCAGCTCGGAAGATGGAGGAGGTGGGGTCATTGAATATTTTTAAGAAACGGATGGCTAGATTCTCACCAGGCAGGGGAATCAACAGTTATTGGGATTAGATTGTAAAGTGGAATTTGAAAGACAAGCAGATGGTTGTATTGAATGGTGGAGCAGGTTCAAGGGGCCAAATGATCCTCTACTACTCCATTTCATTTGTTCATATGTTTGACTTAGATCAGTTAATTTAGCACAGACCAAAAATCAAACCAGGGTATGGCTTGGTACAGTACTGCATGTGTATTACCAGTCACCTATCATTAAATTTGAAAGCATTAAATTCTAAAATGCATATTTTTAGCATATTAAAAACCTAAGTCTTTACATAACTCATGTACCAACCTTTTCCATAATGAACATAATAAATATTACACCCTATAATAAGTAAATCTCAGTAAACTGTCACCAAATATGGTACTGTTGCATTTCAGCCTTGCATCCTCGGTCTCCTTATCCTTTACAACTAATGTTGCACCATTGCTACTTCTCTGCTTCCCATATTACTGCAAATTATAGACCCCACCCAACCCACCCTCATTTACGCAGACCACTAAGCAATCAACGCAAACAATTTTCTATCACAAAAGGAGTTAATTAGAAAGGCATCACTCACAACTTATTGAATATGCTAGCTAGTTAAAGTGTGATTACTTTAATTATTGTTTTTCTATTCATTTGTGGGACATGGACGTCGCTGGCTGGCCAGCATTTCTTTCCCATCCCTAGTTGCCCTTGAGAAGGTGGTGGTGAGCTGCATTCTTGAACTGCTGCAGTCTACCTTCTGTAGGTTGACCCACAATGCTATTAGGGAGGGAATTCCAGGATTTTGATCCAGCGACACTGAAGGAACGGCGATATATTTCCAAGTCAGGATGGTGAGCGACTTGGAGGGGAATTTGGAGTTGGTGTTCCTCCCAAATGTCTGATGCCCTCGTCCTTCTAGATGGAAGTGGTCGTGGGCTTGGAAGGTGCTGTCTGAGGATTTTTGGTGAATTTCTGCAGTGCATCTTGTAGATAGTACACACTGCTGCTACTGAGCATCGGTGATGGAGGAGTGAATGCTTGTGGCTGTAGTGCCAATCAAGCAGGCTGCTTTGTCCTGGATGGTGTCAAGCTTCTTGAATGTTTTTGGGGCTGCACTCATCCAGGCAAGTGAGGAGTATTCCTGACTTGTGCCTTGTAGATGGTGGACAGGCTTTGAGGAGTCAGGAAGTGAGTTACTCGCCACAGTATTCCTAGCTTCTGGCCTGCTCTTGTAGCTACTGTATTTGTGTGGTGAGTCCAGTTGAGTTTCTAGTCAATGGTAACCCTCAGGATATGGAAAGTGTGGGATTCAGTGATGGTAACGCCATTGAACGTCAAGGGTCGGTGGTTAGATTGTCTCTTATTGGTGATGGTCATAGCGTGGTATTTGTGTGGCGCAAATGTCACTTGCCACTTGTCAGCCCAAACCGGGATATTGTCCAGATCTTGTTGCATGTGAACATGGGCTGCTTCAGTATCTGAGGAGTCACGAATGGTGCTGAACATTGTGCAATCATCGGCGAACATCCCCACTTCTGATTTTATGATGGAGGGAAACTCATTGATGAAGCAGCTGAAGGTGGTTGGGCCTAGGACACTACCCTGAGGAACTCCTGCAGAGATGTCCTGGAGCTGAGTTGATTGATCTCTCACAACCGTGACCATCTTCCTATGTGTCAGGTATGACTCTAACCAGGCATATTATTTAATCCATCATACTTGCTGATTTAAAAGCTCTGTTGATTCTGACAACGTCTTCCAAAAGATCTTTGCAGCTCATTGAAGTGCAATTACCTCTTGCCATTTACTATCTGCAAATCAGTCCTCACAAAACAAAAATCTTTAAAAAAAACAACTTTACTTGATGTTCATGGAATCCCGGACCACCTGTAATTTCTGTGGCGCGGAGTACTCTTGCTTTCATGCTCATGGGGAGTGCAAGAGGTTGGTGACCTTCCTGTCTTTGAAGGGTCCATTCTCAACTTGTGGGAGCATTTCAGCCCCGTGCTCCTGAGCTCCTGAGGCAGAGGGACATGGCAAATCAGAGGACCTCCTTGTTAGACTATTGCTGTCCTGGCCAAATCCAAACACACAAGGGGTTTGCTCAGGCTGATTGTCTGCCTCTCTTTTGTGATTACATCTGTACCTGGATGTTTCTAGTGAGGAAGAAATCAATCAAACAGTGGTGACCAGTAAACTTGAAGCCTCTGTGACCAGTTCACACCATAAGGACTGAAGTGCTGTATTAAAATCAAATTATTTTTCAGTTCAAACAAAATTTTCTTTGAATTTACAGTTTATTTTTGTTTAATTTGTGTTTGTCACAGTGGGTCAGTGGTACCTGTTTCAAATTGGACAATAAATTGGTGATTTTTTTATTTAAAAAAAGGTATAGAGAGTCTTTTTCATAGGCACAGAATGTTTTAAATTGCTGTACAGAAAAGGTGTAGGCAAAAGGTGATTGCAATGTAGGAAACCTGGCAGCCAATTTGCACATAGGAAGTCCCTACAAACAACAAGATGGTAATAGTCCGGTAATCTCATAACCAGTTTTTCTTTTAAAGTGATATTGATTAAGAGATTGGCCAGGTCTCTATAGATTACTCCCCTGCTTCTAGGAACTAAGAACAGGAGTAGGCCATTCAGCCTTTTGAGCCTGTTCTGCCATTCAGTGGGATCATGACAGATCTGTGGTCCATATTCCTTGATACCTGTGCTTAATAAATATGTATCTGTCTCAGATTTAAAATTAACAACTAATATGGCATTAACTGCCATTGTGGAAGAGAGTTCCAAACCCTTATTGTGTGTAGAAGGGCTTCTTAACATCTCTCCTGAGCGGTCTGACCCTAATTCTTCTTCAAAGTAGTGGCATTAAAAATCTTTGAAATGTGTCAGAGGGCAGGTAACACCCTGTGTTTAACATCTCCTTCAAAAGTCGAATAATGCAGCACTGAAACAACATTTTTTTTTTGGGGGGGGGGTGCAGTTTGCAATTAATACTGAAGTGAGCTTTGAATCCAGAGTCTTCAAGTTCAAAGGTGAAAGTGCTATTAAACAAACAGTGGCTGATGCCACAACCAGTGATCCCACTCTGACTGGCTGTGCACCCGGGTCTCAGATGGAACATTGTGTATAACCAATTACAGTTCACTTCACCTCGCAATCAAATTGCATCAGCATCAAATATATGCACAAGAGACAGCAACTGAGCATAAGTACTGAATGTATGATTTTAAAATGGGGACTGAATTACAGCTTGCCCACCAAATATTGCCCACTACTAAGCTGTCACCCTTTCGGTGTGGGACTGTTTATTCTTGACTTTTCATATTTAATACCATGAAAGGTTGATCAGTATATATAGTAAAAGTTATGCTGGAGACACTTTGCTAGTTTACTCTGCTGCCCTATAATTTGAGATGGGACCCCACCCCACTGGAAAGTAATAATGTGCAGTTATTTTCCATCTCAGTGAATTATTACTTGCCTTGGCACTAAAAATAATATTCCATTCCCTGTGATCATGGGTTCAAGTCCTTTGGGAGAGAAACAAAAATTGGGAAAACAGAAACAGATCAAAGCAAGACACAGCAGCTGGTGTGCAACTCCTTCCCAGCAAAGATTGTGCATATTACTGCAGAGTGAACAAGATTCCATCCCCATTTGAGTACAGCACACTCCATTAAGTCAAGGTGAATTTCAGCCGTTCATTTTAGATGCTTCCCTCTGCTTTGCTTTCACCCAGGCACAGTGTTCACTTCCCCCTTACTTTTGAAAGGGACTTTGACAAAAAATTAGTCCTGGAAATTATAATTTTAAGATGTGATCAGCCTTGATGATGAGCAATGCTAGACTTTCTGACCACGAGGGCTTCACCAGTCATCTCTAATCCCAATGTTATATCGTAACTCTGCACATGCCCACACTCCAGGGAAAAGCCAATGGACAGCTAACAGCATCTACGCCACTGGCTGGTTTCATCCCTCTCTAGCCCCTGAAGCTCTACTGGATTGCCAACATTATTCGCAAACATTGCTGAGTTTAATCATTCTAGCTTTGGTTTGTGATTGTCAGAGCTCACTGAACACTCAAAGCATAACTTAATTGAATGATTCAAATAGCCTTTTATTCTCACTGCAATTCTTAAAAATGAGGTCAGTAAAGGCTAAAAACAAAATTGTTTTTCAGAAACACAATGGTCTTACCCATGGCCACTTAGCGTAATTGTCTGGAAATTAACCTTCAATCTCAGGAAACTCCAGATCAATCCTGGAGGGTTGACAAACATTTCTGAAGTTGAGGGCTAAAAAAAAAATTGAAATAATCCTTAGAGAGAGTGGTTAGAAATCAGAATTCTCTGCAAAATGTACGCTCTTACCAGACCCTGAACGATGTGGACTACGGCGAGATGAGTGATAGAAACAAGTGTGGTGTTTGACAAGACCCAGCTTGACGTCAAGATCATTTTATCAAATCTTACTCCCTTTTCTTAGGCTTTGTGGTGAGATTCTTGCTAGCCTGCAGCAAGGTCTCAATTGACGATCATTATTACTTGTTAAATGTCTTGTTAACAATACATCTCACCATGGGTCGCATTCACAGCATGGTATGGCAAATGCTCTTTCCAAGACTAAAGAAACTGGAGTCATGAACACAGCCCAGTCCATCGGGCAAATCAGCCTCCCATCCATTGATTCCATCTATATTTCCTGCTGGCTTAGAAAAGCAACCAACATAATCAAAGAGCTCTCCCACACCAGTTATACTCTCCTTCACTTTCTTCCATAAGGCAGATGAATTAAAAGTTTTCATACACAGGTTCAAGAACAGGTTCTTCCCGGCTATTATTAGACTTTTGATTGACCTAAATGTTAATTTCTCTCTGCGGCTTTTTGGCAGCTGTAACATTGCACTCTGTTCTGTTAGCCTGATGCACTGGTATAATATGACCTGCCTGTAAAGCACATAAGACAATACTTTTCCCTGTACCTTGACCCACATGACAGTAATAAATCAAATCAAATCAAATCTTACTAAACTCGCCATATAAACTAGTCATCATAAAAACTCGACTAGGAAACCAGAGCGGGTCCTTGGCTTGTTCAACTCACCGTTTGCTCAAGGAGATCCATTTAGGCCACACGCAAACTGCAGAGCAGGTTGCAATCCACCAGCAGCAGCTGCATATATCCTCCCACTGCTGGCACTGGCACTCCAATCAGGGAGGCATCACCACCATTCTAGCATCCTTCAATGCACTGGTACTGTGTCCTACAAGATTAGTCTAGGAGGGCACATTGGCAACCAGCAGTATCTCAATGTATCAGGTACAGGTACAGTACAGGGAGTGTAACCCATCACGTGGCTTTTACGAGGCTAGTCCCTTACTCTTTCAGCATGCCTCGCCCCTTGCCCTGTGCCTTGCATTGGCATTGACACAGTAAGACATTGTCATTCATCAATTACACTGAAGCAGCTAATGGTAACCTACCAGTCTATGTGGTGTATGTTCACTCAGAATGCTGTCAGTGAGGCTCTAGTTGGACTGCATTTGGAATATTGTGAGCAGTTTGGGCCTTGTATCTCAGGAAGGATGTGGTGGTGTTGGAGACGGTCTAGAGACTGATTCCAGGGATGAAGGCCTTGTCATATGAGGACTGGTTGAGGACTCTGGACCTGTCCTGAATGGAGTTTACAAGGATAAGGGGGAAAGCTGATTGAAACTTGCAAAATACTAAGAGGCCTGGTTAGCATGAACATGGAGATGCATACACTAGGACAGACTAGGACCCAAGGGCACAGACTTAGAATGAAGGGTCTACCCTTTAGAACTGAGAGGAGGAGAAAGTTCTTCAGTCAGAGGGTGGTTAATCTGTAAAGCTCATTGCAGCAGAGGGCTGTAGAGGCCAAGTCACTGAGTGTATTTAAAACAGAGAAAGATAAGTTTGTGATTGGTAAGCGGGTCAAGGATTACAGGGAGAAAGAAAAAGAATGGAGTTGAGAAACATATCAACCATGGTGTAGATTCAATGGGCCAAATGGCTTATGCTGCCAGACCTGTTGAGTTTCTCCAGCCATTTTCGTTTTTGTTTGTTTCAGATCTCTGGCATCCACGGTATTTTGTTTTATTGTATTATTGGAGACTTCTTGATGGAGTATAAATACTGGTATACAGGTACAGACTTGACTGAATGACCAGTTCCTATGTTGCAAATTCTATGCAAGTCTTTGCAGAATACAAATTCATAATGCTTGCTAACCCAAATCAGGTGTAACTCTGACCATTAATTCCTTGATTTTAAAATGCTTTTATTATCCATATAAACAACATCAAGCAAATTAAACACCATTACTTAAAGGAGGGCCTGAGCTAGAGAAATAAATCTTTTAGTTTGTCAGGCACTCAACTTCAATTATAGCTTGGGGATTGCCTCCAGGAAAATAAAAGGTAGGCTTGTAATTATATGTTGCCTTATTAAATCTCTCAAAACACCAGAAGGCACTTTACATAAAGCAAATCACTTTGAAGTTCTGTCACTGTCATTATACAGGTAGAGTCATAATATTAATTTTAAAGCTTTCATTTTACAGTCACAATGCTTGAAAGTCACAATTAACCAAAAGTGCTGGGATTTAATTTGTTGGATTTTTAATCTGTTGCTTTATTCTTTGTTTTCATAACTTTTGTCCACATATGCGTCAGCAGAGACTTAATTTTGCATCCTTGAACCCTCTGCCCTCTGCCTCCTTCAGTGTTCCAATGGCATTCAATGCAAGTTTGAGCAATAGCACCTCAACATTCAGTTAGGCAACTTATAATTCTGGCCTTAACATTAAGTTTAATAACTTTAGATTCATGAGCTAAGTTTTCAGTTGCATGTTCTGCGATCGTATGTTTCTCCTTTTGGACTACTTTTATTTGAGAAGTTGCCTATAACGAGCAACTTTTGCCTTACACCATCAATCCCTTTTATCCTTTAATCCCGTCTTCTACACCAAAAATTTTCTCTTGTTCTTCACCACTTCTCTTACCATCTAGTTCCATATTTAGTTAAAACCTGTTAAACTATGTTTTTCGAGTTCTGATGATTTGAAATAAGTTCAGTTTTCTCTCTGCTGGTAAAGATACATAACATGTTATATTTGGGAATTTGAATTTTAAGGTAAATGGATTTTAGTTTTCAGTTCTGTGAAGGTGACTCAATTTTTTCAAACATTGGTCAGAATGTCATTTTGTGCAGTGATTCAAAGACGACTTTTCCAAGAAAGCATATGGGGCAGCACAGTGGCCAGCATTGCTGCCTCACAGCACCAGGGACCTGGGTTCAATTCCACCCTCGGGTGACTGTCTGTGTGGAGTTTGCACATTCTCCCCGTGTCTGTGTGGGTTTCCTCTGGGTGCTCCGATTTCCTGCTACAGTCCAAAGATGTGCAGGTTAGGTGGATTAGCCATGCAAAATTACCCATAGGGCTCAGGGATGGGTAAATCAGGTGGATTAGCCATGGGAAATGCAGGGTCACAGGGATAGGGTGGGATTGGGATGCTCTTCTGAGAGTTGGTGTAGACTTAATGGGCCAAATGGCCTGCTCCCCGACTCCAGGGATTAGATGATTCCTATGACTTAAATGGCTCAATTTCCTGTTGAGTTAATTGTCAAATATTAACCCTGCTGCATTTTATGACCTACACAGAAACAGACAGTCAGAGATCATTAATAAGTTGAGGTCAGAAGCGGAGAAGTCATCTCAGCATAAAAGCAAGTATTTTATGTTGTATAAAATAAATTCCCTCCAGGTTGTGAGAATGTTGCAGAAACCTCCAGGCTGACAACCGAACAGAATTGCATGCTGTCAGACTTGGAAAGAAGTCTCCAGCCCATCAGAATTAGAAAGAATCAGTTGTATAAGAAATCTTAACATCACAGTGATACTTTACTTGGATTGAATGGCTATAAAAGACATTGCTGGGAAAAGGTTCGAATCTTACTTTAACAAACAAAGAAATTGCTGGGAAAACACAGTAGGTCTGGCAGTATCTATGGAGAGAAAGCAGAGTTAATGTTTTAAGCCCAATGACCCTTCTCCAGAACTGAAGGAGGGTGTTCTGAAGAAGTTTCACTGGACCCAAAACATTAACTCTGCTTTCTCTGCACAGATGTTGCCAGGCCTGCTGTGTTTTCCAAGAAATTTCTGTGTTGGTTTCTGATTTCCAGCACCTGTAGTTCTTTGGTTTTTGAATCTTTATTTTCGCTTTTTACGTTTAACATATGTCTAAATTGTCTTATGTATAATAAGCATGTGTTCTTTCATTAAAAGAACATTGTTAGTCTTGTGTGAAAATATTCAGTGACTGGTCACTACAGTAACCAAACTGAAAAACTAAAACTTATGAACTATCATTCTCCACTCTGAGATTTGACTGTCTAAGTATTGAAATCAGCAGTGATCATAATATTCCATAGATGCAGCTTGATCTGCTGAGTATTTCCAACACTTTTCTGTCAGACTTCCAGCATTTCTGTTTTGGGATTTAACTTATGCTATTTTGGAATTACGTTCACAGTTGAAAACGAGTTTCATCAGATTTAGTTATGGAGCTTAGCTCATTAATTTCAAGCAAGTTTCAGAAGCTGATCTGTGTCAATCCGATTTGTTTGGAGAGATGGGGGGAAGGAACTCGAACATCACCAGGTAACAACATTCATTTCACCTTATCAGGACATTTGAAGATTAGTGAATAATTGCCAGCAAATTTGTTGTTTGGAATAAAGTGATTGTGTTAGGGTCTGCAGATATTTTACATATTATCACACGATGTATAAATATTTTGCTACTCCAGTGACTAACTGAAGAATTTGCTGTTAAAACGACAATATAATAAAGCTAATATTTCACTGTGCTGTTGAAGAGGAAGACCAGGAGAGGTATGCAACCAACAACACAGCGAGGTATTCTCCATTAATGTACGCAGTGCACATACACAAAGACTTTAATATTTAATACATACAATACAACCATGATGCATATGCACATTTAAATAATCATTTGCACACACAAGTACATTCAGTACACAAAGGAACACTAAGTATGCACATTAAAAATGTATTAATTTGGTTTGCTTACTAGTTTCAAAGATGACAAACCAAAAGATGTTCTAAACCACTCAGTTTCAGCACACACTCCAAACTAGCTCTTTGCATCCTCAAACAGCATAAAAATTGCACTATGTTTATAAATACTCAGGGTATAACTTCAATGGAAATATAAAGTATAAAGAGATGTAAAACTGGTTTACAACCCAATATTGCACAAAATTAAAATCAACTTCAGTCTATGTAACCACAACCCACTCAAAAGTAACATCACAAAGTTATCCAGCTTTGTTAAGTCAAACTAATGGTGACTGGGTAACAGTGGTGAAACTCCCCTCTCATCAGCTCAGCTGAGTTGGATTCCACTCTGGGCAGAAATAGATTAGGACAATCCCAATCTGCCACTTCACAGCATGTGGCTCTAATTTGGTAATGTTTAGACTGCTTCATTTATACTGGCCACATAGCCTAGGATGGGAAGAGGAAATTCTGACCCAGTTGAAACATAGAAGATAGGTGCAGGAGTAGGCCATTCAGCCCTTCAAATCTGCTCCACCATTCAATACGATCATGGCTGATCATGCAATCTCAGTATACCATTCTCACTTTCTCTCCTTACCCCTAGATCCCTTTAGCTGCAAGGGCCACTTCCAGCTCCCCCTTGAATATATCTAACAAAATGGTCTCAACAGCTTTCTGTGGGAGAGAATTCCACAGGTTCACAACTCTGAGTGAACAAATTCTTCCTCGTCTCAGTCCTGAATGACTTACCCCTTATTCTTAGACTGTGACCCCTAGTTCTTGATTTTGCCAACTTCAGGAACATTCTTCCCATATCTAGCCTGTCCAGTCCCATCAGGATTTTATGTGTTGCTATGAGATCACAACCCCCCCCACCCTTCTTCTAAATTCCAGTGAGTATAAACCCAGTTGATCTGGTCTTTCTTCACAGGTCAGTCCTGCCATCACAGGAATCAGTCTGGTGGTGAACCTTTGCTGGGCTTTCTCCATTGCAAAAATGTCCTTCCTAAGACTATGAGATGAAAACTGCACACAATACTCAAAGATAACAAAGTGTAGAATTGGATGAACACAGCAGGCCAAGCAGCATCAGAGGAGCAGGAAAGCTGACGTTTCGGGCCTAGACCCTTCTTCAGAAAATTTTCTGAAGAAGCTTTCCTTACCACCCACTGTACCTCTAAGCCAACCTTCAGCAACTGTTCCACCATGACACCTAGCTCACATTGCATCTCATCTTTTCCTAAACTACCACCATTCAGATAATAATCTGCCTTCCTGTTTTGGCCACCAAAGTGGATAACCTCACATTTACCCACGTTATGTTGCATTTGCCAAGTATTTGGCCGCTCAGCCAGTCTGTCCAAGTCACTCTGTAGCCTCTTAGCATCTTCCTCACAGCACACACTGCCACCCAGCTTAGTGTTGTCCACAAATCTGGAGACACTGCATTCAATTCCTTCATCCAAATCATTAGTGTATTGTGAACAGTTGGAGTCCCAGCAATGAACCCTGCAGTACCCCACTATTCATTGCCTGCCACTCTGAAAAGGACTCGTTCATTCCAACAATCCTCTTTCTTCTGTCTGCCAACTAGTTCTTTATCCACATCAATACATTACCTCTGATACCATGAGCTTTAATTTAGCTATATCTTGTGTGGAACCTTGTCAAAAGCTTTGAGGGAACCCATGCTGACTTGGACCGATTCTGTCACCACTTTCTAAATACTCAGTTATTAGATCCTTAATAATTGACTCCAGCATTTTCCCTACCACCAATATCAGGCTAACAAGTCTATAATTCCCCGTTTTCTCTCCCTCCTTTTTTAAAAAAGTGGGGTTACATTAACTACCCTCTCGTCCATCGGAACACTTCCAGAGTGGAAAGGATGCTGGAAAATGATCACCAACGCATCTGCTATTTCTGAGGCCACTTCCTCAAGTCCTCTGGGATGCAGAACATCAGGCCCTGGGGACTTACTGGGCTTTAATCCTATCAATTTCCTCAATACCATTTCCTGACTACAAAGGATCTCCTTCAGTTCTGCCTTCATGCTTGACCCTCTCACCCCTAGCATTTCTGGAATATTATTTGTGTCCTTCTTAGTGAAGATAGATCCAAAGTATTTTTTCAACTGATCTGCCATCCCTTTGTTTGAATTCATCTGATTCGAACTGTAAGGGACCTACATTCGTCTTCACCAGTCTTTTTTTCTTCACATGTCCATAGAAGCTTTTGCAGTCAGTTTTTATGTTTTCCACAAACTGATTCTCATCCATTTTCCCATTCTGAATTTAACTCTTTGTCCGCCTCTGCTAAATTTTAAATTTCTCCCCATCTTCAGGTTTGCTGCTTTTTCTGGCCAATTTATATGCCTCCTCTTTCATTGTAACACTATCCCATAATTCCCTTGTTAGCCACAGTTGAGCCACTTTCCCTTTCTTCCTCACACCAAACAGGGATGGATAATTGTTAAGTTCATCCATTTGTTCTTGTATGAAGTAGGATCACTTTACTGAACCTGAGAATTAGTACATGGATGGCATGAAGTAGCTAAAATAAGATAATGTATGGTAATTGGAAAAAAAATGACATGAAGATAAATAAGGATCACTTTGTGACTCCTACTCCTTGCATATCACTTCCATGGGAGTTACCACCAGTAATAGTACTCATTCAGCCACAGAATCAAAGCAGCCAAATCCCCAGTCATGGTGTATACTGGGATTTCCTGGTCCATACATTCAGGGAACAAACTGAGCAGTGCATGCAGCAGACTATTGGGACAGCTCAATTGCTTCGCTTTCATTATCATTTCATTGTGTGCAAGGGGGCTGGGGAGGGGCTGTGAAATGGAGGGTGGAAGACAGAGTGGTGAATAATGCCGGGCATCACACACAAAATCATAAAATCTCTGAGGTTTGTTGGTCTAGCAGTCTTCCAACCTGTCTGACATTTTGTACGTTAGTGAATGTTGGCTCTAAGGGCAAGAAGAAAGTCTTGCATTTTCATAATGTCTTTCATGATCAGGGTCATCCCAAATATGCTTTTATAGCCAATGAAGAAGTTTTGAGATGCAGTCACTGTTATAATATGGTAACCAGTTTTTATGAAGTATGGTTCTAGAAACAGCAATATGGTATGGATCAGATAATCCATTTTTATTAATGTTGGTTGAGGGAATCAATTTTGGAGAACACCAATGTAACTTCAAACAGACGAGGAGGATATATAACCATATATGTGCAGTTTAGCTGTATTTACCTTTAGCTACCTGACTGTTCCACTATATATAAAGTTAGGATATTCCACAAATGTTCAGCTTTGTGCAAAGTATTCCCTTAAGAACCCAAATCTTCACTACCAGCTATTTAGATTGCTTTCATACAATCAAACTGTAGAACAAAAAGCAAATCCACCAATTGTAGAAATTGTTAGGTCAGTGAGTGAATTCCTGCTGTCACTTTATTGGAATGGTTCGCAACTCCCCCTCCCAGTCACTGGGTGACATGTCCATCCTGGGCCTCCTCCAGTGTCACAATAATGCCACTCGCAAACTGGAGGAGCAGCACCTCATATTGCACCTTGGAAGCCTACAGACCGATGGCCTCAATGTGGACGTTACCAGTTTCAAAACTGGCCTCATCTCATGACCAACCCTCCCTCTCATTCCCGCCTCCTTGACCTGACACAACCTGTCCGTCTTCTCTCCCACTTACTTGTTCCTCCCACTTTACTGAGCAATCCCCACCACTGCCTACCTGCACTCACCTATCACCATCCCCGGCCCCACCCCTCCTCTCTCTATTTATTTCGGAGCTCCCTTGCCCCTCACCCATTTCTGAAGAAGGGCCCCGATCCAAAACGTCAACTTTCCTGCTCCTCTGATGCTATGTTCCTCCAGCTCCACCCTGTGTAATCACTTTATTGGGATTGTGATAGAAAGCCTTGAAAACAACTCGAGATCTAGATGTGCAAAGATAAGCTTCCAATGGGAGTTCACACAGTCTTTCAAGAGTCTTTACCCATTCTGTAAAACGCTGGTAAAAAGGACAAAGATAAAGGACTTCATAAATTGAGAACGTCTTTATCTTCAGTCAACGAAGAGATAGCACGTCTCTGAAGACTAGTGCAATCAGCTTCCTTAATATCTCACACTTTGGGCTCCAAGAATTAGTATGGTAATCAAAACATTTACCAAAATTGAATTTTGTTTTGCCTACTTCAAGTTCCCTTCATAGGGGGCATAGGGGTGGGTGAGGAAGGTGCTAGAGGCGACATGCATATTTTGGAGGGCAGGGTAGGGCAAATATACTTCATCCTTGCTTCAGCATCAAGACTAAATGTTACAGCATCCTGGGACAGATGAGAGCACAAGCGAATTACAAAAAAAGAAATGGGTGGCTTGCTGTTTGTATCTAAAAGAGATGAATTTCCACTGACCTTGCTATTCCAATAGTGTCTGTAGCAGATGAACAGAGTGACACAATACCAATTTAGTAGTTGGGATCACTAACTAAAGGAATTTCTGAACTATGAATTAAGCCAAGTATTGTCATATCTCTAAATCCCTAGAGTTTTCTTTTCACATTAGCTTCTGTTTAATATTTTAAAAATACACTTAATTCATCATTTTCAGATTGAATCATATGGTCTGTCAAAGATATTTACCATTAATCACAACACTGAAGAAACATAGTACACATACCACACCATAGAGATCTCCTACGGTAAAAAAGGGTTTACTGTTTGCCTGGAGAGTGCTGACTGAGATACTGTGTTTAAAGCCAAGTTTCAGTTCACTGAAAGTGCAAGTTTGCCTTTGTAAGCTGACTACTGCTATAAACCTGACTGAAGTCGATGTGGTAAGAGACTAAAACATGATTCCTCCATGTGCTTGGCATTTCTTATCTATGCAATTTCATCCACCCAACATGTTGAAATTTTTCTGTTCCTCCAATACGAGTCTCTCAAACATTCTAGATTCCTTTCAGACCACCATTCTGAAACATGCCTTCAGTCCCTTGGCCTAAAGCTCTGGAATTTTAACCATGTTAAAGCCCATTTAACTAATCTATCAGAGTTCCTTGGAAAAATAACGTACTGTGGTTAAAGGGGACCCGATGGATGTATTAAGATTTTCAGCAGACATTTGATAAGATGCCACATCAATAGTTATTGCGAACATTAATGGAGGGGGATGAAATATTGTCATGGATACGAGATTGGCTAGCTAAGAAGAAACAGAGAGTAGACATAAATGGGTTTCATTTTGTATCTCAATATTCCTTTCATTTTTCCCTTATTCTTTCAGTCTTCAAGCTAAACCATTATTTCAAAGGTTTATCAGAAAAGATGCTTCATTTCTCTCAACACAAGTGTTGTCTTATCCTGGTTTTAAATGGCATTTAGGTGGTAAGGGTCTTTGTCATCTCTGATCAGTTACCAATATTTCTTCTGTAATTAACATTTTACTTCACACCAAGGTGTGATGTCACCATGTCTTTCCAGGCTTCTTTTTAGTGATTAATTTTTCTTTGTTGTCCATGCTGAGCACTGATTTAATTAATAGCATGTGTGTATCATCTCCATGTTTTGCTTGATGTACATGTTTTTCCCACTAGCTGCAATGGTTTTACATGGGTTAACTCCTCTATCATTTAATGTTTCTTTTATATCTGCATATCCAAGCTATTTAGTTATACTTATTTCTCAATCAAACTTGTGTTTTAATCAGCTATTATTAGTGAAGAGGGCACAATGAGGCTATAAAAGGATATATATCAGTTAGCTGAGTGGGCAAAGATGTGGCAAATGGAGAATAATGTGAGAAAAAGTGAAATTATTTATTTTGTCAGGTAGTACTAAAAAAAATATATTATCTAAATGGTGAGAGATGGCAGAGCTCAAAGATGCAGTGGGATCTGGGTATCCAAATGCACAAGGTCTTAAAAGGCTCATATGCAGGTACATAAAACAATTAGGAAAGCCAAAGTTATTCACTGCAAGGGTAATTAAATATAAAAGCCAAGGAGATTATGCTTCATGTATAGAAGGCATTAGAGCACTTCTACAGTAGTCTGTATATTACAAGTCTCCTTATTTAGCAAAGAATATAAATGTATTTTAGGCAGTTGACAGAATGTTTACTAGGCTAATACATAAAATGGACAGGCTGTCTTATGAGGAAAGGCTGGATGGGCTAGGCCTGTATCCATTGGAGTTTAGAAGAATAAGAGGCAACTTGACTGAAACTTACAAAGGATTCAACAGTTTGGATTTAGAAAGGATGTTTCTTCTGGGAGAATCTAAACTAGGGGTTGTTGCTTAAAAATTAGAGATTACCTGTCTGTGATGAGAAGAATATTTTTCTCACAATGGGTTCCGAGTCTTTGAAACTCTTCCTGAAAGATTGTGGAGGTAGAATGTTTGAATATTTTTAAAGGCAGAGGTAGATAGATTCTTGATAAGCAAAGGAAGGAATGGAAAGTAATCATAGGGAGATAGTAGTGTGGAGTTGACGTTAATATCAGATCAGCCATCATCTTATTGAATAGTGGAACAGGCTCAAAAGCTCAAGTGGCTTACTCCTGCTCCTAATGCACGTGACAGTATGCAACTCTCTCTACTATCCTCTTTTCAGTCTACCTGAACTTCCACAATAAATAAGCCTCCCCCCCACCCTCATTTTAAGATGTTCCTCGAAGCCCAACTCTGTAACAAGCTCCTGGTCACCTGTCCTAATACCTTTATGTGGCTCAGTCAAAACTTTCCTCATAGCTCTCATTTAAAGCAATTTAGGAAATTTTATCACATTAAAGATATTATTTAATCAATCTTCTCAACAATCGCAGAACTAGTATTTTGCTTGCTATTTTACTATACAAAAGATTTGTGGAATACTTGTCTGAGTTACTAGAGCAATTGGACTACTCTCTGCGATGCCACAAGCATAAAATAACATTATAGATTATACAAAATAACAGATCCTGGTGGGAACTAAATGCTGCAATTCAATTATACTCATAAATCATTTCGGCTTCATTTATCAGTTTCTGGATTGGAATTACAGTTTTAATCTCCTTCAAGGCCAACACTTATATAAAAAAAATGTAAATTATAATACCGTAGTTTAACTTTGGCAAATACACTGGGCACAATGTGCATTACAATTAACTGTTGATGTATCACTGATGCATTTCTAATCATAAGAATCTTATTAATTTGATTTCAGTTTCCATGTCAGGGGAAGGGGAGAGTCTTAACCGTTTCCTTTCATTTTGTATTTTTAAGAAAATGGATTTTAGTCAGGATAATGCGGCATTAATTAAATTAAAAATCTTAATTTCATTCAAGTGCCAGCTGCTTTTGGTGACTGACACAAGTGGTCTGTTTGTCAATGTTGGTCAGTCAGTTGGAAAGGAAGCAACTTACATTTTTAAAGCGGACTGCATGATCTTAGGACATCAAGACTTTTCAATCAATGATGTACTTTGAAACTTAGGTGGACATTCTCGAACCCCTGGACTGGCATGGGCAATGGCAAAAAAGTTGGGAAAATATAATAAAAAGAAATTATCATAATCTTAACAGAAACAAAACTTCCTGATTTTCTCCCTAAGCTTTAAATTGTAACTTCAGAATCTTGCTACTAATCAGCAACTCTCTTATTTTTGGCATTGCATTTCACTATTAGCTAAACTTGCCTTCCAGTTCTCCTCTCTTTCCCAAAAGAATTAGACAGCATCAATTTGCAAAGTGGAAGTCAGAGATGTTACCTGGCAGCTGCAGTTGCTTGCTTATCCGGGCCTTCATCCAAATCTGTCTTCGCTGCAATGTCTCTGCATGCCCCATTAACACCATGCTTCTGCATCCTTTGTTCATGCGAGTTGGCATCAGCAAACCTCTAGTCTCATCACTTCACTCTGCCTGCTCTCGGTCCAACTCACACAGCACTTCAGGACTTTGGAACTCACTGATAGCTACAACGTGCCTACTTCTACTAGTTTGTCTTCCCTGCAGAGATGTACATCCATCTCAGGCATCTACAAAGGATTAGTTTTATGGCTTATTGTTTCATTGTTTCATTTCTTAGCTATCACCCACTTTGTGTTTACTTTGAGATAGCCAGTCTCTGTGCCTTGCATTGTTTTTCACTCAGGCAGACAGCCTATCGCAGTTAGGACACAGTAATGTAAAGACGTGAACCAAACACCACAAAGAAAGGTGTGGGTTCCATCACTGTGTTCTAGGCTGATGATGTAGTCTCAAATCCCGAAGAATTTATTTTTCTTAGCTTCAAAGTTTTTAAAATCCGTTAATGGGATGTGGATGTCACTGACAAGGCCAGTATTGGGCATGCCGAACTGTCCTCGATATAGGGATGCCTAGACCTTCATCAGTTTATCTGGTGTAGGTAATCCCACAATACTAATAGGGAGGAAAGGCAATTCATCAATGTTTTTGTCCCCCAGTAGAGGCCTTCAGTATAATGGCAAAGAGGTTAAGATAAATTACAGAAGACACGGTAGCTCAGTGGTTAGCACTGCTGCCTCATAGCACCAGGGACCCGGGTTTGATTTCAGCCTCGGGTGACTGTCTGTGTGGAGTTTGCACATTCTCCCAGTGTCTGCATGGGTTTCCTCCCATGGTCCAAAGATGTGCAGGAATGGTAGATTAGCCATGCTAAATTACCCAGGGAGGTTTAGGTTAGATGGGTTGGACAAGGGAAATGGAGGGGTAGGGGATTGGGTGGCGTGGACTTGTTGGGGCGAACGGCCTGTTTCCACACTGTAGGGATTCAATGATGATTCTTAGCAACTTAGGACAGCATGCAGGATCAACGCGCTTAAAAGATAAGGAATTACAAAGTTTTATTCTAGGCCCTCGTCAATTTTCATTCATTATTACATTCCAAGTGATGTCAGAAGCTCCTACCCAAATATTTAAATACTGGTGTGAGCCATAAACCACAATATTCTGACTTGGATAGTGCTAAATTTTGATATCAATCAGTAGCCTGAGTGATGTGTATTTTCCCAGCAATATATGAAATTCAGTATCATTTACACTCTGTACCAAAACATTGCAAACAAATTGAATCATGGGAAGTGGAAGCCCAGAAGTTGCCAGGATATGAGAAACCAATCAATCATTACCAGCAAGGTGAAAATAGTGTTTTGGAGCCCCATGGTTGCAACATTGATCCCGTCTAAAATCATGCCCATCCTCAGAGGATCCCAATATTGGATAAGTACAGATATACCTGTCCACTTGAAGCCTGGTTAAAACTTAAATAGGCATTTCTTCCTACTATTGTCCTCTTCTGAAAGCAGCGCATCCTGTGCACTGGTATCCCTTGGATATTTTAAGAGGTCAATATTTGTGAGACTCAACAAATAGCAGTAGATTATTCGACAATGCTTTTCTATCCAAAAATTTGTAAATATGGATTTCCAGCAGTCGATCATCAAGTGACAATGGGTAGCAAAAGCTTTTACCTTTCAATCTTTTACCACTGCTTTCTTGGTTTAGATAAACCAACAGAATAGATGGAGCACAGAAAAAGGGGAAAATGGGAGTGGAGGAAAAAAAAAGTACTTTACAAATTTTAACCAAAAAACATTTTGTTGGTATGGCTAAGTTTTACCGTTGCTCACAGTGTCATTAAGGAAAAAGTATATGGAATGAACTTCCTGAGGAAGTGGTGGATGTGGGTGCAATTACAACATTTAAAAGACATTTAGATGGATACAGGAATGGAAAAGGTTTGGGGGCAGATGGGCCAGGAACAGGCAGGTGGGACTAAGTCAGTTTGGGATTATGTTTGGCATGGACTGGTTGGACCAAAGAGTATGTTTCTGTGCTGTGTGACTGTATGACTAATTCGAATGAGGTTGAACGGAGATCACATTGAATTGGTGGCAAGATAGACAAATGATTCAGAACATAGTTAATTTTCAACAGGATTTCAGTCTGTCAGGCATGAACACTGTAGTTCAAGTAGCTCGGCACATAAAATATTCAAGTCGTGAAGTAGGCCCAGTCACATGTTTCTAGTCCAGTGAAAAAGTTAAGGAAGCAGATTTAAAGTATCAATATTACATCGCTCGGAGATAGCAAGAACTGCAGATGCTGGAGTCAGAGACAACACAGTGTGGAGCTGGAGGAGCACAGCAGGTTAGGCAGCATCAGAGGAGCAGGAAAGTTGATATTTCTGGTTTACACTCATCAGGGCGATGAAGGGTGTAAACCCAAAACGTCGACTTTCCTGCTCCTCTGATGCTGCCTGACCTGCTGTGCTCCTCCAGCTCCACACAACATTACATCGCTGATAACTACAGCAGTATATTTCATAATAATAGAGATGAAAGTACAGAGAGATTCACTCACCAGAAATGAAGTTATAGCAATTTATTCAAAACTGACATTAATGGCTCATTGAGGTAAATCCTGTCAATCACATTTGACATCTATTCAAGCATCAAGACTCAGGACACCAATGTCATTAGACAGAAAGAAAAACTGGCTGCTTGGTCATTCTTCTATCTTGTTAAAAAATAAAATTGCATTGAAAACTCAAAAGCAAAGTTGAAGGGCCCTACATATCGTAGAATTCCTACAGCACGGAAACAGGCCATTCAGCCCTTCACATCCACAGCAACCCTCTGAGGAACATCCCACCCAGAACCCCCCATCCCTGTAACCCTGCATTTCCCACAGCTAACCCACCTAATCCGCACATTCTTGAACACTATGGGCAATTTAGCATGGCCAGTTCACCTAACCTGCACATCTTTGCACTGTGGAAGGAAACCCCTACAGACAAGGGGAGAATGTGCAAACTCCACACAGACAGGCTGGAATTGAACCTGGGTCCTTGATGCTATGGGGCAGCATTGCTAACCACCGAGCCACCGTGTTGCCCGAGGTACTTTCAAAGCAGGTTTACAGCATGTTCCATGTTTGAAGTAACCCAAGTTATTCAGACTAAAGAAATTTCTTATGTGTCCTTGCACTTTATGCAAGGATTAAAATTGGACTGGAACAGCCAAAAGATTATTGTAAAGCCAGTCTTGTATAGAAAAAAAAGGTTACATTCTCAAATATACTTTATTTGATCAACTAAACCAAGAGATTCTTTCCCCCACCCCATAACCCACATTTTTCAGTATCTGCGTTCTGTCTCTGTGATTTTGGATATACATTTGTGACTTATTATTGAATGTCAGAGTTCAGTTCAAGGTCTGTTAGTCAGCCCTAAGGCTCTGCTGTGGGAGATGCAAAGTCATCAGTGAATTCATATGATATGACTTGTGACTTGCCACGGAAATGACCCCACGTTGAGTTAAGTACCGTAGTTTCTGGAACAGAAGTAACATAAAATTTGATGTTTACTGGGGAGGAAAAAACCCCAAGTCCATAAGATCATAAGACATAGGAGTAGACATTAGGCCATTTGGCCCATCAAGTCTGCTAAGTTCCTCAACCCCATTCTCCTGCTTTCTCCCTGTAACCCTTGATAATCAAGAACCTATCTATCTCAGTCTTAAATGTACTCAGTGACCTGGCCTCCACAGCCTTCTGTGGCAGTGAATTCCATAGATTCACTACTCCTGGCTGAAGAAATTTCTCCTTATCTCCGTTCTAAAAAGTCTTCCCTTTACTCTAAGGCTGTACCCTCAGGTCCCAGTATCTCCTACCAATGGAAGCATCTTCCCAACATCCAATCTGTCCAGGCCATTCAGTATTCCTCATTCTTCTAAACTCCAATGAGTATAGTCCCAGAGTCCTCAAACGTTGCTCACATGTTGAGCTTTCCATTCCTGGGGCCATTCTCACGAACCTCCTTTGAATCCGCGCCAGGGCCAGTACGCCAGGGCCAGTACATCTTTCCTGAGATATGGGGCCCAAAACTGCACACAATACTTCAAATGTGGCCTGACCAGAGCCTTATAAAGCTTCAGTAATACATCCTGGCTTTTATACTCAAGTCCTCTCGAAATAAGTGCCAACATTGCATTTGCTTTCCTGACTACTGACTCAACCTGCAAGTTTACCTTGAGAATCCTGGACTGGAACTCCCAAGTCTCGTTGCACTTCAGACTTCTGAATTTTCTCCCCATTTAGGAAATAGTCCATGCTTTTATTCCTCTTACCGAAGTGCATGACCTCTCACTTTCCCACATTGTACTCCATCTGCCACTTCTTTGCCCACTCTCCCAACCTGCCCAAGTTCTTCTGCAGCCTCGCCACCTCCTCAATACTACCTGTCCCTCCATCTATCTTTGTATCGTCTGCAAACTTAGCCAGAATGCCTCGGTTCCCCCAAATATTATGAAATGTAACGTCCGCAAAATTGTTTGGCCATTCCAAATAATAGCTTCCCTATGTCATTATATCCAAATTTAGCAGAAGGTCACCTATATAATACAATTTTAAATTGGTTGATTTACTGCTCCCTACAGAAATAATAGTTAATAAGATGGACCACTTTGATCACAGAGCAGGAATCTGTGATGCTTTGAAATCACATTCACTTACAGTTTGTCATACCCTTCCCATTGCTCTTCAATGGTTACTAACTCCTAGAGGAGACAGCCAGACTTGTTCATGCCAAGCCTGTCTCTGTTTCATAAAACCAGGCTTTCTCCCCAAGGACTACAATAATTTTGGAGACCTCTAAAGTTTCTCCAGACACCAAGGACTCGCAGACCCCAGATTCAGAACTGTTGTTTTAGATGCACTAATTTTGCAGCAGTGCCATCTGGTCCCTAGGGGCAAGAGTTGATGTCTAAGGTTGAGTACATTTGTAGCTTGGGTTATGGATGTTGTGGTTGGTTCACTCGCTGAGCTGGTTCATTAGTTCGCAGATGTTTCATTACCCTGCTGGGTAACATCGTCTGTGCAGTCTCCGATGAAGCACTATTGTATTTTCCTGCCTGGTGTTTAAACTCTGGGGTCCAGTTGGAGTTGATTACCGCATTTCTGGTTTTTCTTCACGTTTATGGATGGCCTTTTTGGTGGAGAACCAGGCCTCCAGAAATTCTGGTGATTGTCTCTGTTTGACCTGTCCTAGGATCTTGTTGTTGTCCCATTCAAACCGCTGGTTCTCCTTATCAGTGTGAATGGAGATGAGCGAGTATTGTAGTGTCTTTTTGTTGCTGGTTGATGTTTATGTATTCTTGTGGCCAGTTTCCTTCCTGTCTGTCCAATGTAATGTTTGTCGCAGTCCTTGCATGGAATCCTATATATCATGGTGGTTCTGTCCAGAGTGGGTAAGGGGTCTTTGGTTTGAGTTAGCAGTTGGCGTGGGGTTGACATAGGTTTGTGCGCCACTCTAATGCTCAATGGTCTTAGGAGTCTTGTGGCCTGTTCAGATATGTTCTTGATGTCTGGTAACATGATGCTAGTGTGTCAGAGTGTACTGTATCTTCCTGTTGTTTGTATGATCGGCATCATTGGACCCAAATATTCCGGTATCTGTTGTACTTAAGTACTTGGTGGAGGTATTCATCTTTATTTTGGCGTTGTTCTGGTTTGCTGCAGAGTGTTGTCGCTTGCTTAGTGTTTTCACGCAACTTTGTGGGTGTTGGGTGGTTACTGTTGATATTCAGGACCTGATCCGCGTGTGTGGCCTTTCTGTGCACCTTCGTCAGAAATTCCCCATTGGCCCTGCATTCTACCATAGCATCCAGGAATGGGAGCTATTTGTTCTTTGCTTCTTCCCTAGTGAATGTGACGCCTGAGAGAGTTATTTACTAGTTGGTGTGTCTCCTCTAGTTTAGTCCGTTTGATGATGACGGAAGTGTCGTCCACGTATCGGATCCCTAGTTCAGGTTGCATCAGCAGAAGGGCCACTTTTTCAAGTCTATGCATCACCGCTTCTGCTTATGTTCAAAGACATAAGAATTAGACGAGGACGAGACCAGGATGTCCTTTGTGAATAGGGTAGTAATGCCATCGATAGATATACCACTGGCAAGAAAAACACCAGCACCAGTACTAAAAGAATGAGACCCGAGTGACACCATCTCCACAGACAACATACTGAAATTACTGGACCTATTCCTCACGACCCACTTTCCTTTATTAGCCAAATCTATGAACAAATCAACTAGACACCCATGGGACAACCATATCTCCGGACTAATAGCAGAAGCGGTGATGCAGAGACTTGAAAGAATGGCCCTTCCACAGATCTAACCTGAACTACGGATCTGGTATGTGGACGACACTTCCGTTAAATGGACTAAACTAGAGGAGACGCACCAACTCATAAACAACACACTCACTAGCATCAAATTCACCAGGGAAGAACAGAACAAACAGCTCCCAATCCTAGACGTCACGGCAGGGCCAATGGGGAATTTCTGATGAAGGTACATAGAAAGGCCACACACGGATCAAATTCCGAATTTCAACAGAAACCATCCCAACACCCACAAACAAAGTTGCGTGAAAACGCTATTTAAATGAGCAACAACACACTGCAGCAACCCAGAACTACACCAAAACGAAGAAGAATACCTCTACCAAGTATTTATGGACAACCCAAATTGCTGGGTCCGACTATGCCTATCTCACAAACAACAGGAAGATACAGTACGCCCTGACACACTCATCAGGTTACCGTACATCAAGAACATAGGTAAACTGACCACAAGACTCCTTGGACCACTGGGCATCAGAGTGGCACACAATCCTATGTCAACGCTATGCCAACAGCTAACTTGAACCAAAGACCCCTTACCCACTATGGACAGAAGAAACGTGATATACAAGATTCCATGCAAGAACTGCGACAAACATTACATTGGACAGACAAGACAACTGGCCACAAGAATACACAAACACCAACCAGCAACAAAAAGACACTACAATACTCACTCATCTCCATTCACATGGATAAGGAGAACCAGCGGTTTTGATTGGGACATCAAGATCCTAGGACAGGTCAAAGAGACAATCACCAGAATTTCTGGAGGCCTGGTTTTCCACCAAGAGGGCCATCAATAAATACGTCAAATTAGACCTTATATATACACACCACTGTGAAGGAAAACTGGAAATGAGGTAATCAACTCCAATGGACCCCAGAGTTTAAATAGTGGGCAGGAAAACACAACAGCGCTTTGTCAGAGGCTGCACTGATGTTACCAGCAGGGTAATGAAAGGTCTGCAAACTAACAAACCAGCTCAGCGAGCCAACCAACCACAGCAGGAGTTGATGGTTTAAACATCTCAGACCACAGCATAAGCAATTAGAGAATATACAGTATAGAAACAGGCCATTCAGCCCACTGGTCTATGCTGTCTTTTGTGGTTGAAATTAGTCACTTTCCACCAACATTTAACCCCATCAACATATTCTACTTTGTGCTTATCTAGTCTTGCGTTAACTGGGTGATTGATGATACTCCCCTTGGTCTGATGATTTTGCAAGGGCAGAGGGGTAGTTATGTGACTGATTCAAACATGTTTGGTGTCTGGACAGAAAAAGTGGAAGCCTCTTACGCTCCAGGAGTGACATCCTTCACCATTACTAACTCAATCAGAATTGGTCAATCTCCACTTTAATAGTTACCTGGTTTTTGATTATACCAAAAAGACATACAAGTTTGGCCTAGGCCAATCAGCCCCTTAGAGCCTACTCCACCATTTAATAGGATTGCGGCTGTCAGGTCCACTTGTCTATCCAATACCCTTAGTTCCTGATGGTTAGAATCTTATCAGCCTTAAAAATAGTCAATGACCCTGCCTCAACCAACCATTCTCTAGGGAAGAGAAGTCCACAGATGCATGACCCTCAGAAAAATATTACCCTCATCTTAGTATTGAATTGGAAATGCCTTATTTTTAAATTATATCCACTAGATTTGGTCTCTCCCCACAAGGGTGGAGAGGGGATCATTTCATCACCATTTCAGCATCCACCCTGTCAATTTTCCTCAGGATCTTCTTTCTTTCAGTAACATCACCTCTCATTCTTCTAAATTCCAATGGAGACAGGCTCAACCTGTCTAACCTTGCCTCGTAAGACAAACTCCCCAATCCCAGCCATCAGTCAAGGGAACCTTCTCCGATCTGCTTCTCATAAATTTACATGGTTTCTTAAATAAAATCAAAATTGTACTTCAGGTCAAAATGTACTAGGATATAGTCTCACCAATATCCTACACAACTGTAGCAACCTAACCCTACTGTATTCCATTCCCCTTACAATAAACTCAAAAATATTCTTGACATTATATTCTCATTTTCAATTTCACCAGCACAGCATTGTTTGCTTAAATATAAAACTGTGGATATTTAAAAAAAGTTGTGGCATTTCTCAGTTATGACAATCCTATAATATGTATCTGATTTAAACTCTTGAACTCAAGCCGAAAACATTTTTACATCAACCAAAATATTAAGCTTTCAACGCATGAGAGAGCCTTAATTAAAATATTGGACAAATAGCAATGCTGCTTTCTTTTTAATCCAAAAAGTATATGGACAATGGACCATGTTTGGGTTCATATGCTGTGGACAAGATTGCTGTCACAGGAAAGCTCTAAAGCGATGCTTCCCAAACTTTTTCCTGCTTTGGCTCCAGAGTAAAATGTTGGAAGCATGAGACCTAGGCCCTGGTGGCGAAGACATCCAGATGCTGGGGCTGTGGGAGGGAGCAGGTGGTGAGGCTTTGGTTGCAGGGGTGGCATGGAGGCTTCAGATGCTGAAGGGGTAAGGGGAGGAGGTGGGATCTTTATTTCTTGTCTAGGGCACTCACAAGAGGTAATCATTGGGGGAGTTGATGTAAAAATGGGTTAATTACAAGAATAAAAAAAACTTTTTTTGCAGAAATAGGTTTCAGAGCAATCCACAAAGCCATACCCACCAATGGGAAAAAGAACATGAGCATTTAAAAGGGCCTTCAGTTTGGGAAGCCTTGTACTGAAGTATTTTTGGACAAAAAGGTGGGACGAGGAATTAAAGCAGGAAGAATGATTTCAACGAAGTCTTAGAAACAGCACCTCCCATTTGCCCCCCTATAGCTCAGGACTGAGCAGGCCCTAGAAAGGTCTGGGAAGCTAGGTAAAACTAAAACAACACAGACATCAATTCAACATATCTGGTCACATAACTTGTTTGATTCATAGAGGATGTGCTACAATGCCCAAAGCAGTTCATTTTTTCAGTATTCAAAATAACATGATCAACTTAGTAGCAATAGCAAACACCAACTTTTACAAATAATAAGGAATGCATTTTTTGTTTTTTTTTTATTATCAGATTGTACAAGAGCTTACAGACTTTCTCAGAATATGTTAGAATACAAAACAGTACAAATGCTTTCCAGATTATATGATACTTACACTGCAGGTTCTATACGGCTATATAATTATGAGGTATCTACCACATCTGCATGTTGATGTATAGGTGAAATACAGTAGAGGATGTGGTTGGAGAGGATGGGGTTTCGTGAGATGGGACTGAAGCATATAGCAAAGCCTAGTTTCTGGATTAAAGTAATAATGCATTCCATGTGTCAAGAATTGGCAAAAACCCACTATATTCCACTATTCAGCATCTCATAAGTACAGAATTATACATACAGAAGACATTAAATACAGACTACAACAATCCAGATAAAGTACACTTTGATATTTATAAAAACAAATATACATAAAACATAATAGAAAGCAATTTGGGCTAAAATACAGTTTATACAGTTTACAAAGGCATTGAGTGTTTACACAGTTTGTCTTCATTTGTATCTAATTTAAACCCAGTAAGGGTTAGCATTGTTATTATCACTGTATTTATTAACTACGAGATGCTAAGAGTGTTTTACAGCATTGTTTCTGTTGAACAGTTTTTCTCAAAACATTAAAAAAATGAAATGAACATTTAATCTCTGGGATGTCAGGCAGCAACAGCTTATCCTATGAGCACTTAATACCCTTGGCATTTTCTCAATTTGATAATTTTCTAGCATTCACTGAAGGATTCTATAAAATCAGCCCTGATTAGAAAAAAAATATACAAAATTCATACCAAATCTTGTTCCTTTTTCAGTAAACTTGATTTTTCTTTAAATTTAAAAATGCTTTCCTCCATACAAAGTGACCGATGTGGAGTTATCTTCAATGCACCAACTGGTCAAGTTTTATATCCAACTACAGAGACACATTTTCCAATAGTTGTCATGAAATAAAAATTAAAGGCAAAGATCTTTAATTAACAAACGCTATAAACCATCTATTTTCATTGACATTTTCTGTATTGCAGATTCTGCTGGTTCTCAAAGGAAATGCATTGTAGGAATGAAAGTTTTATCTTACAGATGAGACCATATGAAAACTTCACCTAAAATGGCAGAGGGATTAGGATTTGTGTTTTCTGTAGATCAGTATCCATGATAGTTTATATTACCTACAATAGTTATGTCATGCCCGCAAAGTATAATCCTTGCCCAACCACAAGAAGTTGCATTCCATAAAAATGAAATACCACTTGCTCTGCACGTGCAGTTTCTTGACAATATTGGAGAACATACTTATGCACCAAACATTCAAATAAAAACATGTTTTATTTATGCCAGGTTCTGTTAAGGGATACCCGTCAGTTAGACAACTGTGGTTTTAAATCCCAATCCAGAGAGGTGGACACTGGAGGATTGTACTGTTGGAGGTGGTGTCTTTCAGATTAGATAGCTAAGCCATGGCCCTGTTTTAACCCCAATGGTACTATTCTGGCCAAAAAGGAACACTTGATTATTACTTCAACATGGTTTCTGGGACTTGTGTGCAAATTGGTTACCACATTTCATACATTATAACAGTGGCTACACATTGAAAGTACTCAAATTAGATTTTAAAGTGCTTTGGGATGACAAGAGGTGGTGGAAAGCACGACATAAATAATCTAAAAGCACTCAGCAAAAGATATTTTACCCTAACAAGTTATTCACTATATTTCTTCTCCAAGTTCATTGTATTACAACAACTAAGAGATTAGAATTCCATTCTAGTTATTCAACACTCCACTGGAGAGTGAAGGTGGAATTGTTGTAACTTGAATCTCATGAAGTTTAATTAGAAGATAATTTGAAACAAAATCATGATTTAGCCATGCCACCCATGTTCCTCAGCATATCTGAATCCAGTAACTTAAAATCCTCTCTCAATATGTTCCCCAATGGAAGAGATCAATTTGGCAACCCCGTTCTTCACAGCTTCAACCTCTAAATCTCATAATCACTTACCACTTTTCTCCGAACATTCTCGAATACAATAAATGTCTACTGCAAAATGATGCAAATTGCTTTATCAATGAAGCTACAAAGTTAAAACGATATCTTTCATTTCTGCTCAAAACCACTCGAGATTCTTGTCAGTTCTTGATTAGTGATACTGAGAACATTGTGATGAACTGGATACTTTCAATGAAAGACTAAGAGATATCTTATTTACCTTTGACAGATTTGTAAAAAATTACCGGAATTCCAATGTAATTCCTGAGAGAGTAAACTTAGTGGTTAAAAACCCATCTCTGACACAAATCCTAGTGGCATTTTTATTTTAAATCTCAATTCAGTGAACTGAATTAATGAAACAACGTAATTCATAACAAAAATTACTCCAGAATAACTTCAAATCATCTGGTTTTCCCCTAAACTTAGATCAACAAGAGATGACAGAATGGGAGGTTAATTAAAAGAGCAGTGTTGGATCATACTGGACAAGAAACATTGCAACGTGACTGCAAATGACAAACAAACTGAATTTTAAAAGTGGAATGTATTGAAATTTCATGTGACAGTATGGAATACAGAAAATGTAACCCTGCAAAAAGAAGAGCGGAATGAATGCACAATGAAGTAAGAAGATATCAACTACATTCAGCTATTTGTGATAGCAAAACCATCTGTAATTGGAATCTGCTGCTTAGTAGTTAAACATTATGCAGAAACTGGTTTATACAACTTCACGGATTTTACTTTATGCTCTGAAGCTACGAAGCAGATATTGTTTGATAACCCACTGTACAGCATTGTTTCACTGAAGTTAAAGTGTCTTTTATGCAGATTCTACAAGGTTTCCATTGATTTTGTGGCAGGAGATCAGAAGAAATCCCACACAAATTACATGTTTTGGCTCAAAACCGACCATCAACTAAAGTTAAGCAGACTTGAAATTTCTTTGTCATACCCTCATACTTTATGTTTATTGTTTCTCCACCTAAAGCACTTATCTCTGCAACAAAAAAATAAATAAAGACAGGAGAATGAACTATTATAAAAATGGCCAATATTAGAAACATAAAACAGTCCGCATCAGATCAGTCAGGGCTGACCAAGAATGAAACATTAGTGTTATACCAGCAATGGAATGAGTTCACAACATCGAGGGAAGGCAACTGAAAAGCTGACACATGACAAAGTATTCAGCAAAAGATCAGTATTAGATACTGGCCAAATATTTGTCAGTCCACAGATCTTTCCTAAAATAAAAAATGCCATCTAAACAAGTGTCTAAGCCCTAGACTTCCTTCTCACACAAATACCCTAAAAAGAACAAGAAATCAGACCAATGAAGACACGACCAAATAAAGCCCCAATGTAAGCATATTCGTCAGCTAACAAATCTGGTTGTTCCAAAACAACTTGTACCATACTAAGTAAAAATAGGAGACCTTTACAGATGGTTCAACTCTCCACTATTTTAATTGTTCAGAATTTGGCAGGAAGAGGAGGAGGGAGTAAGGAAAAAAAAAGGAAAAGAAAAAATAAATCCTGATAGATCTTAGAAGGATCATTCTCCAAGTATGTTTTACTCTTAAGTGCTAAAAAGATGGTTAAGTGCACTTTGCATATAACACAAATTACACAAACTCTAAATACATAAAAATACATACACCTGGCTCTGTATAAATTCATTTCTGCTTGTTTGAAACTGCTCGCACTTTCCTGGTTCTTTAAACATTGAAACAGATATTTTGAACAAGCCCATTTTCCTAGTAGTTGTCAGGGAAAAGGATACCATACATTGGATAATTTGACTGAGGTTAGATTTCATGAACATAAGTGAAAAATGGGAAACACTAGCAGATTAGAAGGCAAATTGCTGTTATCAGAGGACCCTCTTATTGGATTTGACTCTCTAATTTGGACTTGGTTTTTGATTTTGCTCAGATTTCCCCAGGAATTTCAACTTTACAATGTTAAGTCTAGGAAGAAATCTGTGTTGGGGAGGGCAGAAGGAGGCGAGGAATTATTAATAAATTTTCCATGTAAACACCACAAAAAAAATCCATTCCAAAACAAAAACTGCAACATATCTTCCTCAGTAATTTTAAGCGATTGACTTCCTGTGAAAGTACTTTTCTCATTATGGTTAAGAATGTATACACATACCTACATGCAGCTGATAAAGAATGCACAAATTGCACTAGAATCATATTTTGTGGGTTTACAGGTTTGTAGTTTTCAGATGAAACTAACTGGAAATTTCTTGAGTTCTGCTTTAAGAAAAGAGCAATATTTCTTTTGAAACAGAGTACCTAGAATAATGTGTCAACCTAATGCCAGTGTTAAGCCATTCCTTTTAAGTAGTTTAACACATACCTTTGTCATGAATTACCATTTAAAATAAAAAAAAGTCTCTCACGATGCTTCCAAATAAATTCAATCTTGGGTGAAAACAGGCTGCTCAGGTTAAAAAAAAAAAGTTAGCCAACTACTTAAACTCACCATTTTTACTCTCCTTGTGGCAATGAAGTTTAAATCTATATGTATTAAAATGCAACATAAGTAACTATGAGGGCAAGTGTTGCCGCCACTTTATTGCTGAAGACCCTTCTTACTATACATGTTATACAATTTGTTAAATTCTAAATGTTAATTTATCCAAATCTGGTATTCCAAAATCAAATGTAGCTAAAGTCATCAGCAAATTAAAAATTTAGGTGATAGAAAGTGTGAACATGAAATTACATCGAACAATTTAAAGATTAGCTAGGCAAATTCAATAATGCCAAAGCAAATCTAAACAAAAAAAGTGCTTAAAATTACACGCAAGTCAAAACTCATTTTTTTCATTTCCAATTTGAACCTGTTGCGTTTATCCATTTAGTATGCTACATGATAAGATATTCAATTAAACTAGATAAACTACTTGGAGGCTCAGAAGGAAAAACATGCCATTTTGTGCATTAAAAGATTAGCTGAAAATTCAGAATCTCCCGACAATGCTAACATGTTAAGGTTTTCAGGTCACATCTGATCAATGTGGCTCAAAAATCTGTCTTACTACAGTTGGTGCTATAAAAAAAATGCAACTCTAGTCTGTGTCAGATACTTCTGTTTGCGAGACTCCTCTTGTGTGCTTGTTGGTAGCAGCCACTCACATCAAAACAGCATCTCCACAACTGTAACTCAGCTCCAAAATCTCCTATGCTACAAAAGGGTGCACCGTGGATTTCGATTACAAATTCATGCTGAATCTTTATTTGACATCATGTTTCTAAAAAAAAAATCATTTGTTACCAGCCAATGGTTAGTGTGATTTTGACCTGTTTTCAGATTTAAAACTGAGTTTTGGCCAGCACTCCAGGCAGACATTTCCAGCTCTTTATCAAACTTAAACAACAGCTCACACCTGTAATACAATCTATCGACGCTCTACATACTAGTCAGATATCACTGCAAAGGGACTTTATAAAAACCATAACTGTCAGTAACAAGCACATTCACAATAAAGCAGAACTCCAGGTTGCACCCATAAACTGTCACACTTGACTGCGAAAATGTTTACAAAAACCGCTGTCAAGTCAGGTGCTTCACATTGCAGTCCAAAATGTTCAGCATATTAACAGTGCTATAACTGTGTCACTTGGTAGCAGTTTGCAACATTCTCCCGAAAAGGTATATAGCAATAGAGGATCAGCATTCCTGGATATGCTATCCACTTCTCACTGCTAGGAGTTATTTTGGACTTCAGATCCAATTTGCATCAGGCAGTAGTAAATAGCTGAATGCTGAGGTGGGCTAAAATCCATTGAATAGCTTGGATAATAAACTTTCCCTGAAATTTTCATTGAAGCAGAGTTCCATGCAAGCACCTCTCGAATTGCATGCTATTTTTGTTCAAGGAACTTAATCGATTGGAATACATTGTTCAGTTACCCAATTTTATCATCCAACACAATCAGAAAACAGCCTTTAGTGCAACAAATGTCTAAAATCATTATTCACAATGCTTCTGATGTTGGAGCACTTGAAGTGAAAAAGGACACTTATAAGCACTTCCAATAAGATGCTGTCAAGCATCAAGCTTTCATGTAGTCAGAGACGCCTATTACATCCACAACGGTCAGCCACTGAGTTCTTGGAAACGGTGTTGATGGCAGAGGGAATACCAAAGAGCAACACAAAGTCAAATGCTGATCCCTTCACTGCAACATTACATCTTTCAAATTCTCTTGCAGAATAGTGTCTTTCACTGCGTGGAATACAAATCGAATGTTTTCCGTGTCAATGGCTGTTGTAAAGTGGTGGAACAGTGGTTTGGTGCGATCTCGTCGCTTGTTGTTAAAGCACTGAACCAAGTATTTTTGTACATCGTCTAGATTGTGAGGGTCCCACTCAAAATTTGGGAAATATTTCTTAATACTGACTGTTTTCACTTTACCCACAAGCAAGTCCATTTTGTTGAGAAACAAAATGATGGAGACAGAAGAAAACAATTTGTTGTTTACAATTGTCTCGAAGATATTCATTGATTCTACCAAACGATTTGTTCGCCGGTCTTCCATTAGGACCTGGTCATATTCACTGGAGGAAACCATGAATAGAATGGAGGTAATGCCATCGAAGCACTGAAACCATTTCTGCCTCTGTGACCGTTGACCACCCACATCTACCATTTTGAAAGGAATTCCTTTTATGACAAAATCGTGCTCCACAATTCCTTTGGTGGCTTTTCTCGCAAGTAGGACATCATGCCTGCTGGGAAGGTAACTCTGAAATAAAGAAATTAATTAGAAAATTTTGCATAACTAGGCACATTGGCAGTATGACAAATTTTCTTTTGCTATCCATCCTGCCAGCAATAAAGAAGCCTCAATATATTCAAACTGGACCAGGAGAACAATGGTTTAAAGATGTTAATTTCACATCCCATAGTCACAGCAGGTTCAGACTCGAGCAAGGACTGGATAGCAGCCAGACATGAAATTGAACATGCTGCTGCTTTTGGAAGGCGGGGAGAAGTGAAAGTAAGGGAATTGCTTGGCAGATGTATTTGATTTCTGAAGGACACTTTTCTCCCCCCTACCATTTGGGAAAAATGGATCAGTTGAAAGATTCACTAAGTAACAGCACAAATTTAATTTGATTAGCAAAAAATCTTAAAAACATTCAAAATATTCTTCAATGAAATTTGTCTGCTATTCCTCAAATTATGAATAATTTTGAACTACTTAAAAATGCAAATTTGTGAATGGTAACATAGATGAAAGAAAATTTAGAAATCTCAAGTTGGTTAACTGAAAACTTGTGTTTCTTGCAGATTGATTGCAAAACAATAAACTGACCAAAGTGATGAAATGCTGGAGTGCTTTGAATGTTCTGAATCCACTGAGGTTATTATCTTGACATCATTGCCATGTGTTTATTGAAAATCATTAGAATCCCTACAGCGTGGAAACAGGCCCTTCAGTCCAGCAAGTCCACACTGACCCTTGGAGCATCCCACCCAGACCCATCCCCCTATAACCCACACACCCCTGAACACTATGGGCAATTTAGCATGGCCAATCCACCTAGCCTGCACATCTTTGGACTGTGGGAGGAAACCGGAGCACCCGGAAGAAACCCACGCAGACACGGGGAGAATGTGCAAACTCCGCACAGACGGTAACCCAAGGCTGGAATCGACCCCGGGTCCCTGGTGCTGTGAGGCTGCAGCGCTAACTACTGAGCCACCGTGCCGCCCTAATGTAGTAATTTTTTTTATTTGAGCACAATATTTTTAAACTTCCCTCTCCCTCGGTATTAAACATTAATAACTACAGACTGATGGAGAACAGCTTTGGTTGGCTTCATTACTACTGAGAGATTAAGGTGATTACAAATTGATTTCAGTCTGTGTTGAGTTTGTTGTCTCAACTGGCTGTTCCAATGCTGCAAATTAGTTGCAAATGCCCCACATTCAAAATTCGTACTACATTCTCAAAGATGCGTAAAATCAATGATAAATTTTATTTCGGTAATGTGAATATTTGATTATATAGACTGAAGACAATGACTGAATTTACAGCTCAATTAATTAGACTATTTGAAAAAACTGCAAGATTTTAAGACGACAAATCAATAAATTTCCATCAGACATAGTAGAGATTTCCAAATCACTCATGACTGAACTCCCTGGCTTGGGCTTATGATGTACTGCAAATAGTAGATCTTGGACTGCATTTCTGAACACTTCCAATCAACTGTGGAACAATACTCCACATGATAAAATTATAAACTGTACAAGCCAATAGAAACACTGTAGAATGGAAGACCTTTGGAAGCAATGGTGGTGAGGGTGGCAAGAAGAACAGTTGTATTTCTCTATTGACAATTTCTCCACATTCATCAGTTGTAGGGACACTGCAATAAATGAAAATATTGCAGCACAAAGCAAGGCTAAAGGAAAAAAAAAATCTGGCATGAAGATTTGAAAATTCAAAACACTTCCAGCTTCAAGGATCACCTTCAGAAACAGATGGCGATCACGGTCAGACAATCTGAGCTCCTTCAATCAGACAGTAATGCAGTAAACAACTGATTAGAAAAGTTCAAAAGGCACAGGGAAAGACAGGATAAAGATAGAACAAAAATACTAATCTTCAGCATTATAAATATCTTCATGCTGAATGGGCCAAAGAGCCTAATGTCACTGTGTATGGGCCAGCTTATTTGTGCTGCAAACTACTTCGTGAACAAATTCATTCCACTGAGAAACTGAGCAAATAATTCCTATGAAGTTAGAGATTTTGATTTAAATAACGAAAGACAGTCTCCTCCCTCTTGCTCTTCAACTCCTTCCTCAACACCAGGATGGCACCATGACCAAAACTAATCACCAATTGCTTGCATCATCTAAAAGGCAGAGACTGGATGATGAGAATCTCCTGAAAGAAGCAGGTTTGCGTCTTTATGGTTGTCCATTAATTGGCAGAATGATTTGATATTTATAAGCTAATAAGGCAGAAGCTGCATTTAGTTACAATTGTCACTTGCCATCAATTGGCATTTCCAGGAGCACTAGCTTCTCGCTACATGCAAAATGACGAGCAGGAATGGCACAAATGAGGTTATGCAAATCTTCTGCATTTCAATTTGTCACTTAAAATAATGGTCAGCAGTTTGAAACAGCCACAGGGAGGGTTTCTTGATAGAACCCTGTGTCAGTTTAACCACAAATTGCATCTGGGAAACTTACTTTGTAAACTTCTTTACATATTTTTGGAGGTGATGAGCATTTCACCACTCCCAATGTAACTCAGGTCATTTGCGATAGCCAAATCTGTTATCTGGGAATCGCATAGGTGCTTTAACTTATACTTTCACATACATCTAATGAAATATATTAGGTTGTATCATAGCTCATACATAAATCAGAAACAAATGCCAACCCATACAGCTGCCAATACAAGCATCTAATTTATTTCAACATCCGTCAGTAATCAGGTAATCCAATTCAATCAGCATGAAATGAATCGTGAATGCAATGTTTGATACTGACATTGCTGCATCGGCCTGTCAAATCCTCCCAGTACACATTCTCACTCTTTCAATCTGATTTCAGTGGAATCCAATCCTTGCCCAAAGCTCTAGAGCTGCACTTGCAGGAGATCATTCTCTGGAGAACAGCAGACAAAGAATTGCAAATTTCAACAATGAAAACTGCCAATTTAGCATTATCTCCAACTACCCTTTTTCTAAAAATTTGTTTTGCGGTTTCAAGAACTTTGACTTGATTACATCATCCTAATAGACAAGAATACCAATTATAGCATTTTGTCACTGAGATAATTTTTGAGTGAATAAGAATTCATGGACTGTTCTCAGACTTTCCTCGGAACAATTTGACTGATATGTTCTTTTTTAAAAGAACATCATTGCAATCCGGGATCATTGTTTATTGATCTTGAGGCACTTTAGAAATGTGGTAAATTGCTACATTCAAGTAATTCTCTACATGCAAGTGGTAGGCAGCAAGGACAGGAATGCAATTAGCTGAAATAAACAAAAACTCATTCAGCTAATCTATCAATCAAATGTGAGAAATTCCAAAACATAGTTTCAACTTGATTTTTGCCCACATTATCTTCCACATAGTGCAGACGTTAGTTCAGCATATAACCACTGCGATCACAACTTTCAAGTTAGCAAGGGTGAATTCCCTATGCTTTGGTTGTTTAAGTAAAAACAGGAATTAGACTCACCAATTGTCCAATCTGGTCAAGATTATCCAGAAAGTATTTTACAGATTCACCCTATTGGCAGAAAAATAGAGAAAAAAATAAAAATCAGTTCTAATTTCCCAATATAATTGGAATCCATTCAGGTTAGGGGAAGATGATTAACAATACTTCTCTTAAAAAGCAAAATAAACTCACACAGACATCAATCATCATTGATTATGCTGCAAGTGCTTCTCAATAACGTATTAATGAATAGCATGGTAACATCAGTGCAAATTCTTAATTCTACAATTTATTTAGAAGGTAATATTTGATTCACTCTAAATGATATAAATGATCAGCGACAGAATTAGCCCTGCCTCTGGTTAAGTTGATCCAGTACAGTTACAATATTGGCATTTATCCAGCAATGCGGAAAATTGCTTAGGTATATTGTCTCGACAAAAAGAACACATCCAACTCAGCCAACTACTGTCCCATCATTCAACTCTTAGCCATCAACAAGGAAGGAAGGGGTTATTGACAGCTATCCAGCAGCACTTACAATAATTTGCACACTGATACGCAGTTTGGATTCCACCTGCTCTTGACCTCATTACAGCCTTGGTCCAAGTAAGGTCAAATAGAGCTGAACTCTAGAGATGAGGTAAGAGTGATGGCCCTTGACACCAAGTCAGCATTTGACGGTGAATGAGATCAAGGAATTTTAGCAAGACTTAATGAGAATTTGAGAAGAATTCAGTTTCAAGTCCTATCAAGCATAAAGGAGGATGTTTGGAAATGTCAGAAGTCAATCATCTCAGTCCCAGGGCATCACTGCAGGAGTTCCTCAGGATTGTGTCCCAGATTCAATCGTCCTAAGCTGCTTCATCACTGACACTTCCTTCAACATAAAGGTCAGAGAGACGATATTTGCTGAAAAATCACACAATATTCACGATGACTCAGATACTAAAAACAGACTACGTCTACAGAGTGAGGCTTGGTCAACATTCAGGCTTGGGTTCATAAGTGACTAGTAACATATACACTTGTCAAGCAATGACCATCTCTTCCAATCCAATCATACCTTCTGTACATTCAGTGCATTATCGTCACTGACTTCCCCATCGTCAACATACTTGGGGTTATCATTGAAAAAACAAAACTGGACCAGCTATATAAATACTGTGGTTGTAGGAGCAGTCAGAGGCTGGGAATTCTGTGGCACGTAACTCACCTCCTGTCTCCCCAAAACATGTCCATCATCTACAAAGGAACAAATTAGGAGTGTGATGTAATACTGCCCAATTGCTTGGGTGAGTGTAGCACCAGGCACTCAAGCAGCTCAACACCTCTAGGACAATGCACTCTGCTAGACTGGCACCCATCCACCTCTGGAAAGTCATACAGTATTGTGGCTGTACAGGACATTGGTTTGACCACTTTGGGGTATGGCATGCAATTCTGGTCTCCATCCTATAGGAAGGATGTTGTGAAACGAGAAAGGGTTCAAAAAGATTCACAAGAATGTTGCCAGGTTTGAGCTCTAGGGAGAGGCTGAATAGACTGGGGTTCTTTTCCCTGGAGTATCAGAGTGACATTATAGAGGTTTATAAAATCATGAAGGGCATGGATAGGGTAAATAGGCAAGATCTTTCCCCCCAGGTGGGGGAGTCCAAAGCTAAAAAGGGCATAGGTTTAAGGCGAGAGGGAAAGATATAAAAGGGACCGAAGGGGCAACTTTTTCACACAGAGGGAGGCGCGTGTATGGAATGAGCTGCCAGAGGAAGTGGTGGAGGCCAGTACGGTTACTATATTTAAAAGGCGTCTGGATAGGATTATGAATAGGAAGGAGTTTAGAAGAATATGGGCCAAATGCTGGCAAATGGAACTAGATTAATACAGAATCTCTGGTTGGCATGAATGAATTGGACTGAAGGGTCTATTTCCGTGCTGTACATCTCTGTGACTCTATGCCTCCATGATTCACAATGGCAACAGTGTACACCATCTACAAAATACACTGCAGCAACCCACAAAAGGCTCCCTCAACAGCACCCTCCGCACTCAGGACTTCTGCCTCCTAGAGGGACAAGAACAACAGGTTTATGGCAACTCCACCATCTCCAAATTCCCCTCTAAGTCACACACCATCCTGATTGCCATTCCTTCACAGTTACCTGGTCAAAATCTTGCAACTCCCTTCATGACAGTATTATGGATGCCCAGACACCACATGGACTGCAGTAGTTCAAGCCAGCAGCTAACCAACACCTTCTGCAATGTAACTGCTTCAGCAGGAAAAATGGCCTAGCCAGTGACACCCACAACACGTGAATGAATGAATACATTTTTAAAAATCTCAGATTTTACTTAGCAACCAGATTGTAAATTACATTCCAACTCTTAAGTCTGAATATTATTTTAAATAGAAATTATCTAGAGTAATCAATCAAGGAATAAAAAAGATTTCCACGTTAGTTTTTGTTCTTTAAAATCATGTCTTTTCCTTGAAACCAGAGAATGCCATTACATCTCAAATCCAGCCAAACCTCTCAAAATGTGCAACTGTGGGACCATCCAAGTTATCATCAAACACCCATTACTGCGCATGATTTATTTAAACGCACGACCTTTCGAAACACACAAATTTAAAAGAACAAAAACAAATTAAGCAAATCCAATAAAACTCAAGTAAGCTTTTGTCTATGGGTATCAAGCCATAGTTTTGAAAGCGACTAATGAGTCTGTAGCAATGGGACTGGCTAGAATAACTGTTCCTCACTCTCTAATCTAAGTTTCCCACCTTTCTGCCTTCACCGCTCCTTTTACTAAAAAATCTGTTTCAAGAGTGCAACACAGCACTGTGCTTAACATGAGGTCCTTACTGAAGTGAACTGAAGGTGTTTGCCTACAATGTGCGTGCTTCGTGGTAGTGGTCGCTTGAGTACAGCAAGGACATTTGTATTACAATCCATACAGAATCCATCTCCGGATGCAGCAGCAAGGAGGGAACCCATAACTAGTCAAAATGAAACAGCAAGTGTAGTAGATACAAACCGTGAGCGGAGAAGCAGATATTCATATTCTGAGATAGTAGGAACTGCCGATGCTGGAGAATCTGAGATAACAAGGTGTAGAGGTGGATGAACACAGCAGGCCAAGCAGTACCAGAGGAGCAGGAAAGCTGACGTTTCGGTTCTGGACCCTTCTTCAAAAAAATTTCTTCAGCTCTTTGCTAAAGAAGGGTCCAGACCCGAAACGTCAGCTTTCCTGCTCTGCTGATGCTGCTTGGCCTGCTGTGTTTATTCAGATTCTGTCTCTTTTGTATCATCTTCCAATCACGACTCTAACGTTTTCCCACTCTCACCAGCAGTTGCGTTTTTAATCGTTCAGCCATGTTTGGACCATGGAGAAGGTGGATGTCAGAAACAAATTTAGAATGGAGGAATTCCAAAATCCCAACAGTCAATGTAAATTTCTCATCCCTGTACATAATTATTGAAGCTTTGAAGGAGCATGGTGTGGATTGTGGTTTCACGAACAGAAAATAGGACCATTTGGAAATCAAGAAAACTTCAACCAGAATATTGAAGGTTCACAGTTAATAATCCTCAACATTCCAGTTCTTTGCAGCTCCCCTGCTTCACCGTTTTCTCCACGACCTTGATGCTTTCTGCTTCCTGCTCTCACCCTGAACTAAAAATATCAGTTTTACTTCCAATGTTTATCCTTCTCGTCATCATATGATTTACGTCAGATTCTTCCATTCCTTACCTTTTCTGTCTTTAGTTCGAAGGAGAGATTGTTAATCGATCTGATAAACTCACTTACACCCAATATTACCACAATTACACCTGCTCCCACACTATCTTCAAGGACTGCTCCAGTTATCCAATATTTCTATCCAATCCATTTTAACTATGGCACTTTCTGTAAAAGTGCTTCCGATAAGTTCCCTTCTATCTTGACAAAATCTATTCCATTTCTCAGTACTTATATCCTACCCTTCCTTACCACAAATAGGACAGATTTCCCCTACCTTTGCCTTCATCAGATCATGGATAACTTTCAATACTTCAGCCACTCGCAGCACAATGCTATCACTAAGTACAATTTTCCCACCCCTTCACACCATTCAAAATGTGAGATTGTTCCCTCCACAACACTCTTAATTCACCTGTTTTACTCAGTCCCATGCCTTTTCACTTCATCCCTTCAGCTATTCAAGGTCCCAAACACCACTTCACAGTCAAACAGTAATTTGTACTTCATTCTGTTTACGATATTGTACTCACTGCTCATAATACAGTGTCTCTCATTTTGGGAGACTAAGTAGGTTGAATGACTGCAAAACAATAAGAATGGTCTCAAAATTTCGGTGGTGTACCATTTTATTTTTCCATCCCACAGAGTCCAATAGCACTAAACTTAAGAAACATCACCTCATCTTTTGATTAAGCACTTTTCAGCCTTCAAAACCCATTGAGTTTAAACATTTCAGATAATAACTACTGCTTCTATTTTCTCAAACAACAGATTGCGATAACATAAACAAAGTCCTGGAAATACAAATGCTTCCAAACCTGCTGACTATCTGTAGAGAGAAACAAGAGTTGAACTTTGAGTTGATTGTGGCTCTTCTTCAGAAATTGAGTTCCGAAGAAGTCATTTGATTTGAAATGTTAACTCTTTCCCTCCTCACAGATGCTGCTAGAATTGCTGAATGTTTCCAGCACTTGGTATCCATTTCAGATCTGCAGCAGCTACAATATTGTGCTTTTTATTTAGGTCATGGTAAGTTTTCTTGTTGGTATTTCAGTTCTACTTACCTCAATTGCAGCCTCCTTTTGCCATGTACCATTGCTACGTCACTCAAGGAATCTTGCCTTCTATATTATTACTGACATTGCTGGGAAATTGGTTGAGTGTCAGGTGACTGAATGTATGGATAACGGGTAGGTACTCAAATTGGCAGATGTGACCAATGATGTCCCACAGTGATCTGTGTTAGGGCCTCAATTATTCATATTTATTTATTAATGGCTTGGATAATAACATAAAAAGACATATATCCAATTTTTGCTGAATACATAAAAAGTTAGGTGGCATTGTACAACACAGATGATAGACTATCAAAGATAAAAGGT
>JAHRHZ010000023.1:22342612-22377740 GCA_024137785.1 Ginglymostoma cirratum | reverse complement strand
TTCAGAACCCTCTTCCCCTCCCCCATTTCTGATGAAGGGTTTAGGCCTGAAACGTCAAGTTTTCCTGCTCCTATGATGCTGCTTGACCTGCTGTGTTCATCCAGCCCCATGCTTGTTATCTCGGATTCTCCAGCATCTGCAGGACCTTTTATCTCTGATACAGGCTCTAGTAAGTTCTTTTCAGTTCAAGGTTAAATTTTTAAAATTTCCTGTGAATTCATCTGCCTTTTGCTGATAATAGTTGGGTGGACAAGTTGAAGCATATAGGTAGTGCGTATTTGTCATTCTGGGATGGCTCGCTGATTTTTCTTTTCTCCATTGTAATGATTTTGCTCCATTTAAATTGGTCCATAGCACTAATTCACCTGGTCTCACTTTCGAAGTATGAAATATAAACCCCAATTTCAACATCTGTCTTCCAGGATTGTGAATAGTTCTGAACTGACCTATGCTCATCTCTAGCAACGGGTGCACAGAAATCTCTTTGAAGAAACAATGTCGTGGCTTTATTCTAACATTTATGATTTTCTACAATAGAAGACAACGAAGATATGCAGGCAACTGTGTTGAATATTTTAAGGATCTTGTGGTATATTTCCATGTTAAAGGCACTACCTGAACACTTAAATCACATTGGTGTTGAATTTAAGCCCACAGTTTGATCAAAGACTTCTAATAAGAGACAGTCAATGATGAAGTGAGACGACTTTTGCTTCAATTTGAAAAGTACCTGCATAAATTAAGATGTTTCCTGAAATAAATTAAAAGTTTGGGCTATGTAGCAGATAATTTGTAGGTGATATACAAAGTTACTTCCTTCATAATCTATTGGTTTGTGATGGCTGGACTACTGTGAAAGAGATTGTAATGGAATGGGGCCTCTGTTGGAGTCTTGCTGTTTATGGTCCCACATAGTGAACTTAGTTCCAATGATCCCAAGTCATAGCCTATAAAGTAATATGGTGATAAATAGCTGCACGATTACCTCATGAATGTGAAATTTTCAACAATGATTAAACTTCTTTAATCAGTAACTCAATTATCCCTTACTTTACATACTTTCAAACAAACTTGTGAAAAACATGCTGCAATCAGATCAAGGGTAGTTCATTCAGCAGCGTTTTTGTACTGTTTTGAACAGAACACAACAGCTTTACATTATCAGTTAGCTCAATTCAAATACTAACTAAGCCAGACAATGCTTTTAAAAAAAGATCTTTGAATATTTCCAATAAACTTGAGACCAGAGATTCTTGAAGTTCAAAACAGGTTCAAAATTCCTTACCAATAAAATTTGAGGCTTTTTTCATGCAGTGTTATCAAAAACTAGAAGGACCACCTCAAAACCGTAGTGGCAGTCAAGTCAATAACTGCTTTTAAGTAAGTGGATAAACATAAATACTTGAAATAGTTAATGAAAGGGATTAAGGAGACAAATAGTTAGCATTTGTGCAACATTTCGGTTAGACTCCAAAAAATCAATGTTTTTCTTCAATATTTGGACCCAATAACTTAGATTCAATGTCACTACCTTTAAAGTAGTTTCATCAGTATCACATGCTGTTGAAGTGTGGGTTGACCTTCCATATCATTGGTTGATCATAAACATATTTAATCATAGTCTGACTTTTAAATGCAACATTACAATTCATCTCCAGCTCAGAAGAGTCCTCTAGACTCAAAACATCAGTTTGTTCTCTCTCCACAGATGCTGCCTGATCTATGAGTTCCAGCATTTCTTGTTTTCACTAAAATTCATCTTCACCCCCAATTTTCCAAAATACAACTTCTCCCTGTCTTTTATTACAATTTCTCGGTCTTTAACTAGACTAACCAACAGCCACCATCTGTCATCTATGCTAGCTCCAGAATTAAACCCTCTTCAGCTTTCGATTGACAAACTACTCTTATGGTTACAGGAACCAAGCATGAAAGTGAAGTTATGGGCATAATCAGATCCACCGTGACGGTATTTAATAGAGCAGCAGGTTCGAGGGACTGAATGGCTTACTCCTGCTCTTTTTTCTTATGTTCTTGTTATTATCCCAATGTGTTGAAATTGAGACTCTGCAGTTCATTCCTTCTCAGGTCTTCAAAACTGTGGAACTCACAGCCTTGTAATAAATTGTTGAACTGAGTAGCTATCCAATTTATTTAGTACTTGCTTTGTAATTGCAGCCTTGCTGGTATACTGTGCTCTGAGATTTGGAATAAAATACACTAATTCTGCAGCCTGGAAGTCAATCGGTCAGAACACCGGTGTCTAAAGCCTTTTGAATGAAATCACCTGTTCCCTCAACAACACTGGCATCAATTTAATACGGTATTTTGGAAGTGGAAACATTGAGGATAGGATTATTGTATTTGGTTACTGTAGAAAACAATCTGTATTCCTAAAAACAAGAGGGTGGCAGAAGCCTGGAGCACACTGCCAGGAAGGTGGTAGAAGCAGATATGTTAGCAAAGTTTTACTGGCAGGGAACTAAAGGAGGATACAGACTGCATGCAGGCAGAAGGGATTAGTTTAGAGTGGCATCGTGATTGACAGACTTGGTGTGCCAAAGGGCCTGTTCCTGTGCTGTACTGTTATATGTTCTATAACGTTTTATTAGGACTCAAATATTAATATTTATCTGAAACATTTACGGTGTCTCAGTTTGCATGGTTGTGTTCAGGCATTTTAAGATCATTTTATAATCTGTAAAATTCTGAAACTGGAAATGACCTGGTCTCAATCGTTCCAGGCTAAACAGGTTGTGTGCTGGTACAAGCCTTATTCTATTTAATGCTACCTTAAGCATGGAGCTTTACTTTAAAACACAAAATTTTTAAAATTTTCTTATCTTGGTCTCACCAAACTATAAACCAATTAAAACCAAAGAAGCAACATCCTAAACCATAACCTAAGTAACTCCTACTTAGGCATTTTGAATGGAGAATTCTGATCTTAAACCCTCAACTGCTGCCAATGCGACTTAAAAAAAGTCAAACATTTTCAATCTATGTCCTCAATCCACAGCAGTACTCGGCAGGTATTTAACCTTGGTATTTTCCCTCTGAAGCTCATTACTGTTGTGATTAATGTTTTAATAAAACCAAATACTTGACTACTCTGGCTACAAGTAGCAAATAATTCTACATCTTGGGCGAGATTTTAAGATTGTGAAAATCTTGAACTTCTCCTTGACTGAAGCACACATTCCACAGGGTTTCAATTTTCTCAAAGCACTACATCCATTTGATTTATACACACAACCTGATTATTATTTGCTATAGCAAACAAAATCATGTTACATCGCTTTAAAGTATAAACAAAACTAGTGGATTTTATCATCTTCCAATAAAGTCATGATCACGATACCTTTCTCGCCAGTTTTATTTTATGTGCTCACGAGGGCATCACTGACTCAGCCAGTATGCATCGCCCACCCTAACTGCCCAGAAGATAGTTAAGAGTCAACTACATTGTTCTGGATCTGGAGTCTCATGAAGGCCAGACCAGGTGAGGGCATGAGTGAACCAGGTTGGTTTATATGACAATCAACAGTGGTGAACAGTTGCCATTAAACTAGCTTTTTATCCCAGATATTTATTAAATTCAAACTTCACCATTTGCCATGTCGGATTTAAACCCATGTTCCAAGAACATTGGCCTGGGGTTTTGGATTGCTAGTCCGGTGATATTACCACTCCACTAGCACCAAAGTCATAATTCACCAGGAACCAGAGGGGGTCAGACATGGTGTTAAAAAGTGAGGAGGGCTTTGTCAGTTAAAAGGCAGGCAGAGTTCACACCGAATGGAAGACTGGAGATTGGTCAGGCATGCTTTGGATGTCAAGTCCAGAGATAGCTGGTGTGGATGAAAGTTTCAGCAATTAAGCCAAGGAAAGTAGAGTTGGTAATATTACACAGGTGAAAATAGATGCTTTTAGTTGATGGCATTAAATGGGTGTTCAGAAAGTCATCTCAGGGTCAAATGTGCTAACAACCTTGCGAAGAGACTGGCCAGTTTCAGATTATTTCCGGTGAGAGAAATAGTTTGAGACTAGAGAATGGAATTTGTAGGAGGGACCATAGTGTTGGCCTTCCAATAATTAGTTGATAGAAATTTCGATTCATCCACAATTTTATGTTGGACAAGCAAGTCAGCCAATTTTAGAGGCAAAGGGCTTGATAAATGGTGGCCAAAGACTAGAGTCATCAGCCTATATGTTAATACTGACTTTTTCCAAAAAAAAAAAATACTGATAACGGGCAGGATATAGAAAAGATACAGGAAAATGGCCAAGAAAAATTATTTAAGGATACCAATGGTAACTTTAGCAATGCAGCAAATGACTTCCGGCAATGACTGGATGAGCAAGAATAGAATCACGTTGTGCAGATCCAACCAGCTGAGTGATGGTCGAGTTTGTTTGGAAAAGGATAGTTTAGCCAACAATGTCAAATGTTTCAGGTGTGTCGAGGAGGAGGAGAAGGAAAAAAATTAGCACTGTCACAGTCACAGAATGTTATTTAGTGGTAAGGAAGCCCATTTGTTTCTTAAGTTGTTGGAAATAAGTTTGGGGAAATTTAAGGTAAATTTAAAGCTGATACTTACATTCTACAAAGGAAAATGACACGTCATTGAGGATTCAGAGTAAATGAATAATTAGAGAAAACAGAAGTACACCACTCAAACTACCAACTAGCATGGAAATGAAAATGATTTCAAAGCTTTAAATTTTAAAATTTAGATGACCGGATCTAATTCTGCCACCAACTTGATTCAATTTTCTGTACCTTAAAAAAAACCATGGGAATTGGGTGACTTAAAATCTAATGTTTCCACTTGTTCACCTAACAAGAAAAACTACCAGCCTCCTGAAGTCTCCAGTGAGAAGCAAAGATGAAAGAACATCTCTGACCCAAGAAGAAACACTTAAAAACAATATCATACTGTACTACCTTTGGAAAAAAAAGGAGATCCCTGTAATTCAACACAGCTATTTCTGGAAAAAGTATACTTGGGGGAAAAAAGGATGAACTCAGGAATTGAGTTATTTATTCAATGTATTAACAACAATTAACATTACTCTTACTGTTCGTGAAAAAAATGCTTCCAATTCCCTCATCATGCTTATGATGCGATAGAGTGTTTCTCAATTGTGATAACTGGTCTCAAATTTTAACGAGCACTGCCCAGCAACTCCACTCTCGCCTTTTTTGAAACAGCTGGCATTAGAAACTGTAAAACAACTAACAACAGTTTGTTTTTGGGTTGGTTCTATCTCCATGAGAAACAAGGGTTCATAACCAACCACATCAAGAACGATGACCTGCCCTGAATCTAGCTTATAAAACACCAAGCCGCCACCACATTGCAGATGGGTAACAGAATTAAGACTTTTGCTTAGCTTCTAGTTAATTTAAAAGAAACAGCTTTTATACAGTTTGAAGTGCAAACCTTTTATACTGTCAGCCAGACCAACATTTCCAATGAAATTCATCAGCATAAACAAACAGGGTCAATACCTCCAGGCATCAGATGAGATGCTAGATATATCAGTGCATTGAATTCTACCATTAGTTTTTTTTGAGATGCAGAAAAGGGGAAATTGATTTTGAAATCAACTATAAACTATCAACTGAATAGAATTTCTTGCAATACAAGATTCTTTTATTGTGGGGGTTAAGATACGCACTGCACTCAGAAATGGACATCATTCCTTTGAAGTGTAAAGAAATCATTAAATGGTGGAGCTCATTCGAAAAATTAACACCTTAAACTCAAATTCTATGATGGAATTAGAGTAAATTGGCAAAATAATTTTTTATTGAGTACCAAATTCACTTTTTTTTTAAAAAAATTCATTCATTCGTGGGATGAGGGTGTCTCCAGCTAGGCCAACATTTACTGCCCATCCCTAATTGCCCAGAGGGCAGTTAAGAGTCAACCACATTGCTGTAGGTCTGGAGTCAAATGTAGGCTAGACCAGGTAAGGATGTCAGTTTCTTTCTCTAAAGAACGTTAGTGAACCAGTTGGTTTTTTCTGACAATCAACAATGGATTCATAGCTATCATTAAACACTTAATTCCAGATATTTACTGAATTCAAATTTCATTAAATCAGCTGTGGCAGGATTCAAACCTGGTTCCCCAGAGCATTGCCTGGGTCTCTGGATTAACAGTCCAGCGATAATACCACAAGGACCCTCCTGTTTTAATTACAAAGAATCAATGAAAGAGCTGGGAATGGAGTTTGGGGGAGCTTAGCAGCAAAGACAGTTGAAGATTAATGGCACACATTTAAGAAAAGAGTTTATGGCTCAGAGCAAAGACATATTCCAATGAGGAAGGAGGATTTTAGAAAAGGGGATAAGCCAACCATGGTTGAACAGGGAAGTCAAGGATAGAATGAATATGAAAGAAACAACAAACAATATGATAAAGATTAGTGGTAAGCCAGAGGATTAGGAAAGTTTTAAAAACCAAAAGATGACCAAAAAAAAAAAGAAATAAACTCAAGAGCAAACTTGCAAGTGATATCAACATACAGCTTTTTCAAACGTACAAAGAGAGGTAAGCCAAAGCGAACATAGACCACTTAGAGAATGAAGCTGGGAAAATAGTAATGGGGAACCAAGAAATGGTAGGGGAGTTGAATAAATACGTTGGATCAGTCTTCAAAGTAGAAGACAAAAAAGCGTTCCAAAGTTATTAAATATTCAAGGAACAGAAGGTAGAGAGGAAATAAATTAAAGAAAATTAGGAGTAGGTCATTTGGCCCTTTGAGCCTACTCTGCCATGCATCATGGTATTGGCTAATCATCAAACTCAAAAGCCTGTTGCTGCTTTTCCCCTCATTACTTTTGATCCCTTTAGCTCCTAGTACTACATCCAACTTCTTCCTGAAATCATACAGTGTTTTGGCCTCGACTGCTTTCTGTGGATAGTGAACACCACAGGCTCACTTCTCTGGGTGAAGGAATAATTCCTAACCTTCTCCTAAATAGTTTATCTTGTAGCCTTAGATTGTGACCCCTGGTTACGTACTTCTTTGCTATCAGGAACATCCTTCCCGCATCTACCCTGTCCAACCTATTAGAATTTTATAGGTTTCTATGAGATTCCCCCTCATTCTTCTGAACTGCAGAGAATATAATCACAGCCAATTCAACCTCTCCACATATGGCAGTCCTGTCATCCCAGGAATTAGTCTTGTAGACCTTTGCTTCACTCCCTCTACAGCAAGAGCATCCTTCCTGAGATAAGGAGACCAAAACTGCATATAATATTCCAGGTGTAGTCTCACCAAGGCCCCATACAATTGCAGCAAGACAGCTGTACTCTAATCCTCTTGCTATGAAAGTCACATACCATTTGCTTTCATTACTGCTTGCAGCACCTGCATGCTTACCTTCAGTGACTGGTGGACAAGAACAACCAGGTCTTGTCACACATTCCCCTTCAACTTATAGCAATTCTGATAATAATTTTCTGCCTATTTTTGCTACCAATGTGGATAACCACATTATATTACATCTGCCATTCAACTTGTCCAAATCATCTCTGCATCCTCCTCACAGTTCATCCTTCCATCTAGCTTTGTGTCATCTGCAAGTCTGAAAATATTACATCTAATCCCTTCACCTAAATAATTAATACATATTGTGAACAGCTGAGGTCCTAGCACTGATCCCTGCTTCAGTCACTGCCTGCCAGTCAGAAAATGATCTTTTTATTCCTACTCTGCTTCCTCTCTGCAAGCCAGTTTTCTGTCCATCCCAATATGCTACACCCAAGCCTACATGCTTCAATTTTATGCATTAATCTCTTATGTAGGACATTGCTGAAAGCCTTCTGAAAGTCCAAATAAATCATATCCACTGGCTCCCCTTCATCAACTTGGAGTTACATCCTCAAGGGATTCCAATATACTTGTCATGATATTTGCTTTTGTAAGTCCATATTGACTCTGTCCTATCCTGCCACTGTTTTCCAAGTGTTCTGCTATTAAATCTTTTATAATGGACTCCAACATTTTCACCACTATGACTATCAGGCTGACTGGTCTATAACTTTGTTTTGTCTCTCCCCTTCCTTTTAAATAGCAGGGTTATAATAGCTACCCTCTAATCTGTAGGAATTGTTCCAAAATCTATAGGATCTTGGCAGATGACCATTAATGCATCCACTATTTCCAGGGCCACCTCCTTAAGTATTCTGGGATGCAAATCACAGACCCTGTGGACATACTGTCAGGAAGCAGGTCTCTTATGCACAAGATAATCTAGAGTGGGCGTTATAGGATATAGGAAAGAAAGAAGACATGGAATCAAGGCTTTATGTGGAAAACAGGGGTGAACAAGAAACAGCAGAAGATGGAGCTCTACAAATGAATCCAGAGAAGTTCAGTTGCAGCATTTTTTGTTGGGAAATATGGGAAGCAAAGGACAGTAATTTACACAGACAAGTGGAGAAGAATCCTGAGATCTTTTTTCTCCAGGATGATCCTGAATTATCCAACGTTTTAAGAGGGACATGAGCATAGTTCAATAGAGCTAATGGTGATCTAACCAGCTTCAGGAACACATCATTAAAAGTTATTTTCCAAATGCACACACTCACACCGACACATACACCTACGTGATTTGGATTTGAAGGAATGCATTGGAAGGTCATATCTGGAAATCAATAAGAATGTATTTCATAACATGCAGCTAAATCTTTAGAATAGAATGCAGCCTTGTAAATGTCCACAAGAGGGCTCATGTCATGTGGAGGTAGATTACATCTTCACTAAGTGGGTGGTAATTTGGTGGAGTCAAAAATGACAGACCTACATTCTGTTAAACTGGCAAAAGTGAGCATCTCTAGAAGACCATATTAGGTCTTTTATGCTCCTTCACAAAATGAAGGACCATGATTTAAAAAGGTGAAGTTGCTTCCAAACAAAACGTTGCTATTCATATAAAAGTTTAAAGAAAGACTGGAATGACCTTCTATGTGCATCTAAGTCTGTTGCAGTTTTTTTAAAAAACACACAAGCGGTCAATGTAGCTTGTGGCCAATACGAAAGGGATTTATAGTTTTGGTGAGAATAAAAGTTTTGTCAGCACCTTCAGGTCAGAATGCACTGGCCAGGATTAACAGTCACAAGACAATATGCCTAAAAGTAAACTACTGACAATAGTGGTTTACTTTGAGTACTTTGTTTACCACTGTTAGCCTATGTTAAATTTTACAATACCAAGAAGTTAGTTGCAAGTTCACAGTAAGATTTTATAAATTTAAGAACCATCGTACTAGATAAGGTTACCTCAGAGTACAAGGGGATCTTGATCAGACAGGCCAATGGGCCGAGGAGTGGCAGATGGAGTTTAATTTAAATAAATGTAAGGTGCTGCATTTTGGGAAGACAAATCAAGGCAGGACACGCACACTTAATGGTAAGGTCTTGGAGAGTGTTGTTGAACAAAGAGACCTTGGAGTGCACGTTCATTGTTCCTTGAAAGTCGAGTTGCAGGCAGATAGGACAGTGAAGGTGGTGTTTAGGTATGCTTGCTTTTATCGGTCAACGTATGGACTATAGGTGTTGGGAGGTCATGATGCAGCTGTACAGGACATTGGTTAGGCCGCTTTTGGAATACCGCGTTCAATTCTAGTCTCCCAGCTATAAGGGAGGTGTTGTGAAACTTGAAATAGTTCAGAAAAGATTTACAAGGATGTCGGAGGGTTTGAGCTACAGGGAGAGGACAAAGAGGCTGGGGCTATTTTACCTAGAGCATCAGAGGCTGAGGGCTGACCTTATAGAAGTTCATAAAAGCATGAGGGACATGGAAAGGGTGAATAGCCAAAATCTTTCTCCCGGGATAGGGGAGCCCAAAACTAAAGGGCATAAGGTTAAGCGGGGGGGGGGGGGGGGGCGGGCGAAGAAGAGAGAGAGATTTTAAAGGGACCTAAGGGGCAACTTTTTTTTTGAAAACGCAGAGGGCGATGCATGTGTGTAACAAGCTGCCAGAGGAAGTGGAGGAGGCTGGTCCAATTACAACATTTAACAGGCATCTGGATGGGTATATGAATAGGTAGAGTTTAGAGGGATATGGGCCAAATGCTGGCAAATGGGGCTAGATTCATTTAGGATATCTGGTTGGCATGCATGAGTCAGACTAAAAGGGTCTGTTTCCATGCTGTACATCTCTATGACTCTATAAAAGATGCCTGGAGAATGCACCATTTCACATGCACACCACACCCCACCATTAGCACTACGCTCCGAGTAGAAATAAATATGGCTATCATTTATAGTTAGGATATCATCGCAGATATGACCTGCCTACTTTATATGGCACAGTGTTATGCCAGTGTGCACAGTCTAATTTCATTTTACATTCAAACATGGCGGATGTTAAGCAAAGACTCAAATTATACCAATGTACATTTTTCCCTCACTTGCAGTATTTTACTTTTATCTTATTTGATTGTTTCTAGGACTGGAACAGTAAATAGTAAGTTGAGTACACAGCGCTGTTACTTCACAATCAAGAGATAACCACACATATTACAGCTACAGTAGTGTGACACTACATTTGTGACTGTAACTTCTAAAATGATTAAAAAACCCTCATCAGAAAAAGGACCATGACAAATAAAATGCCATACTGTTCAACCCATAACTTTAAATCCCCTCTGTTGTATCCTGTGGTAAGTTACATATTCAGACACAACAAAACTGGATGTGAGCTTACACCAAATGCAAGAATCACATAAAATGATAGTTTGCATGTGGAACTGTGCAACAGAACAGAATTATTCACCTGACACAAAAGAAGAGAAGGCAATGTGGAATCTTCAACAGAAAAACACAATCCCACCTCAAACACACACAAAAACTCATGTATCACGTATGTGGAAATTATGCGTGGATCTTGTGAGTACACACAGCCATTTCTGAACAAAATAAACAGACAAATTAAGGATGTTGAGACCAGGAATTTCTGAAATTGATTTTGGCCAAGACAAGCACTGCCTGTTTCAAGTGGTGGGGGTACATCAGATTATGGAATACATCGAAACAATGATGATTAGGTAGAATCAGCCACAGTACTGGTAGGATATTAAATACATCAGGAAAAAAATATTTAAAATTTAAGAGTAGTTACTAGTTGGCAACCTTCTGAATAAAATTCCACTGATTTCTTCAATTCCCTTCAGATTATCTCCATATCATACTTGGATTCCATCTCACCAATTGAAGGGGTGAAAGGATTAAGCCAAACATATGGTAGTGTCTACTCCATGATCTATAGTAAGGGCATATCATGCAACTAGACGAAGGGTGTACACAAAGTATGTTGAAGGAATTGATTAGGGAATAGGGTTTCCATAAATATAATTAGCATTTAAACAGCACTCTACTTTTAAAAATTCAGCAAATGTACATTCTAACAATTTTCAGAAACATTTAACAAAACCAAAATTAATCATTTAGAAGCAAACAGAACTCTCTACACTTCACGTATTATAAGGACAGAGCACCACAAGTTTGTGCCTATCAGTATGCAGTTAGCCAGAGTTGAAGTGCTGTCTCAATTATTGGCTAATGTAATATTAATAAGGGAGGGTGGCAGAAGACAGGAAACTATTGGTTAGTTAGCCTGACTTCATTGTTGGTCAGATTTTAAGAGCCCATTATTAAGGAGGAAATTGTAGAATTCTTGGAAGTGCATGGTAAATAGGGCTGAGTCAGCATGGCTTTGTTGTTACGTAGAGGTCATGCCGACAAATCTGTTAAAATTCTTTGAGGTGGTAATAAGCAAGTTAGACAAGGGAGAGCCGGTGAACTTCATTTAGCGTTGGAAAGGGATAGGTATGTGCCACAGGGCAAGAGTTATAGCTGGGGGAAAGGCAGTTATGAGGCGATTAGGCAAGACTTAGGATGCATAGGATGGGGAAGGAAACTGCAGGGGCTGGGCACAATTGAAATGTGGAGCTTGTTCAAGGAACAGCTACTGCGTGTCCTTGATAAGTATGTACCTGTCAGGCAGGGAGGAAGTGGTCGAGCGAGGGAACCGTGGTTTATTAAAGAAGTTGAATCTCTTGTCAAGAGGAAGAAGGCGGCTTATGTAAAGATGAGGCGTTAAGGCTCAGTTAGGGCACTTGAGAGTTACAAGTTAGCCAGGAAGGACCTAAAGAGAGAGCTAAGAAGAGCCAGGAGGGGACATGAGAAGTCTTTGGCAGGTAGGATCAAGGAAAACCCTAAAGCTTTCTACAGGTATGTCAGGAATAAAAGAATGACTAGAGTAAGATTAGGGCCAGTCAAGGACAGTAGTGGGAAGTTGTGCGTGGAGTCCGAAGAGATAGGAGAGGCGCTAAATTAATATTTTTCATCAGCATTCACACATGAAAAAGACAATGTTGTCGAGGAGAATACTGAGATACAGGCTACTAGACTAGACGGGATTGAGGTTCATAAGGAGGTGGTGTTAGCAATTCTGGAAAGTGTGACAATAGATAAGTCCCCTGGGCCGGAATGGATCTATCCTAGGATTCTCTGGGAAGCTAGGGAGGAGATTTCGGAGCCTTTGGCTTTGATCTTTATGTCGTCATTGTCTACAGGAATAGTGCCAGAAGACTGGAGGATAGCGAATGTTGTCCCCTTGTTCATCAAGGGGAGTAGAGACAACCCTGGTAATTATAGACCAGTGAGCCTTACTTTGGTTGTGGGTAAAGTGTTGGAAAGGATTATAAGAGAGAGGATTTATAATCATGTAGAAAGGAATAATTTGATTAGGGATAGTCAACATGGTTTTGTGAAGGGTAGGTCGCGCCTCACAAACCTTATTGAGTTCTTTGAGAAAGTGACTAAACAGGTGGATGAGGGTAAAGCGGTTGATGTGGTGTATATGGATTTCAGAAAAACATTTGATAAGGTTCCCCACGGTAGGCTATTGCAGAAAATTCGGAGGCATGGGATTGAGGGTGATTTAGCGGATTGGATCAGAAATTGGCTAGCTGTAAGAAGACAGAGGGTGGTGGTTGATGGGAAATGTTCATCCTGGAGTTCAGTTACTAGTGGTGTACTGCAAGGATCTGTTTTGGGGCCACTGCTGTTTGTCATTTTTATAAATGACCTGGATGAGGGCGTAGAAGGGTGGGTTAGTAAATTTGCAGATGACACTAAAGTCGGTGGAGTTGTGGATAGTGCAGAAGGACGTTGCAGGTTACAGGGGGACATAGATAAGCTGCAGAGCTGGGCTGAGAGGTGACAAAAGGAGTTTAATGCGGAAAAGTGTGCGAGGTGATTCACTTTGGAAGGAGTAACAGGAATACAGAGTACTGGGCTAATGGTAAGATTCTTGGTAGTGTAGACGAGCAGAGAGATCTCGGTGTCCAGGTGCATAGATCCCTGAAAGTTGCCACCCAGGTTGATAGGGTTGTTAAGAAGGCGTACGGTGTTGTTAGGTTTTATTGGTAGAGGGATTGACTTTTGGAGCCGTGAGGTCATGTTGCAGCTGTACAAAACTCTGGTGCGGCCGCACTTGGAGTACTGCGTACAGTTCTGGTCGCCGCATTATGGGAAGGAATGTAGAAGCATTGGAAAGGGTGCAGAGGAGATTTACCAGGATGTTGCCTGGTATGGAGGGAAGGTCTTATGAGGAAAGGCTGAGGGACTTGAGGCTGTTTTCGTTAGAGAGAAGAAGGTTAAGAGGTGACTTAATAGAGACATACAGGATGATCAGAAGATTAGATAGGGTGGACAGTGAGAGCCTTTTTCCTCGGATGGTGATGGCTAGCACGAGGGGACGTGGCTTTAAATTAAGGGTGATAGATATAGGACAGATGTCAGAGGTAGATTCTTTACTCAGAGTAGTAAGGGCGTGGAATGCCTTGCCTGCAACAGTAGTAGACTCGCTAACTTTAAGGGCAATTAAATGGTCGTTGGATAAACATATGGATGATAATGGAACAGTGTAGGTTAGATGGACTTCAGACTGGTTTCACAGGTCAGTGCAACATTGAGGGCTGAAGGGCCTCTACTGCGCTGTAATGTTCTATGTTCTATGATTTATTTGGATTTCCAAAAGGACTTTGACAAGGTGATGCACAGGAGGCTAGTAAACAGGATATGAGCCCAAGGTGTTAAGGGCAAGGTACTGGCATAAATAGAGGATTGGCTGACTAACAGAAGGCAGAACAGGGATAAAAGGGGTAGTAGGAACTGCAGATGCTGGAGAATCTGAGATAATAAGGCGTAGAGCTGGATGAACACAGGTCAAGCAGCAGAGGAGCAGGAAGGCTGACGTTTCGGGCCTAAACCCTTCTTCAGGGATGGGGGAGGGGAAGGGGGTTCTGAAATACATAGGGACAGAGGGGGAGGCGGATAGAAAATGGATAGAGCCAGACAGGTCAAAGAGGTGGGGATGGAGCTTTCATAGAACTCAAAGCAAACAAGTCCCACAAAAGGTCATGTTGGGACCACAACTATTCACGTTATACATTAACGATCTGGATGAAGGAACTGAGGGCATTATTGTTAAGTTTGCAGATGACACAAAGATAGATGGAGGAACAGGTCATATTGAAGAAGCAGGGGACCAGCAGATAGCCTTGGGCAGTCTATGATAGTGGGCAAAGTAGTAGCAGATGGAATACAGTGTGGCAAAGGAAGGGCTTTGCATTTAGGTATAAACTATTTTCTAAACAGGGAAAGGCTCTGGAAATCTCAAGCACAAAAGGGGCTTCGAGTGGAGGTGCTTAGTTCCTTGAAAGGAGATTTGCAGGTAGATAAAATAGTGAAGGTGGTGTTTTGTATGCTTGCCTTTGTTGGTCAGTGCATTGACTTTAGGAGCTCAGAGGTCATGTTGTGGCTGTACAGGACATTGGTTACAAAAACAAATTGGCTGCAAAAGCTCAGCAGGTCTGGCAGCATCTGAGAAGGAGAAAACAGAGTTAACGTTTTGGTCCAGTGACCCTTCCTCAGAACTGACAGTGGCTGGGAAAACGTCAGTTTATACACAGAAAATAGGGAGGTGGGTGAGGTAGGGAGTAAATGATAGGATGGAGCCCAAAGAGACAAAAAGACAGTTGGACGGATGAAGGAGTTGCTAATGATCAGGCTGAGAGGGTGAACAATTGTTAATGGGGACTGTTAGTGACTAACAACAGGGGGTGTTGTTAGTCTCCCCTCCCCCAACCGCATCCCAAAACCAGCCCAGCTCATTTCCACCTCCCTAACCTGTTCTTCCTCTCACCTATCCCCTCCTCCCACCTCAAGCCCCACCCCCATCTCCTATCTACTAACACCATCCCGCCCCCTTGACCTGTCCAGTCCTCCTGGACTGACCTATCTTCTCCCTACACCCCACCCACCCCCCCTGCCGCCTACACTCACCTTTACTGACTCCATCCCCGCCTCTTCGACTTGTCTGCCTCCTCTCCACATATCCTCTCCTCTATCCATCTTCTATCCGCCTCCCCCTCTCTCCCTATTTATTTCAGAACCCTCTTCCCCTCCCCCATTTCTGATGAAGGGTCTCGGCCCGAAACGTCAAGCTTTCCTGCTCCTATGATGCTGCTTGACCTGCTGTGTTCATCCAGCCCCACACCTTGTTATCTCGGATTCTCCAGCATCTGCAGTACCTTTTATCTCTCAACAACAGGGGGTGTGTAATAGCAGGCTGTGTGGTTACAAGGCCTGGGACATGGGAGAGTTTAGGCCCTAAAATTATTCAACTCAATATTGAGTCCGGAAGGCTGTAGGGTCCCCAAGCGGAAAATGAGGTGTTGTTCCTCCAGCTTGCGTTGGTTTCCTGGCACACTGCAGCAATCCGGAGACAGAGATTTTGGCCAGAGAGCAGGGTGGTGCATTGAAGTGGCAGGTAGTTCAGGGTCTTTTTTTTGCGAGCAGAACGTAGATGTTCTGAGAAGAAGTCGCCAAGTCTATGCTTCGTTTCCCCAATGTAGAGGAGACCACATTGTGAGCAGCGAAAGCAGTAACTAGATTCTTGGAAGTGCAGGTGAAGTGTTGCTTCACCTGGAAGGTCTGTTTGGGCCCTTGGATAGTGGGGAGGGAGGAGGTAAACGGGCAGGTGTTGCACCTTCGCCGGTTACAGGGGAAGGTACCGTAGGGAGGTGTTGGGGGTGAAGGAAAGGTGGACCAGGGTGTCCTGGAGGGAACGGTCCCTGTGGAAGGCGGACAAGGGAGGGGAAGGGAATATGTGTCTGGTGGTGGCATCTTGCTGGAGGTGGCAGAAATGGTGTCTGATGATCTTCTGGATGTGGATGCTGGTGGGATGGTAGGTCAGGATAAAGGGGAACCCTATCGCTGTTGCGGGAGCGAAGAGAAGGGGTGAGGGCAGAAGCGGGGGAGATGGGTCGGACCTGATTGAGGGCCCCGTCGACAACGGAGCTGGAGAATCCTCAGTTGAGGAAGAACGTGGACATTTCGGAGGCTCCATTGTTGAAGTTGGCCTCATCTGAGCATATGCGAAGACGACAGAGGAACTGAGAGAATGGGATGGAGTCTTTACAGGAAGTGGGGTGTGAGAATGTATAGTCCAAGTAGCTGTGGGAGTCGGCGAGTTTGTAATGCATATTAGTGACATTGGTTAGGCTACTTTTGGAATACTGCATTCAATTCTGGTCTCCTTGCAATAGGAAGGATGTTGTGAAACTTGAAATAGTTCAGAAAAGATTTACCAGAATGTCGCCAGGTTGGAGGATTTGAGCTATAGGGAGAGGCCGAACAAACTGGGGCTATTTTCCGTAGAGCATCATAGGCTGAGGACTGACCACTGACCTTATAGATGTTTATAAGGTCACCAGGGGCATAGATAGGGTGAATAGCCAATGCCTTTTCCCCAGTGTAGCGGAATCCAACACTAGAGGGCATAGGTTTAAGGTCAGAACAGAAAGATCGAAAAGACACCTAAGGGGCAACTTTTTGCTCACACAGGGTGGTGCATGTATGGAATGAGCTACCAGAGGAAGTGGAGGAGGCTGGTCCAATTACAATATTTAACAGGCATCTGGATGGGTACATGAATAGGAAGAGTTTAGAGGGATATGGGCCAAACGGGACTAGTTTAATTTAGGATATCTGGTCAGCATGGACATGCTGGACTGAAGGGTCTGTTTGCATACTGTACAGCTGTATCACTCTACGACTTGCGAATCCCAGTTCAGGATTCTCTCACAGTTAACATGCAGTTTGGAAGACAAATGCAATGTTAGCATTCATTTCAAGAGAGCTAGAATGCAAGAACAGAAATGCACTGCTCAGGCTGTACAAGGCTCTGGTTAGGTTGCATTTGGGATACTGTGAGCAGTTTTAGGCCCCATATTTAAGGGAGGAGATGCTTGTGTTGGACAGGACCCAGAGAAGGTTTACAAAAATGAGCCCAGGGATGAAAGACCTGTCATATGAGGAGGAATTGAAGACTTTGGGTCTGTACCCATTGGAGTTCACAAGCATGAGGGGGATCTGATTGAAATTTACAGAATACCAAGAGGCCTTCATACAGTGGATGTTGAGTAGATATTTCCACTAGGACAGATGAGGACCTGAGGGCACGGCCTCAGAGTGGAGGTACAATTCTTCAGAACCGAGATAAGGAGAAATTTTTTTTTCAGTTAAAGGGTTGTTAATCTGGTAAATATATTGATGGAGGGCTTTCGAGGCCAAGTTGAGTGTGTTAAGACAGAGATATATAGGATCTTGATTGGTAAGGGGATCAAGGTTGCCAGGAAAAAGCAGGGGAAAGATGTCAAGAAACCTATCAGCCCTGATCAAATGGTGGAGCAGACCCAAATGGCCTATTTCTGCTCCTCTCTCATGGTCTTATGGTCAATTCTCTCTCCTTAATTTACTATCTTCACATGCACAAATATGGCTGCTGCTATAATGGCACCACCAGTTCAGAGCACATGGTCTCAGGCATCTAAAAGCTAAATTTTGCAGATTTGCTGCAAGGAAGACTTAAACAAAAGCTGCTTCCAATATTAAAGCAACTCGAGGTTGCAGAGAGTTTAAACAGACATGCGCAAACAGAGACAGACACAAAACAAAAAAAAAAAGGTCAAGGAAAGATGTGAACAAAAAAGGTCAGCTCAGCTTTGAATATGAATATTTATGGAAGAACCATACTTTAAGAATTATGTATCCTTGGTAATGGTTGGTTTCTACAGAAATATGTCCATAAACATGGGAAGAAAAATTACATCAAGAACTGCCATACATTAATTAAAGAATACAAACCAGCTAAGTAATCCATTTCTCATGTAAACAAATTTTTGAGAGATAGTTGATAAAAATTAAAAGCGAGTCACAGTAAAACCAGCGAAGTGTCCTTACTTCAGGGCCAGCAGGTCTAGGCTCAAGTTCCACATGACCCAGACATGTCGCAACTGTCTCACAGTTGGCTTAAAAATATCTAACCATAGTGCATCGCAAACATATATGATGCCAAAATGGCCTCCTCCAATGCTACAAAATTCTATACCATGGAAAACAGAATGGCTCAGCCATCGAGAATTGCATTTTCAAAGATAAAAGTGAATACTAAATGAAGTCTAAAAGTGAAATAAAGATTAAATCTAAGAATGCTTTCTTGAACTGAACTACTATTGGTCCATAAATCTTACCCTGATGATGGAAATTAAAACAGCAACAAAAAAATCCTGAACACTTTGAAGCTTCAGACTCATGATCTTTTAAATGATGACAACAAAATATTCTGGGAAAGAAGCAATATTTGAGCTTGAACTTTCTCTCCACAATAGCATCAACTATTTTTGGACTTATTTGCTTCAGCCTTAATAAACAGCATTGTTGAAAAGTTAAATGTAGATGACAAACTTGCAAAAGCATATTATTTCAGAATTACTGCAAATATTTAGCAGAGAAAGCAAAATGTAAAAGGACATATGAAAATTGCCAGCATTTTTCAGAAACAACGCAACAGAAAAGCTTAAATTTACAATTCCTTTCTGACTAAAGAAGTTTTTTTTCTCCCCTCCACACACTAATAAACAGTATAACAGTCAGAATTCTAACACAACCTGCCAGGCCTTTAAACAAAGTTGCTCTGCAAAGTCATGAGGGAAGCAAGAGGAAATGCAATTATGGTTATGTCTCATTGACTAAATTGCGAATCTAGACTAACCGTAAAAGGATATAACAACCATTTCAAAATCCAATCAATGTGTCAAAAACTACCCTGATTTCAAAATCAGAAGATATGTTTCTACTTTCAAGTTTTGCACGTTTGAGTAGAAGGGTATGCAAGACCCACAGTGAATAAAGAATTAGGGTCAGAGGTTGAAGCTTCAAAATATACAAAAAAAAAACTGGTATGGAAGTAGAATGTACTACAGGTAATATTTAGGGATATCAAGAATGTCAAGACAGACTGACCATCAACCTTGGCAAATTTGCTGAACAATGAATGAATTTTCTGATGGCCAAAGTTACTCATTTACTTTCTTAAGAAACGACACAGTGGGCAAGTCAGACCAGAGTGTGTTATTATGCAGCTTGGACAATTAAGATAGTATAGTGCCAACATTCGCCATCAAATCACTGATTTTCCGATGGAACCTCCAAACTTAAAATAAGGCCATGTGCCACCATATGGTTGGCAGGCTGCAAGCCAAGAACCAATAAATTTTAACAAAAGTTTATCAATAAAAAGTCAGAGGTTTATGCAACAGCTGAGTTGGAAATTAAAATATTGGTGAGAAACTAATGTCATCTTGTAAGAGATACTGCACATCCAGCACCATTATGGCCCTTGAGACCTCAATGCATTTTAAGCTGAGACATCAAAAACACTGCTGCACTACACACCAAATATGGAAGCAACAATAAGAGAAAATGAAATCAATGCAATTGCGTTTTGGCCATCATTGACTACAGATTACATTTCCAGTACCATCCTCTATGCTGTTGCAATTTGTAATTATTTTATGAAATGGTACTTTTCATTTGTTACTCCAGCTAATCATCTACAAGTGTGATACAAATCTTTCATTTTTAAAACAATAGGCATGCTAGTTGGATCTCTGGTATCAGATCACATCCTTTAAATTCCAAACTTGCCAGCTCCCTTAAGGTTCAGTATTTCAAGTCTTTAAATCACTCCAATTAATTTTCCATGAATACATCTGCTAGGTTATTTATACTGCACTCAGCGCACCCAATTCATACAGTGATCACATTTTCCATCAAGTCCCTCTTTCATCTTGTGCAGACCAAAACCACTTAAAACATGCGCATTCCCCCAACTGAAAAATCAACCTCTATTCCTAGTTCCGCAAACTGTATATTTTTGAGAGTTTATCTTTAACAAACATGAATAGGAAGGGTTTAGAGGGATATGGGCCAAATGGGACTAGGTTAACTTAGGATATCTGGTCGGCATGGACAGGTTGGACTAATGGGTCTGTTTCCATGCTGTACAACTCTGATTCTATGTATAGTTCACCGTTCATCATTTAAAACAATACACAATTGTTCTTCCACAGCAAGAAGCATTCTATGTATCTTAAATTGTGTCCATTTATAGATGTTATTAGAGCAACAGCTAAGCTTATCCAACATGGTTCTTGTTGCTGGGCAGAGGAAAAAGTGATGATACCAACAAGCTTCAGAAAATTTGATCAGCACATATTTGTGAATATGTAACACCACCACAATGCAAGTGTCACAATGAAACCATTAATTGAGCAGCATTAGAGATGTTTATTCAATTATTAAACTGAAAAGCAAAATACTTGCTCAGCTTCCATTCAATGCCATCTCCAAAATATTCTTCTGCTTCTTCCTCGAAGTGACAAGGATTTCTATTTCTGCAAATTCATATTAGTTACACTGAAATTGAAAAAAAACTGAAATAATATTAACTGGTGAGTCAAAGGATTTCTCACTGAGGTTTTCCATATGGCACCAACCTAATTTTAACAAGGAACTAATTCAGGAAGAGTTCCAACAGCAAGAAAAACAGCTTGAAATGTTGGCACAAGGATGTGAATAATTTATTTAAAAAGAGATCAATGGTTACTGTATTGCAGATGCCAGAAAAATAAGATGCACAGCAACAAATAGCCCAAACTTTGAAACTATATACACAGCGATGTGCTCACTACCTGCTACAAGTATATCAGTATAGGAAATTGTGAAAACTAGTCCATTCAGATAACTGACATGATTTGGTTGCCAATTACTTCCTTTAAGTCTTGAACTATATTTCACGTCCCTCCATAATATGGGCCTTTCTATTCCTTTTTTGATCTCTAAAATCAAGTAGTATTTCTAATTATTGACATTTGGCTTATTTTCTACTGCAGTATATGAGCCGTGGAGTCCATTTTTGGCCAGGGTCCCACTCCTGATCACTTCACATAGGTGCTTGATAGAAACAAGATTTGGGTTTAGTTATGATGTCCCTGTAGTTGAATAGCCTGTACAAAGATTTAACATTAAGCTTATTGACCAGAGTTTTAAACTTATTTTCACAAATTTTTCAAACAATTTACCAACATTCTGACTTTTACTGGCATTATAAAAACAATATTAATCACCACCATTCTTCCATCTTTGGCTTTATCTCAAAACATTCCTACTCCTTTAACTTTAAAATATTTTAAAAAAGATTATTTATTATACATGCTATCTTTCTATATTGACTTTTCACCTTCCTTCTGCATTACTACTCTGCCATTCTGTTTACAAAACTCTACCGTCCAAGTAGTTTCAGTCAGATTCATTTTGATTTTACGGAACATAACCGTTTGTCATTTATATAAATGATTTGGATATGGACATACGAGTTATAGTTTGTAAGTGTGCAGATGACATCAAAATTGGAGGTATAGTGGACAGCAAAGAAAGTTTGAAGTATTGGCAAAGATCTGGAGCTCGGGTTGTGGATCAGGTTGTTGACTTGCTCGCCGAGCTGGCTTGTTCTCGTTCAGACATTTCGTCACCATGCTAGGTGACAACATCAGTGGAGCCTCTGATGAAGTGGTGTTATTCTACTCCGCTTGGAATTTATACTGTCTGGCCCATCATGGTGAGTACTGTCACTTCCGGTTTTGATCTGTATGGGGTCCAATTCTATGTTTGTTGATTGAAGTATCGGTGGAGAACCACGCCTCTAGGAATTCCCGATGTGTCTATGTTTGGCTTGGGACAAAGTAACCATAGTAGCCCAAGCCAGATCAGAGAGGCCAATGGGCCGAGGAGTTGCATATGGAGCTTAGACAAATGTGAGGTGCTGCATTTTGGAAAGGCAAATCAGGGTAGGACATATACACTTAATGGTAAGGTCCTGGATAGCGTTGCTGAACAAAGACCTTGGAGTGCAAATTCAGAATTCCCTGAAAGTGGAGTCGCAGGTAGATAGGAAAATGGAGGCGGCGTTCTGTATGCTTGCCTTTATTGGTCAATGCATTGAGTATAGGAGTTGGGAGGTCATGTTGCAGCTGTACAGGACATTGGTTCTGCTGATTTTGGAGCATTGTGTGCAATTCTGGTTTTCCTGCTGTAGGAAGGATGTTGTGAAACTAGGAAGAGTTCAGAAAAGATTTATGAGGTTGTTGCCAGGATTGGAGGGTTTGAGCTATAGGGAGAGGCTGAATAGGCGGGGGCTATTTTGCCTGGAGTGTTGGAAGCCGAGGGGTGACCTTATAGATGTTTATAAAATGACGGTCATGGATAGGATAAATAGGCAAGGTCTTTTCTCCTGGGCAGGGGCCGGGGTTGGAGGTTGGGGCGGCAGGGTTGGGGGGGGGGGGGGTAGTGTCCAAAACTCGAGGGCGTAGGTTTAAAGGTGAGAGGGGAAAGATTAAAAGGGCCCTTAAGGGCAACTTTTATGTGCAGAGGGTGGTACATATATGGAATGAGCTGCCAGAGGAAGTGGTAGAGGCTGGTACGATTGCAACATTTAAAAAGGCATCTGGCTTGGCATACGAATAGGAAGGGTTTAGAGGGATGTGGGCCAAATAGGACTAGATCTATACAGGATATCTAGGTGGCATGAATGAGTGGGACCAAAGGGTCTGTTTCCGTGCTGTACATCTCTGACTCTATGACTCTACTATCCTTGCTTATATTCACATTGAACACAGTACAGTTACTATTTCTCAACTATTTAATTTTCAAACTAAGAGACCAACATATTCTTTATTAGATGAAATACAAAGTAGGAGACATGGGAATAAATTTTAAAATATTCCCTACTTCAACCACATACATAAGCTTCATGCCATCGTAGGTTAGTTGAGAACATTCATTATTGCCCTGTTGCACTTGCAAATTTACTTCAACTGCTTGCAGGTGCTCCATACCCCCTGGTTTTAAGGACACTGTTTTTCCAATCAATTTCAGCATTAAGGACATAATCAAATCTTGAACCCATATTTCTCACAGAAACAGAGAAGATAGGAGCAGGAGGAGGCCATTCAGCCCTTTGAGCCTGCTCTGCTGTTCTTCATGATCATGGCTGATCTTCCAACTCAGTAGCCTAATCCTGCTTTCTTCCCATAACCTTTGATCCCATTTGCCCAAGTGCTATATCCAGTCATCTCTTGAAGACATTCAATGTTTTGGCATCAACTACTTCCTGTGATAATGAATTCCACAGGCTCACCACTGTTTGGGTCAAGGAATATCTCACCTCCGTCCTAAATGGTCTACACTGAAACCTCATACTGTGACCCCTGGTTCTGGACACACGCACCATCAAGAACATCCTCCCTGCATCTGGCCTGTCCAGTCCTGTCAAGAACATTATAAACCTCAGATTCCCCCTCATTCATCTGAACTCTAGCGAAAACAATCCCAAACTAGTCAATCTCTCCACATTCATCAGACCTGCCATCCTCAGAATCAGCCTGGTAAATCTTTGCTGCACTCTTGAGAGCAAGAGCATACCTCCTCAGAAAAGGAGGCCAGGACTGCACACAATATTCTAGGTGTGGTCTCACCAAGGCCCTGTACAACTGCAACAACACATCCCTGCTCCTGTACTCAAAACCTCTCGCAATGAAGGCCAACATACAGTTCTTGATAGCCTCTGCATCTAGATGTTTATGTTCAGCAACTGGTGCACAAGGACGTCCAGGTCCCACTGCACACTCCCCTCTCCCAATTTACAGCCAGCCATTCAGGTAGTAACCCGCCTTCTTGTTTTTGCTTCCAAATTGAATAACCTCACATTTGTCCAAATTATACTGCATCCGCCATTGATTTACCCACTCACCCAATCTGTCGAGATCATGCTGAAGGATCTCTGCATCCTCGTCAAAGTTTACCCTTCCACCTAATTTGGTATCATCTACAAACTACAAACAAATATTTTGTTCCCTCATCCATATCATTACTATTTATTATGAATATCTGGAATTCCAGCACTGATCCCTGTGGCACCCCACTAATTACTGCCTGCCAATTTGAAAAGGATCCATTAATTCCTGCTCTGTTTCCTCTCTGCAAACCAGTTTCCTATCCATCTGGAACAGACTTCCCCCAATCCCATGTGCTTTAATCTTGCACATTAATCTCTTATGTGAGACTTTGTCAAATGTTTTCTGGAAGTCCAAATATACTACATCGACTGTTCCCCCTTTTCAACTCTACAGTCTCTGCAGAGAAAACAAAACTCTAGAATAGTGACTCTCAATTTATCTTATGCACATGGTTTAGGATTAGTGAGAAAAATTGCCAAACAGTGGATTTATTTCCAAATTTTAACATTTTTTGGAAACTGCATCTGTACAAAATAAAATGTTAAATAAAAAAAAAATTCCCAATGGATGCTTACCCCACCTGCTGTATTTTCAATCCAAAGTCCAACTTTGTGTGATATGATCCATGGACATACTAGCAAATTTGTCCTAGAAAATGCATGTCTGTATCATTTAGGTACCAGCCTGCTCTTTCAGATTGCTCATGTGGGTCAGAGGGCTGTGGACGGCCCAACCTCGTCCAAACTATTTTGAGCTGAGTGGAGGTGATGGCAGGGAGGTTGTCACCTGCAGCAATGTGTCTTCAAAAAGGGGGACAGCATAATCTGCACTTGGTGGGTCTTACACCTTGAGAAGTGAAGTACTTGCCAACTGCTGGCAGCCAGAGTGTGGGCCCTAGCTGGAGATAGAAACACCAAGTTTGAAGACATAATGAATCAAATAGTCGAGTACAGTTGAGGATTGAAGGAAGGATGTGTGGTCCACCCCAGGAGGAGCTTGTTCAACAATGAGACAAGTAAGCTCAGACTGGAACTATTGCTAATTAGTGTAGAGGAGCTAGATGGAATTGATGTGGCTGAGTACTTCCTATCCAATGTTGGTTGTGAGAATCTGCTGGAAATTTCAGAGATTTAGCCATGACATTCAGAATTTTTACACCTTTGTTCAAAAATATCTGAACTTTTAATGCTCCTCCTTCTAACCACGTACCCCCACCTAACCACCCACACATACAGTACAACAACCTACAAGTATCCACGGAGGTCACACATGTAATAGCACTTTTAAAGTTAACTTGCTTTTGTGGGATTAGAAAAAAGCTTCATGCAAACAAAGCACTGACACACTAGGATACAATGATTTGTGATACCACAACTGTGTGTGTGGGTGTAAGTGCCAGATGTATCATTTTATCTAAATAATTAGATGAACAATGTAACAGTAAAAATGTTTATTTAACTTGAATGCAGATAACTTCAACAGCAAATTAAAAACAAATAAGTTTGCATTTATATAGTGACTTTACCCAGAAAAAAAAATGGCACAAGTGACTTCATTAAAATAAGTGGACAGGGAAAGTAATAAGAGCAAGGATGGGAAAGTTTAGTAAGGAATGATCGCAACTTAGTTATAAAAAAATCTTTTAGCAAGTCTTTTAAAGAAGTAGAACCTGTGCACATGTAGAGATCACAAGGGGAAGAATGAAGATAATGCTAAGAAAGGATGCACTACTGGTGGAAAAAGAAAGGGAGATACTTATGCTGGAAAAAAAAAAGGAGAGCCTTCCAAAGTAATGCAAAAGTTGGAGGATGTTATAGAGATTAGTGTAGCAAAGCCATAAGTAAAAAGCTAAGAATGAGTAGTTTATTTCATTGCACTGTGGAAAAGAGACCGGTGGTAATTTAAGATTGGTTGAACAGTAGGGGTTTGTGGAGGGACTGGGAGGGCTTTGGAGTAACAGTTTAGGGATGCTAAAGAATGGATCAAGGTTTCAGTGGAAAAGAGTAGCAATGCTAAACAGGTGGAAAGAGCTGATAGCTTTGTCTATAACGTATATATTCCTTTATGCTTTTAACAGTCCTATTGACATAGCAATTTAAAAAAACGTTTGGGGTAGCTTTTTCACCAGCTTTAACTACAGCAGCTATATTCTACAGAAAGGATGCTTTAAGATTGCTCATACGTTGACCCTTCAAGCTTCACTTCCTTCTCCTGCTCCTAGTTCTAATGTTAGCATGTAAATTGTCAAGACGAACAAGTTGCAGATCTAAATTAAAGATGTGTGTCTTGGTTCTCTAGAGCAAAACAACAGATACCAGCCAGATCTGTATCTTTAAAACTAAATTTTAATAATGGTAAAACTTTCTAGTGCTTACCCCTCTCCCACTAACTGATTCAGAATTAGAAAGAACCACATGTCATAAACATCAACATATTCAAATGAAACAATTGCAAAACAAGCAAGCACACTGCACTTTTAACACTGGAGAAATGTTCAGAATACACTACTGAAAACTTGCCCTGGAAGTACGAACATTTAATATTGCAAAATCGTTGTTCAAAACACTCCCGATAACAAGCTACCTGTCTATTATATGACATTAAAATTTATTGCATCTATATTGGGTTATAAATACACTGGAGGCTTGTTTTCTTGTTTCTACTTTATTAGTTTTCTTATTCTCCAGCACATTAGCTTTCATTACAAGTATGCAAAAAAAAAAGTGTTGATTACATGATACCATGTGCATACAAGTCCAAAAATGCGCGCCAGAAATACTGTCCAACCAATTTTACTTGCGTCACACTAATAAACTATTACTTTTCACTACATATTGAAAAATATATAATTTTATGCAGGACAAATGGTTCTTGCAAAACTTTAGAGCATGAGTTCACTGTGTCCCGTGGTACTAAGCCACACACAAAGATGCTCCCTGGTCAGAATCCCACTGCACTGAGGCTTAAGTCAACAGTCTCCCTTTTGCTTTAGTACTGCTGGCAGAAATCCCCATAACCGATCAATGCCTCAACTTAGGAGGAGTAACAAGGAGGCATCCTCTGTGTGGGTTGCTGCTTCGTCTAGACAGTTTCCCTTCCCTCCAAATGTATTAATAGAGAAGGCTCAGTGCAAGGATCAGTGAACAGTTGGAATCTAACTTGGACCCTTTGTCTGGAATCCAACATTCTACAAGATGAAGACCGAATATTTATACCTTGGCACCATGTAGTGCTCCAGTTTATTTATTCCTTTAATACTGGCAACACTTTATAAATTCAAAGCAACTTAAAAGAAATATTTGTTAAACAGAATTTAGATCCTATTACACCTTAAAGCAATTGGTTAAATACAACTAGTCAAATGGACAGCAATAGAATATTTAACCAATGCCACTAATCGAGTAACTGAGCAGTGATAACAAGTGAAAACAGGCATAAAAATTACATTTTATTTAGAATCATACCTTTCACACTGCCAAATATCATGAAGGTGCGATTGGATTCTTTTTAAAAGAAAGGTACATTTCTTAGGTCTTTAGCTGCTTTTATTTTGATTGGCTGTTAGATAATGGTATTAGCCCCTGTCACAAGTCATGCATCGCCAGCAATAATCCCAGAGTTTGCTAACAAACGTTGCTGTGAAAACCCATTATTTGCCAGGTTCTCTCAGGAGGTGACTTTAGAAAATGCTAGCGGTCTCCTTCAGGAAAACTATGCACTTGGAATCAATGAAATCAACAGGCTAATAATCCATTTTAAAAGAAGCAGCTATTGGCAAAACTTCAGTGGTATCAGAGTAGGAAATGGATGCATCAAAAAAAATAGCAAGGCAGAAACAAATAAAGTATTGACATTTTAGTATGAACACCAAATTCATCAAATGGCAAGTAGTCCTTGAACTGATAAGCAGCTTGGTTATCATCAGTAACTTAATGTAAAAAACCTTTAGGCTTACTGTATGTTGGCATGTACAAATTGTGTAGAGATTAGTTATCTTCTGCAATAAGCTTCTCTCCCAGATGCATCAATGCATTTTCCCTTCATTCTTAAATCCTGTTAGGAATGCTCACTTACCAGTTGAAACTCTCGCCTTCTGTTGTATGCCTCCTGGATTCCTGAATCTTGCCAGAGTGCTCTAAGTGCTGGCACATATAGTTGGAATGTGGCTGGCTCCACTGGCATGCCACATTTGTTTTCAAATGCCATGACAAACATTCCATGCTTTTCATTTTCAGTGTTTTCCCAGGGAATGCTCAGCTTATTCCTTGCATCCACCAAGACTTTCATACCCTAAAAGAACAAGGGAATAACAAAGCAAGATGATGCTTAAATTATTGCTCAAAACATGACAGGTTAAGGTGATTTCATTATTTTCACATCTACAAATGTTTGATGACTGGAATGCTGTCACTATAGATTCTTCATGGAGACTAATACTGCCTCCTTAATGATAGGCCTTCCCCTTTGTATTGCATTCTCCTGAATAAAATCACAATACAGTGTGTCACTTCACGCTCTCGCTTTTACACTAGTGTTGTTATCAACTATGACAATCACACTATTACTGGTGTCATCTAAACAGACTGTGCTTTAGTTTAAAAAATCCTTTTACATGTAAAGCTATGTTTCACGTACAAATAGTCAATAAGTCTGAGAAAAAGAACATGACTGGAGATTGGTACTTCCAACAGGAAATGCCACTAACTCCTGTATATGGAACAACTATCTTAAAAAATTTCAAAAAGCAGCAGGATGACTCAGTGAATTAAACTTCTCAAAATAGAAGCCACAGTTTGTAATGCACAGGTCAAATTAAATGACTAGATGTTACAATTTGTATCACCTTTCCTTCTTCAAATGATGTACATTTTCCACATAATGCAGGAATACATTTTGCACAGGTTCCAGCGAAAAAGAATGCTGATCACTGACACATGAAAACACTACTGCTATAAAAAGGCAGAACCCATAGTCTCCAGCCGTCATGGTGCTGAGCTGTAAAATCAAGGTCCGAACGAACTCACCTGAAACACTCCCAAAGTTCACCCTAAATCTCAAACATCCACAAGTAATCTTTCATGTATTTGATAACCAATGCAATATTTAGCCATGAAACATGACCAATAGTACCAGACAAGAGTTATTTCTTTTGTAATCACTTGCAGGTAAAAAGCATTTCATGTGATGACCAGAAACCTCAGAAATTAAGAGTGCAATATTTAATTTTATTCAATATTCAAAGTTTTTGCATGAGTAAGCGCTTTTATACCAACTCCACTGTAGAGGTACTTTATGTGTGATAAAGCATGCACTCCAGTCAATGAGAAAATAAATTAAGATTACAACTCAACTAGAAAGGGAGATGGTGGTGTTGTGGCACTTTCGCTGAAATAGTAATCCAGAGCTGCAGGATAATGCTTGGGATTGTGTTCAAACCCCAGCACAGCAGATGGTGAAATCTGATTTTGTAAAGGGCTCTTGTGGTGCACTGGTAGGCGCCCTTTCTTTTGGCCAGAAGGCATTCAAGTTCTACTCCTCACGGATGTATGTCATAACGTGTCCAAACAAGTCAATTAAAATAACTACAACTGAGACAGACCAAAGATTCTGTACTGAGCAAAATCTTCTCAAGTTCTCACCTTGCTTTTACACATTTAACTGCGTGTTACATTCGTTCTATGAAAGACAGGATTGACCACTAGTGTTCCAGTGAAACTAAAGACCATAGTTTTCCTTTCCAGAATGTAGTTATTTTAAATCAACTTGTTCAGAAGTGCTAATGACATATGTCCAGAGTAGGTGGGGTTATACCTGAACCTTCTGGCCCAAAAGCAGGAACATTACCACTGAATCACCAAGACCTCTCTAATAAAGTGTAGATGTTTTCTAATCCATCAGTTCAGAGACGTTATTGTACACCTTTGGAGCACATAGGAATTCAACTCAGACCTTCTGGCCCAGACGCAGGGATACTTCCATTGCGCCACAAGAATCCTTTGCTTATTTTTTAAACCAGTCTATTCAGGCACGTAATGACATTCCTCTACGGTGCCAGAGTTAGACTGGGGTGGACACAGTCAGAAGTCACCCACTCCAGGTTATAGAACAACAGGTTTGTGTGAAATCACAAGCTTTCCAAACATTGCTCCTTCATCAGGTGGAGTGAAGAGAAGCACACAGGCACAATTTACAGGTAGAGAGATCAAAAGATCATACAAATGACGTGAGTGGAGTGTCGACAAGCTGAATAATAAGTCTCTGCACGTGATCAAAAGTGTCAGACGGTGAGTAAAGTGTCAACAGCTGAAGGGATGACCTATAATCAGATTAATTGAGGCAGAGAAATAGTTACAAAAAAATTTAAAAAGGAGTGCTGGGAACAAACCAAATGCCTAGAACAACATGACAGGCATAAGAGTCGCATGCTGAGGGCCTAACCAAAGTAACGAGTAATCCACAACTGTACAAACTAATTAAGGTAGAGAGATCATTACAAGTTATCAAGGTGACGGTGTCAAAACAGGACAGTAAGGAAGGTATTACAGATACAGAGCAGCATGGTGGGGTTACATGTAGCACGGCATGAACTCAAGATCACGGTCGAGGCCGTCTTCATGGGTACAGAACTTGGCTATCAGTTTCTGCTCAGCGACCGTGCATTGTTGTGTCCTTGGAGGACAATTACTCAAAGATCGGAGGCTGAAATGTCCTTCAAAGTATCCTGTACACGGATGAGAGTGCACTTCTTGCATAAGAGACTTCTACCGCCTTCAGAAGATATACAACGCCAACACACCCGGATGTCCCATCATAACAGGCAATGGGACCCTGTGTGAGAACCTGTCTATGTTGAGGGCATTTTGAAACCCATTATACAACGAACCGCTAGCTTCTGTTGCAACGTTACAGACTTGTAAAAGAAAGAAATTCAGTACCGCAGACCAGTCAAACCAGGAACATAGCTCATCACAACGGACGTTTTGGCAGTCTACACCAGCGTCCCCTACAACAGCCTCAGTACTCAACACCACCAACTGCCAGTTTCCAGATGCCATCATACAACTCATCCACTTCATCCTCAACCATAACATCTTCATCTTTGGCAACTAGCTCTTCATCCAGATACAGAACAACCATGGGGACCACATCTACACTGCAACGGGCCAACATTTGATCCAGGTATGTTGGCTTGGTGCATCTTCGGAAGGCAGCAGAAATCTCCTATGCAAGACGTACGTGGATGAGACTGCGTAGGATACTCTGAAAGACATTCAGTCTCCGATCTTGGGTAAGCGTCCTCCAAGGCGGCCTTCAAGATACACAACAATGCACAATCACCAAGCAGAAACTGATAGCCAAGTTCCATACCCATGAAGACAGCCTGCATGTAACTCCACTATACTGTTCTGTATCTGTAAAACGTTCCTTACTGTGCTGTTTTGACATCACCTTGATAACTTGTTATGATCTTGCTACCATAATTAATTTGTACAGTTGTGGATTACTTGTTACTTTGGTTAGAGCCTCGGCATGTGGCTTTTACACCTATCATGTTAATTCAGCCATTTGGTTTGTTTCCAGCTGCCTTATTTTTATTTTTTTCTAAGTATCTCTGTCTCAATTAATTGGATTATAGGTCATCCCTTCACTTGCTGTTTGGCTGTTGACACTTTACTCTCACCACCTGACACTTTTGATTACCTGCAGAAAATTATTCAGTCTGTCAACACTCCACTCTGACTATTTGTCGACTCTTTTTGTATCTCTGCCTACAAATGACATGCCTGTGTGCTTCTCTTCACTCCACCTGACGAAGGAGCAGCACTTGGAAAGCTTGTGATTTCAAATAAACCTGGGCTATAACATGGTGTTGCGTGACTTCTGAACTTGAACAAGTCTTTCAGGCTCAGACGAAAGGACACCACCACTGCATACAAGATGCACTTTCCAGCATGTAAACTTGGTTCAACTGGTACTACTCACTTCTCCAGTTTAAAAGGTTTAGATTGAAGCCCTTAATCCAAGGTTATAACAGTCATGATTCACTGTTACCTTAAACAAAGTGGTATTGCTTGATAAGCCACGAAAAAGTAAATACTAGCCACTGTTTCAGCTAAGTGTTAAAGATCTTATAGCAACATTTGAAGAGAAGGACATTCACTTAGCAGCTTGGATAACACTGTACAAAAAGAAATAACAAGAAGTAATTCATATTTTGTTTGCATACTGCTGCCACAAGTTAGGCATTGAAAATCAAGCCAAAGTAAAAGCCAAGAGACAGATATACTTCTTCCCAAACAAATTGAACTCTGTTCAATTATCATAATAGTTTCTACAGACTAAACATCTATTTAATCTTTAAAATCTGAGAGTGGAATATCTAATTTTAGAAATAACGATAATTCCTGTTTTGGTCAGTGCTGTTATCATGAAGATCCAAGCAAAACAAAAAAAGGACACCTCTGAATACAGTATTTGCAATACTTACAGACAGCAATGACAGAACGTTAATGTCACATCATATTATTTGTTAAATCAACCACAACACACAGTTAGTTATTAGTTGAGTATTAGTAGATCTGATGATTATACATGTAGGTAGTTCTAGTCTCTTATTAATAAGTATTACAACAGAGAAGTTGCCTGAGTTTTTGATTTAATAGCTGTGTTTGCATCAATACAAGGAACAAGTTTTTCCCACAAAAAAAACTGCATTTTCAGGTTGTGGTGGTTATTGGCAGGGTCAGTATCTAGCCACACAGTTTCCCACCTGAAGGGGTTGGTGAATCACCATCTCGTGCCCATTTTGATCTCCATCTCCCTTGGCCTGGAGAAACTCTGCTATCGCCTATGTTCATTATTCATATGGCTCCTACAGTTCACTTCTCATTACTTGCCCACTGTTTTATCTCAAAAATCAGCTGAAACGTGCCTTTTAGCTCAGACTTGACTGGTTCCTCCATACTTCCTGTGATTTTTAAAACTTGATTTGCTCCAAGCTCAGCTCAGCTCAGTCCACTGTTTTGTTAACACCTCTTCCCCACCATCTTCAAATTAGGGTTCACTTGTAGAATTGTCTAACAGTTTACAGCACACAGATTATTCACCCAGTATGTTAAGGTTCCTACTTTCCAGAATTTTCTGCATTAACTAGCAGTTTAAACAGTAAATTCCACATCCACTAGCAACGTGACCTGGACCAAATCCCTTTTCCTGTAATCAGTGAACATAAATTTATCCCTTGCAAATCTTTCAGGCATTTCAGCTAACTCTCTGCCCCACCCCAACAGCTCACACCAATCAGCATCAAGGCCAGAGAACCCCTACAGAATTTTACCCAAAGCCTCCCGACCAAATGAGCAACACCTTTTAATCAACTAAATTTCTCTCCCTTCACCCCTCATACATGCATGCAAGTGGTACTGAAGAGAGTTGTACCAATTCAAATCTTCCCTGTAAAGGGGGCGGGTATTTTTTTCATTCGTTCACAGGATGTGGACATTTGTGGGTAGACCAGCATTTATTGCCCATTCCGAACGACCCAGAGTCAAGCACATTGCTGAGGGTCTGGGGCCATATGCAGGCCAATCCTGGCAAGGATAGTGGTTTTCTTCCCTAAACAGCATTAGTGAACCAGGTAGGTTTTTACTACAATGGTTTCACGGTCATCATTAGGCTTTTAATTCCAGATCTTCAGTTAATTTATTTCAACCATCTGCCATGGCAGGATTTGAACACAGGTGTCCGGGTTAATACTGTCACGATAAAACCATTAGGTCATCACCTGCCCTTTCTTCCTGCAGCTACCAACTGCACCCAAAAAAAGATGGCAAACTCCTTTGCTGCTACTTCTCTGCTTCTTACTCCCCTAGTTCACCTTCTTCCTTCCTCAAACTAATCCTCATTGGGTGTGTTCATTCCCCATCTCATCCCACTACATCCATATATCCAATGTCCTCCAACCCAACCTCTAACCCTGCATGGTCGAATACTTGATCTTGAGTCTGCATACAATGTCTTGGAACATCAATTGCTGGTAATTTTTTTTAAAGATCTTGTATTCGGGTTACAAGTTAAATGACAAAGTAAACAAAAATCATGGAATACAAAGGATCATCATGGAGTTTATGAGATCTCTCTCCATCTGCAGCTTAAAAGATACATGCTGAATGAAATGTGCCACAGAAACAAGTAGATTAGTCAAGTAACTTGCAGGTTTGAAGGAAAAAAAAGACTTTTAGTCCCTGTATAGTACATAGCTATTCAGAATTAAAGCAGAGATTGAACACAAAATTCAAAAAAGTTAACAAACATCAGCCTGTCTAGTTGGGATCTGCTTGAAGAGATCAATCCTAAAATCATAAACTGTGCCACAAATCTTCAAACTAGAATTTAGTTTTTACTAAATGCACAGAAATGTGCACACTTAGAAGTTGGTAAAACTTCAAGACTTAATCACATATAATAGCGGAAACAAAGACAATTATAGTTGGTTCCTGAAACAGCAGCCAGTATTCATGAACTACCATTTGGACTGCACTCAATTTATTTAATCATCTGCAACTTTTTTTTTTTTGAAAACCTGTTCCTAAAACTTCAAGTTTTCAGAAAAGCCGTAATTGCAATGTCAAAGCTCTAGTTCTATATTAATAAGATGAATTTTAAACTAGCATTTTGTTTGATATCTTTTACACCATATAGATTGCTCAAGTTAAAACTACATCATTATTTCTCAAACTGGCTGCAAAACAACTGCTGTCAATTGTAATTTTTTTACATTAGAGAAACTTCAGAAATACTCCCAAAACCTTCAGTGCTAGAACTGCTGTACTTGCAAGTGTGGATTGGAGACAGAAGGTTAAAAGGTAAAACAAAATGTAAATTATACAAGCATG
>JAHRHZ010000023.1:22185833-22342212 GCA_024137785.1 Ginglymostoma cirratum | reverse complement strand
ATGCTGCTTGACCTGCTGTGTTCATCCAGCCCCATGCTTGTTATCTCGGATTCTCCAGCATCTGCAGTACCTTTTATCTCTGTAAATTATACATGCAGGTTTCCAGCCTACAATATCTTAACTCCTATACCTCTTACGCTTGACTGTTACTCATCCTAATGGGGCAAACAACAGCAGTTGCACTATGCCTGAAAGTTCTGTTCAGCCAAAGAAGGCTGACTGGCAAGTGGCTTAATCCAGCAAAGGCTTTGATGGAAACTTGAATCCCTGCTCCACCAAGCACCAACGGGTGGAGGGAATAGAGCCTAGTGCTATTATCGCTGGACAGTTAATCCACAGACCCAGGTAACGTTCTGGGGACTTGGGTTCGAATCCTGCCACAGCAGTTGATGGAATTTTAATTCAATAAATATCTGGAATTAAGAATCTAATGATGACCATGAATCCATTGTTGATTGTCAGGAAAAACCCATCTGATTCACTAACGCCCTTTAGGGAAGGAAACTGCCATCCTTACCTGGTCTGGCCTACATGTGACTCCAGACCCACAGCAATGAGGCTGACTCTTAACTGCTCTCTGGGCATTAGGGATGGGTAATACATGCTGGCCTAGCCAGCAATGCCCTCATCCCATGAAAGAAGAAAGAAACAAAGCCCTACAAAAGCAAAGAATTTGGACATACCTTGGAGAGCCTCAATCTTTGTATAGGTGTTAGAATCATAGTTAGAATGTTGGTGTTAGAATCCCTACAATGTGCCCATTGAGTCCACACTGACCCTCCAAAAAGCATCCTATCCAGACTCAACCCCTTATCATTGTAACCCTGCATTTCCCAAATCCCTGAATACTATGGGCAACTTAGTATGGCCAATCCACCTAACCTGCACATCTTTGGACTACAGGAGGAAACCAGAACAGAGGGGCAACCCACGCAGACGTGGGGAGAATGGGCAAAACTCCACACAGACACAGTCGCCCAAGGCTGGAATCGAACCCGGGTACCTGGCACTGTGAGGCAGCAGTGCTAACCCATGTTTAGGTTGATTACAAAGCCATTGAGTGTTATGGAAGCTCCTTTTGGCTTTATGCGGGAACTTGACCCACCAAACTGCAGTAAATAAACAAAATGGTGGTGAGTGGATTCCAGTAGAAGTTGGATGGTTCCAAGTGGGAAAAGTCAGTTTAAAAAAATAATTTTTGGAAATCAACATCCTGGTTACTCTGGAATACCATGTTGAAGTGTACAACACAAATAAGACCAGTAAGCACTGAGTTTTCCTAGTTTTATTTTCTGAATTAAGTTTAATGCTCCATTTTGAAGGCCACATTGTGTTAAAACCTGCGACCAACAGCATTCAACCAGCTTCTTCAATTTGCAAGCACCATCAGCTTCTGCATGATAATGAAATCAATTCAGTCAATATCACCAACATTCTCCCACTTGACAACTGGTGTAACATCTGTAAACCGCCTTTGGTCCCTCTCTTGTCTTCAACACTATGAATGACTGCAACATCTGTCACTACTTGCCTTTATTTTATTTTCATTCATGAGATCTAGGTTTTGCTGTTTGTGCCAGCGTTTCTTGCCCATCCTTACTTGCCCGTGAACAGGTGGTAGGGGACCTGCCTTCTTGAACCCCTGCAGTCCACATACCTTAGATCGTACTTTATCTCACCTACACCAATGATAATATCCTTATCCACACATCAGCACAACAGGCTTGATATTTCAAATGTCCTATGAGCATTTCTTTGTCCTATATAAATTCTCAAACTATCAGACGCTTGCCAACACATTTTTTAACTCCTATTCATTAGTAATGCAGCCTCCTTTAACCTGTACTGGGTCTTCATTCCCTGCTGGATTAATATTAAAACCCATGCCAGATCATGTAAAATTGAAAACTTCACTCTTTGTTCTTCATATTGAGATTAAAAACATGTATTATTTACATATCAATATCACTTCTGAAAACTGAATTTCAAAATAGATGGAATACAGGGTGTTGGTAATTTATGTAAAAAGATTTCTTTAAAAAAAACGTCAGACAGTTCTTCTGGAATAATGATTTACAACCAACATTTTGTCAGTGAGCAGGTAATTATAGTTCCTTGTTCAGTTAATAGAGAGATGTTTCTGCAATTGTATGTATGACAGTCAAGTAAACATTGAAAACCACTAGCTTTGCTTTCAATTCAGACGAACATAGGCTTGAGTGAGTTCTTTCTTAAGCCAGTTCAAAAGAGATCAGAGTCGAGTTTAGAAGCAAGTTTAGTTTCCTTCTTAGGAATAGGACTCAGGGCAGTTCAAGAAACAGGTCACTTCAGCAGAACAGTTCAGCTGAGAAATTTTCAAGCCAGGAGACTTGGGTTAGAGATCTGCAGGTTACTTGAAGTGAAACAAAAATGCAAGTTGTCAGATGTGACAAAAGCTCATGTTGGTAGGTTTGGAAAATATTTAAATAGTCTTCACTGTCCACAACAAGGAAACTGTCAGGAGCAACTTAAGTAAAAAGCAAAGTCCATTCTCGCAGAGGACTATACGGCTGTTCTCTCATTAGAGAATGAGAGCAACAGGCGGGTCACCACTCCTCAGACGAGGGACGAGCTCGAGAAGGTGGGACCTTCATGGTGACTTCAGTCGGTGCAGGAATTGAAGCCTTGCTGTTGCCGTCACTCTGCATCACAAACCAGCCATTCAAACATTTGAGCGAACTGAGCTAAAAGCAGAATTCTGCAGATTCAGATAGTGGAAATCAGAGTAGAAAATAATGAGGTGGGATGTTCTTCCCAAAGGCAGTGTGGACTCAACGGGCCGAGTGGTTTGCTCCCACATTGTAGGGATTCTATTCTACAAAAATAAATGTCAAGTGAACAACGAAATAAAAACAAACTGCATCAACAATCCCTGAAGCCTCTGGAGTCTTCCAATTTTAAGAAGTTTTAGATTTATTAGTGATGAAATTAAGCCTTCCATACCCATTAATTCAAAGACTGAAGACAGCGCGTGAGCCAAGATATTTCAGTTTCAGAAGATGCGAAGTGTGGATCGAATGCAGTTTTGTTAAACCAAGAACAATGCTAGGAGGTAAAATTACTAACCATTAGTATAATATTTCTCTTAACTCTAGCTGCTTGTTTTATAAAACTAAAGGGAGAAAATTAAATTAAACCAAGTGGTTATTCAAGACTTTTGCTCCAGAATTTATAGCATCACTTGCAAAAACTGAACATTTAACAAATGGAATAATTTCCAAAAATTAAATTAATGTTCCTAAATCCAGATCCAGGAAATGTTGTTTCCTTTTCCATATAGAGACTACAGCACCACACAACAACGTGACTGAATATTCAGAGTTCACACGTTGCCTGAAATCACTTCAGCCAAGTTGCGATAATGCACTCCCAGTACAGTGAAATACCAGTATTGAGTATGTTGTGTTCAAGTTTGATAAATAAAACTTTGGGGTGTAGCAGAATTTCAATTAAGAAAATGACAGCATAACAGATGATTGCTTGTTTATGAGGAATGCCCCACGATATTGCCTGGACCCATTCAGCAAGGCAAAGAGTCATGCCAATTCTGCTCCAAGACCTACTATGATTCCTTTATTAATACTGTAGTGAGGTACAGGAGTGTCCTGGAACAAACTAATACAACCGCTACAGGACTGAAGGAGGGTTCTCTGCAAAATAACCCAGCCAGTCCCATTTTCCTACTATTCCCCACAGCTCTGGGGGAATTTTTGTCTTCAGATAATCATCTAATTTCCTTTTGAAAGCTTGGACTGATCAGCCTTAAACACACTCTCAGACACTGCATTCCATGCTAACCAATCACACGAAGATATTCCTCATCTCGCACTGTTCGGATTAATTTTACCCATCACATTAACTGCCTCTAGGTCTTTCCACCACAGAAACTATTTCTCCCCAACTAATTTGTCCAAATTCCTCAATTATGAGCACATCTACCAAACCTTTCTTCAACCTCACTTCTCTAAAAGGAGAAAAGCTCCAGCTTCTCCAATCTATTCTAATAGCTAAAGTACCTCGACCCTAGATACATTCACACAAATCTTTTCTATACCTTCTCCATTACCACTACTCCAAAAGCATGCATCTACAACTAGACAAAACGTACTAATTGGGGCTGAATCAGTGATTCATACAGGTTTACTGTCAACTCCCTGCACTTGTACTCCATGGCCCTATTTGTAAATGTCAGGATACACCCATGTCTAGGACAACAGAGGTCCTAAAACTGGCACTTGGAGGACACTACAGTATACACCTTTCAACAGTCTAAAAAACAATAATCCGCCACTGTTGTCACCCAGTCCATTTTATATCCATGTTGTTACTCACAATGTGTTTACTACAGTCTAACTTTATCAACCTTCTGATGTGGCACTTTATAAAATGTCTTTTGGAAGTCCATGTGCACTACATCACTCAAAACTCCTTTTAGCTATCACATGAAAAAGTTAAAGCAAATTAGTTAAACACAATTTACCCTTAACAAATGCATGCTGGCTTTGTAATAAACCATCACATGTTAAATGGCTGCTAATTTGCCCTAAATTCTTGTCTCAAAGATTTCATACCATGAAACTGTAAGAAATAGGAACAGAAGTAGGCCTTTTGACCCCTCATGCCTGCTCCATCATTCAAAAGGATCATAGCCGATCTAACATTGCTCAAAATGACTCTCCTGCATTTTCCCCATAACTTGATTGCCCTATTGATCAAGAATGTATCCATCTCAGTCTTAAATATCCACAAGGACTCTGTTCCCATAACTTTTTGTGGCAAGGATTTCCAAAGACACACAACCCTCAGAAGAAATTCCTCATCACTTCAGTCTTAAATTAGTATCCCTTACTTCTAAGGCTCTGCCCCATGGTCTTAGAATCTCCCATGAGGGAAAACATCCTCTTAGCATTTAATTCTGTCAAGCCCCTTAAGAATCTTATACATTGCAATGAGATCATCTCTCATTCTTCTAAACTGCCATCAAGTAGAGTCTCAACCTGTTTAGCTTTTGCTCATAAAAGAATCCCTCCATACCAGTGATCATCTACTAGGATGAACCTTCTCTTAACAGCCTCCAATGAAATAGTGTCTTTCCTTAACTAAGGGGACCAACACTACTCTCAGTAGTCCAGATGTCGTTTCACCAGCACCTTGTATAGTTGCATCGAGACTTCCCTGTTCTACACTCCAACCTACTTGAACTAAGAACCAACATCCCATTAGCCTTCTCCGTTACCTGCTGCACCTCTAGACTAGCTTTGCGTATTTCATCTACAAGTATCCTCAAGTCCCTTTGTGTTGCAGCATTCTGCAGTTTTTCTCCATTTAAATAATGTTCTCTTCTTTTGTTCTTCCTTCTAAAATGAACTTAACCTATCAATATGTGCCTTTAAATTGTTTGTAACCTTCTCACAACCGGTCTTTCCACCTATTTTTGTGTCACCTGCTAATCTGGCTACAGTGCATTCACTTCCTTGCTACAAGTCATTAATATGTAGGAATGAGGTTAAATTGACAGATGCACATTTGCTTGGCTTATCGTTACACCTTATTTTTACATGTATGACACTTAAAATTTTCTATTCCTCTAGCACCACTCATATGTAAGGAGGATCAGAAGGTTATGGTCTTTATGACAATTTTGCCATTATTCAACAACATGGCTAAAGCTAGCAACTCAACACAACATAATTTAATCTATGATGCTCAAAAGCTTGATACAATATTCTGCTCCATCTTATTGCCGATTAAACCGCTGAAATTCACTTCCATCTCTAAGGCCTTGTTTTGATTTTAAGAATGTTACCTCTTCCTCCTGCTTCCATATTTTCACACCACTCTATCTGTACCATTCATCAAATAAAAGAATACGGAAGTGAAATGTTTGCCAAATCCTTGCTAACGCAATACTCCAGCATGTTGCAATAATTGTTAGTTTAACACAGGTGAACTTACCCTGTCAATTTTTTCCTTCTACCTGAAATGTCCAATTTCTTGCAACAAAGAAAACACTTGGGAATTAACTTGCACTAGACAAGGCATAGGATGTGACACTTCAGTGCATTGATGCATTATGCCACTGCTAAGAGATCTTGCGTAGATCAAAATATTTGAGGAAAAGCAGAGGCAGTAAACATAAAACAGTACAAGGAAAAAGGTCAAAATGTAAGTGAAATATCCTTTTTGTTTATTTAAGCGACAAATACGCATGAAGGAGTGATTTGTTTAGAGAAGTGTCTCAGCTCAGAGCTTAAGGGAAGTGAATCACACCACGAAGCTGAAGCTGAAGCTGAAACACCCCAGGGTAATGAGACTGAACTTCAATGGAGGCCATTTCAATCTCAACACTATTAGGTTCAGCAACTCAAAATCCAATCAGTAATCATTCAAATTTACTGAAAACAAAGTTGTAGAAAATGAGGGTGTTCATTTTACCCATACAAAATTGGCTATAGTGAGTAACCAGTAAGGTTGGACAATTAGACATTTTGCATATCATGCTAAAGTTAACAGTGTACCATCTTAGCTGTCACTGCTTTGAAATGCATTCTACGGGTGCTTAATAAAAGCTATGTACTGTGGATACCAGAGATCTGAAAAAAAAAATGGTAGAGAAACTCCGTAGGTCTGGCAGCATCTGGAGAGAGAAATAAAGTTTTTCCAAATTCAATAAATTTCTTCTTCGAAACTCACCAGGACTTGAGAGCTGTCTCGTGTTCCTTCCAGGATCAGAGAAGCTAATATGCAAGTGTTGCAAAGATTGCTCGCGGGGTTTTGCAGAGTTTGCAGCCTGGAGGAAAAGAAACTAGGAAAACCAGCATTACCAAAAAATACCATTTCTGAAATGGTATTTTATGTGGCTGTGATCTACTGTCCCTGATCATTCTTCCCTACAGCCGTTGGCACTGTCCTCCATGCTGTGATGTGTTAATGGACCTATAAAGTCCAGCTTAGTGGGCATGCATTCAAATGTTTCAGATTTATACATCCAAATGAATCCAAAGTTTCTCTGCCAATAGTTTTTCTTCATCATTTCTGCAGTGTTATTTCCAAGCTTTGTCCTTCAGCAGCAACATCTGAAGCTGTGGCACCAAGCTGTCACTTGTTACCTTTCTGAATTCCTCCTGTAGTATCTGTGCTTAAGGCTGTCTTCCAATTATCTAGTCTTGGATGACCTACTATTTTCCCTAATTCCACGTTGGAAATTATCAGCCTAGTTACAAACTGCGTATCCTTGCCACCAACTCCAACCCTGTGAACACTATTCCTGGCAACCACCCCTGACACAGTCTTAGGTCAAAACTGACTGCTTGCATGTTTAGCCTTCTAACTGTCCTCAAGCTCAGATTCTGACTTCTTATCCTTTTCATCACAAAAGCTACCTACCATCATTTACATGATATTGCCCAGCTCTGTCCTTGAACTCCAGCACTTTAGTGGTAACTTACTGGGCTCAGAAACAAGAGACCTAGACTTACAATTCACAGAATACAGTCTTAAAATTTGTTTTTTCTTAAAATCTGGAAATAGAAAATATCAGCCAGTGAAAGAGACAAACTGTCAAATTGTCCAAAAACATATCAAAAAAAAAAATCAACTAGCTTACCAACAGCCTTGAGCAATGAAAGCCTACTGTCCTCAACCAGTCTGGGCTTTACGTGATTCCACAGCCCATATCTAGGTGGCAACTTTTAACTTTCAAGTTAAGATATTCATTTGTACTGGAAACTACTGACTTGGTTAGAGACAAATCAATGTGTTCTTAAGATAACAAATGTTTGTCTTGCTGGCAATAACCATGTTCACATGTATGTATTTTGAAAACAGTTCATCTGACGAAACCTTCACCCACACCTTTGTTATCTTCAAACATAAATAATCTAACTCACACTGCTGCAACCGTCTTATCAAATTGCTGCTGTCCGCATTCTGTTTTGCGGATCTTGCTCACCCATCATGAGATGGTTTGACCAATATTGTCTCTAGCCACTTCCAATAGCTCAATTTAAAACTGCTCATTCTCATGTTGAACTCCTTTCATGACCTCACCCTTGTAGGTTACAGATTCTACAACTTTGATTATGCTACATTCAACCAACTCTGGTCTCTTGTTAATTCCCCATTCCCTTTGCCTCATGGCTGTTATGGTAGCAGTAGTCTAGATGCGAAGCTCCAGAACTTCCTCCTTAAACCATCTTTTTATCTCATCCTGTCACACCACTTCATCCTTTTCCTTCAAGAGAATGCAATTTGACCACTTAATGGTATGTATAATGACCATCCCATCACCGGCAAAATTGTAAAAAGAAGAATGTTGTGAAACTAGAAAAGATTTGAGGATGTTTCCAGGGTTAAAGGGTTGGAGCTATAGGGAGAGGCTGGGGCTAATATCCCTGGAGTGTCAGAAGCTGAGGGGTGGCCTTATAGAGGTTTATAAATCATGAGGGTCATGGATATGGTAAACAGGCAAGGTCTTTTCCCTGGGGTGGGGAGGGGGGTCCAAAACTAGAGGGTATAAATTTAAGGTAAGAGGGGAAAGATATAAAAATGAACTAAGTGGCAACATTTTTCACACAGAAGGTGCTGCATGCATGGAATGAGCTGCCAGAGGAAGTGGTGGAGGCTGGTATAGTTACAACATTTAAAAAAGGTATCTGGATGGGTATAAGAGGAGGAAGGATTTAGCGGGAAATGGGCCAAATGCTGGCAAATGGGAGTAGATTTATATAGGATCTCTGATCGGCATGGACAAATTGGACTAAAGGGTCTATTTCTGCGCTGTATATCTCTATCATTCTTAGAAACAAAAGTTGTGGAATATAATTTTAAGAATATGTGCATTTACAAATATTAGACTTTTTTTCTATTCTATTGCTAACATACCCATCTTACAACCGCCACTTCTGGAATGATACTGCACCCATCATTCGCTCCTCTGTCAGCAAATTCATTTTGGAGTGGGGGAGGTGGAGTGAAACCTGCTGCTTTGATGTTTTTGAAGGTGTAATAAGATGCATTATTTTGCTGCCAATAAACTATTATTACAGAAATACATAAGAAAAATATTCTAACTTCATGATGAAAAAAAAAATGCATGTAATGTTGCCCTGAGTACAGGACTTGCTCTTAAAGTAGATTACTTTCTGAAACTTCTTGCATGATGTATTCGATCTTGGCTAATTCTGTTTTTGTTCTACCCTATTCAAGTTATGCCCACAAAATTTTCATTGTGGGCACCAACACCATGGATAGTAATCTTTGCACAGTGTTCATGTAAAGTAGCACAACCGCCACTATTAGGTACAGGTACTGTTGTAACTAGCACAGATTTTTTTAAAAAAGAAGGAGTTGTAATGGAAATATGGATTTTTATTCACGTTCTTCATTGCTTTAACTTTGAATTATGAAATAAGCTCTTCATTCTTAGTAGCTTTCAAAGCACCACCAAAATGTTTTCTGTTTTACTATCAGAACCCAAGATCACAAGACTGATTTTAAACGTAAATGGACTGTACCCACTCACTTCCTGTTCTTGCCAATCTAAAGCCCACACTCATTTTTATTCTTCCGGCAAGGAAATGTTTTTCAGTCAGCTTCCACATTAGCTGGCTGATGGTTAGCAATGTAGGCCCATGAGGTACACTGCAGCCACCAAAAAAAAAAACCAAGATCAGCAGCTAGGCTGCTCAATGCCCAGTAGTAATATGGAAAACATGGTTGACCAATTTGTATCTCAACCTTGCAATCTTAGGTTATTTATACAAGCTCTAATATGCACAAATTAACAAGGTTCCTGTCTCATTCAGTTATATCTTTAGGCCACATTTGTGACAGGCCTGGGAGAAACTGCAACTAGAGGATGAGTGCACGGACTTAGTAGGACATGCAATACTCAGATTTTTCAAAACATGACTGCTCCATTCTTGCCTAGTTGACTAAGTTAAAATCCTTCTTCATTTTTGCCTTAACTGTTTTTTATTTTAAAAACATCTGCCTCAAACTTTCTAGTTAAGAGTTTCACAGACCAAAATATTCTCTATGCACTGTGTACATTAAACCCACATTAGAAGAGTTTCAATGATGGAACTCATCTGCCCAAAGAAAAAGTGACTGAATGCTCAGCTTACTAGCTACAATCAAATAGATCCCTGTCTATTTTTCCAAAATCCATATAGGAAAAAACAGCAACAATGTTCCTCATTTATCCAAATATTTATAATGATATTCCCAATAGAAATCAGTAAAGCCAGCAAGTAACTGTAAAATTACAGCTCTGTGAAAGTCTAACTAAAAGGTGACAGCAACTGAAAGAGGCAATCTTCTACCATTAGACCACAGCAAGAGACTAAATAGTGTCTTTCCCTTTCAAGGAGGCATTGTGAAAGATACCAAACTTATCTTGTACGGTGCTTTCGAGTAATCAACAATCAAGTTCAGTCTTCAGCCACCAGTTCCTGTGGTGCAGTAACCCACACGTACACAAGTTATACTCCCCGGAATGAGTTCATACTTCACGTATACACTGACAGTACATTATGAAAGAAAAGGAGAGAGAGAGAGAGAGTGAAAATAGAGTGAGCGCACTCTCTAATCCTAGGCTGCAAACCTAGAAAAAACCCCCACCAACCAGCCAACCTCAATTGTGTTGGTATTCTGAAAGAGCTAGGTGGCGAAGTGATGGCCTAGTCGCATTATCACTGGACTATGAATTCAGAGACCCAGGTAATGTCCTGGGAATCTGGGTTCAAATCCTGTCATAGCTTGGTGGAATCTGAATTCAATGAAAAAAAAATCTGAAATGAACAGTCTAATTATGACCATGAATCCATCGTCAATTGTTGGAAAAACCCATCTGGCTCACAAATTTCCTTTAGGGAAAGAAACAGCCATCCTCGCCTGGTCTGGCCTACAGGTGATTTGAGACCCACAGCAATGTGGTTGACTCTTAACTGCCTTCTGGGCAATAAATGCTGACCTGGCCAGTAACACCCTCATCCCGCAATTAGAACATTCTTTAGAACAAAAGGTCACTCTGTTTTCTTTTCAGTCACTTGCAGACTGCAGAGTTTTCCAGATTTTCTGTTTCCGTTTTAAATTGAACGTCCTCTGGTTATTCATTACCAGGTAGAAATAGGTTTTATGTGGGTAAATCACATTCAGTCAACTTGATTTGACTGTTAGGTGAGCTAACAGACATGAAGGCAATACAGTTGTTATGATCTAAAAACAACCAAAGGGATTGCCAGAAAATATGTAGTTCACAGAATAAAATGGACAATGGTAACATGGAAACAAAGTTAACAGTGTGACAGTAAACAGAGTAAATGGTCATTTCCCAATTTGGAGGAAGATGTATAGTGGGGTTCCTGAAGGTCCAGGGCAAAGATCTGCCTTTCTTAACAAAGATTAATCCCTTAGATTTGGGTGCCCAGGATGCATTTTCGAAATGTGTAGGTGAAAAAATCTTAGAGTCATTCTAAACTGTAAGGAGTATAGTGGGAGGCTTTGAGAGAGAACAGTCTTGCTTGTGAAATGGACTAACATAAATTTAATACAAATATTTTGGTACAAGTATGAGAAGCAATACAATTTCCTTTGGAGTCCAAGAGCAGAGAGACCCGGGGTACATGTGCATAAATTATTGAAGATAGCAGAGTTAATTGAGAAATTGATTAAAACCACATACGGAAAGCTGGGGTTTACAAATGGAGATCTGCAGACAGATTTTGCTATCCCATTTCAGGGTCTGGAAATAATAGAAAGAAATCTGCTGTAAGATTCAGGCAGAAAACCTCCTCCCATTTCCATCATATCACAATCTTTATTTCAGTTCTAGTGAAAGGAACACCAGTTTATTTAGTCCTGCCTCACAACCAAATCCTCGAATCTTTAGTATAAGTTAGTAAATCATGTTAACATCCTCTCAATGGGTATTAACAAGATAAACATAAGAACATTGAGTTATGGAAGACCTAAAGTCAAATGTAACTTTAAACAGCTTTGTCATAAAATTACTAAGAAAAAAATTATAAAATGGTAGTTTCAAGACCTTGACACATGGCACAAACAAACAATCTCAATTGATTGAGCAGTTTCCCTCAATTAAATTAAAACACACCAGCTTTAGCCCAAATTATAACTAGCTTTGAGTATAATTCAACAAATGTAGCCAAAGGGTATAACACAGGCTGCACTTTCAAATTTGCTAAAATATTTCCTTCCAAGTTAAACGGAAACCTCAAAATTTGTTCTCCTGCCCCCGAACTTCAGCTTTTCCACAATGACAAACATAGAAAAAAAAAGAAAATAAGAAGCACATTGTCCTAGCCTGAAATTTCTGCAAGCATTTACTGTAAATTTAATTGCAGTAATCTAGTTACTAGACTACTGGCGTAGTTTATAGAACAGCTGGAAAACAAAGAGATTATTCATTGATTTTGAAATGAATTACACAGGTTTAAAACTGAACCACAAATTAGTGAGAAAGGAAACTGAAAAAAAAACACGATTTTGTTTCGGCGTAAAACCATTGTAATACTAATCCTGTGATAAAAATTAAATATAAAGCTCTGTGTGTCACTACAAGGACTTACAGGTCAGGTTTTCACAATTGTGTAATAATTTGCAGCTACAGACATTACTAATGGCAATTGTACATAACATCAAGAAAGTCATTATATATAGGCAGAGATAACTCATCTGGTAGCAAGTTTCATTAAAATTAATGAACTTACCCGGTTTATGTACTGCAGATTATCCGCTCCACACCTTTTGTATGCCCTCAAAATGAGATTAAAATGGGATTTCTACTTTGGAATGGAGTGAATAAATGGAACAAGAAAATTTGGCGTTCGAGAGGTCAGAAATAAGGGAATCAGAGTTTAAGAACTATAAAATGGCGTTATAGTTTCAACTAGAAATCTGGTTTACAACTGTTTAGCAGCCAGGTTTTAAAATCATCGCTTTAAAGTGAACTTCAATATTTCACTGTACATTTCAGGAGAATATTTCAAAATATTTTAGAGAAGCAAATAATGCTTTTTAAACCACATTTTTGAAACTTTAAGAATCAATATAGAGTCATAGAACCCCTACTGCGTGAATGAAAGCTATTCCGCCTACGGAGTCCACACTGACCCTCCAAAGAGCATCCCATCCAGGCCCCACTCCTCTACCCTCTCCCTGCGTCATCTAGCCTGCCCATCTTGGGACTGTGGAAAGAAACCGGAGCACCAGGAGGAAACCCATGCAGATACAAGGAGAATGTGCGAACTCCAAACAGACAGGTACCTGGCACTGTGAGCCACCGTGCCATCCCTGGAGTTACAGAACAATAAGGTGCAGTGAAAGGAGGAAATGCTTGCTGTAATGCATGTCTCATAATAAAGGTTTACCTTTCCTACAATATGTTAGGTTTTCTTATACATTATTTCATGTTACACCATTGTAGCCATTCAAATGGTACACAGAAGCCAACTAAACCAGCAGTCAACAAGCACTTCAAGAGATTTCCTCTAACTCGTTAAACTTGCTGAATAGCATCTCATGGCACATTGAATAATTTTTTTGAGCAGAACTCTGGCCATTCAGCTTACAGCTATGGGATTCTGTGTAAATAAGGGTTGAAATCAACATGCCCTTCATCACAAGAGTTAAGTAAGGATGGAGGAAGAAATATCGAGTGAGGTACCATACAGATCGTTCCCATTACTATTTCTAATTTAGATGACTTAGATTCAGAGATTCACTTAAAAGTACAGTATTGAGAAGTCAAGGAAACTGCAGACTAGAGAGAGCTCTTGTTGGCTTAGGGACAACAGCTAACAGATCCAATCAAAGCCAAGCATCGTTCAGCAAGCCAACAGTTGAAATATAGAGCCAAGATAGTATAAGACATGTCAGAGAAAGTCATGATCTAACTCCAGAGTATTCAAACATGGATGTCAAATTTTTAAACAAAATACTTGTTTTTAAATGGAAGTACAATAAAATCTTAATATGATTTCCTAAATTTAGGAAAGTAATGTCAAATACATAACACAGCATTGCAATTCTTGTATTGTTTGGCACTTGAATAGGTCTTCCATCAACTACATTTGCTAACCTCATGCCAAAATTAAAAAAAAACAAGCAAAGGGAGTCTCAGTGTAAGCTGTGTGTTTCAGCATTTCATGCATTATCTTATTGAAACCTAATTCAAGTTCAAGGCATGAATTTACTCGTAAATGAAACATTTAGACATTCCAAGCACTCAATTATCCAAATATCTCACAGAGCCACCCATATTGCCCACAGTGAATATAATGTGCAGATATAACACTTAACTGTTACACGAACCTTTAATTGCGCCAAGCAATCGATTCCAATTTCAGCCAGGCAAAATTGTTACAATATAGCTTGTCACTTCATAAGTATGTTGCTTGCTAATTTTAGGCAATGTTTTGGAATTGTTCAATGAGAGGTCAGACACTGAAGTATTTTGAATGGAGATTAAATTCCAAGGAAGTTCAGAGCCAAAAGCTTATCTAATTTCTTGCAGCAGTATTTTCACATTAAACCATATTGTGCCACATGGTTCTAAAATCATCTTGCTCTTACTGGAAAACTAACGAAACTGAAGAAAAAACAAATGCCAAGTGTTCCTGACTTATGTATTTCTTCACCATGTCTGGGAAAACTTCCAAGTTTCATGAACTTCCAAGCTCAACAGTATTTGGGGCCAAGTACTTTTCACGGTAATCATGTATCCGAGTTTAAGGATATCTTGAAGAAACGTCTCTACACATATTTCATAAATGATGCATCACCTGCATTAAACATACTAAGCATGATATCATGTTAAGCTTATGTCAAATTAGGATAACCCTAATGAAACAAGGAGACGCATATGAAAAAGCTTTTTCTTCGTCCTTTTCCATGCCTTCTTTCCCTTGCCCTGCTCAATTCCATTATAAAGATTCTTTGTGGCAACCTTGACCAAATAAGGTTGAATGCAATCATTACAAAAAAGTATTTAGCAGCTGCACACAGGCAGTTCCCCGGATGTGAACAGGTTCCACTTGAGTGTGTTCACAAGACAGTTAGCATACGAATCTGAACATAATGCAGGACAATACAGAGTCACCATTTGTTCAAGTCCAGGAAATGTTCATAGTCAGACCTTTAAAATTACACCCACGTGGGACTGTGTTCCTAACAAGCTTTCGTAGGTGTAAGTCAGGGACCCCCTGTAACAGCTTAGCTTTTACATTGTTTTCTGTCAAACAGGCAACCTGGGGAGGTACATTGACAAGACACTCCAGCATAACTTCTTTTGCTCCCGAAGGTGCATGTTTCATATTTACAATGTGGCAACTGCTTGTAGCTGCTCATCTCAGTATACCTACAGTATTATCATGTTAAGTCACAGCTGTCTGTCTCACACTATCTTCTCACATCTGCACTAGCTCGTCTAAAACCACTCAGTCAAATTACACCATCTAACTACTGCAGAAGCATGAGCAAGTGAGGAAAAGCTTTTTCACTCGGCAACTAGCTAGAGTATGGAATGTACTGCCAAGAACTCCAGTGAAGGCTTGTTTAATCCAAGTAGGCATTGAGTAATTATTTGGATTAAAATCATGTGCAAAGGTGAAGGGATGGCGGGGGTGGGGTAATAAAACAGGAGATTAGCACCAAGGAATGATGCTCACTTATTTAATGAGCCGGTATTGGCATTGTGGGCTGAATCCTTTTGCACTGTAACACTTGTGCGATAAACCCAGGCCAACCTCTTTCTGCTGCTCTCCACTTTGCCCTTTAGAAAAGATCTCTGTAGCTTTCAGTTCTGATTTAACGGATGAAATACTGACTATTTTCTTTTCTGGAGTTCATTCTTCCAAGTTTTTTTCTTCTTGTAATTTCCAATACTTATCATTTGTCATATGGTTTGTGTGCAGAACTTTAAGAGCATCCACAGTTCAAAGACCTCTAACTTCTGGCATAGATCTTTACTTGTATCATTACAGGTTTGAGCCACACAGTGAAGTGGATATAACACATCACCCACTTCAATCTTCAGTCCAGTTTTTTCTAATGTAATCCTTTTGACTATCATTATTTTTGCCATTTTGGTGATATTCAACCCATATTCTGAACTTCTTCATAGATTTACTTGATCTAGGAATTGGAGGTGCTTGTGCATGAATCACAAAAAGCTAGCATTCAAGTTTCAGCAGGTAACAGGCACACAAAGTGAACTGTTGACCTTTATGCTTCATTCCTTTTGAAATAAAAATAAGATACAACTACAAGAGATGCTAGTCAGACCACTGTTGAAATTTTGTGAACAGTCTTGGTCTGCTTATTTAAGCAAAGATACTGGCATTGGAGGCAGTCCAAACAAGGTTCACTTGTTTTGATTGTGTGCAGAGGGATTTTCCAATGAGGCAGAGTCGGATGCATTTGCACTCATTGGAGTTGAAAGAAGTGAGAGGACACTTTGTTGAAACTACATAATTCTTAGAGGGTTTGACAAAACATATATAATTCTTTGACAGGATAGATGCGAAGAGGTTGTTTCCCCTTGTGAAAAGGTCTAAGACCAGGGGACATAATCTCACAGTAAGGGGTCATCCATTTAAGGCAGAGATGAGAGGGAATTTTTTTCTCTCAAAAGGGTAGTTAATCCATGGAATTCTTTTTCGCAGTAAGGGAATCAAGAGTTATGGAGAAAAAGGCAGGAAAACGGAGTTGACAATTATCAGAATAGCTACAATCTCATGAAATGGTGGAGCAGACTTCAGAGAATCATACAGCACAGAAGAGGCCTTTAAGCCCATCAAGTTCGTATCAACATGCAAGCAACACCTGACCTTGAACCTAATTCCATTTACCAGTTCTTGGTCTATAGCCTTGAATGTTGTGATGTGCCAAATCCTCATCCAGATCATTTTAAAGGATGAGTCAATTCACCTCTATCACCGTCTCATGTAGCAAATTCTAGACTGCCACCACCCTCTGGGTAAAAAGGTTTTTCCTCACATCCTCCCTAAAGCCTCAACTTGAACCTGTGTTCCCTCGTCATTGACCCTTCACCAAGGGGAATAGCTGCTCCTTGTCCACTTAGTCCATGTCCCTCAGTCTTCTCTGCTCCAATGAAAACAACCTAAGCCTATCCAATCTTTCCTCAATTTTAATTTTCCATCTCAGGCAGCATCCTGGTGAATCTCCTCTTCACCTGCTCCAGTGCAATCACATTATTCCTGTAATACGGCAACTGGATCTGCACACAGTACTTTACACAAAAGTTCCACTTGGGTCCAACATGACTTCCCTGCCTTTTGTAATCTATGCCGTGTTTGATAAAGGCAAGTTCCATATGCCTTTGCCTTTTTCACCACCCTGCTGAAAATTGCATCACAGGTAGACAGTGTGATTAAGAAGGCATTTAGCATGCTTACTGTCATTGCTCAGACCACCCAGTATAGGAATTGGATGTCATGTTGAAGTTGTAGAGGATTTCGGTGAGGCTTCTCTTGGAGTACTGTGTACAGTTCTAGTTGCCCTGCTATAGGAAGATTACTTTTAAATTGGAGAGGGTCCAGAAAAGATTTACCAGGATGCTGCCGGAACTGGAGGGTTTGAGTTATAAGTAAAGACTGGACAGTCTGGGATGTTTTCCACTGGAGCATAGGAGGTTCGGGGTGACCTTATAGAGATTGATAAAATTATGGGGAGCATACATAAGGTGAATAGCAAATGTCTTTTCCCTAGAGTGCAAGAGTTCAAAACCAGGGTGCACATTCTTAAAGTGAGAGGACAAAGATTCAAAAGGGACCTGAGGGGCAACCTTTTCACACAAAGGCTGGTTTGTATGCGGAATGAACTTCCACAGGAAAAGGCGGACGCAGGTACAGTTACAACATTTAAAAGCCATTTGGATAGGTACACGAGTTGGAAAGGTTTAGCGGGAAATGGGCCAAACGCAGGCAAGTAGGACTAATTTAGTTTGGAAAACGCTGTCGGCATGGACAAGTTGAACCGAACGGTCTGTTTTCATGCTGTATGACCTTATGACTCTGACTCTACTAAAATACTAAATTCAGAAATCTATGGACAAACACTCTAAGGTCTCTTTGCTCCACAGCACTTCCTAGGGTCATCCTGTCCATTATATACTTCTTTGTCAAATTCCTCCTTATAAAGTGTATCACCTCATTTTTCAGGGAAAATTCCATCTACCACTTATCTCTGCCTATTTGACCATCCTGTTTATATCTTCTTGTAGCCCAAGACATAAGACACAACTTTACTGTTAACAACCTGACTGTGTCATCCACAAATTTACTGATCCAAATTGCCACACAATCATGTATGTCACTTACATAGATGATTAATAATAGGGGACGCAACACAGATCACTGTGATATGCCACTGGACACTGGTTTACAGTCAAAACAGCCTTTTGTCATCATCCTCTGTCTCCTACAACTGTGCCAACTTTGAATCCCTTTCATCATATTACCCTGCATCGCATGCGAATTTGCCTTCTTGATAAGCCTCCGATGTGGGACAGTATTCCAGTCATGTTCGACCATCATGCTTGCAAAACTCAGAACAGCATGTCCACCATTAGATGCAATGCTGCTATTGGAAATCATTTATTAATGAATCTGGACTGCTCTAAGAGTTACACCAGAACACAATTTAAGATCATTAGTCAGATTTCAATGTAATACATTTGTGTGCTCGAAACTACATATGTTAATACAGAGGACTCTTTTCAGGTAGACAAAGAAATGCATACATGCATGCACCTTTTTCATTAAAAAAAAAAACTGGGTCATGGAGGTTGTCAGTCTCTGCTCTATCCCCAAGTAACACCTTGTTTAGTTAGGTTCTAAATGCCCAGTCTAACAACTAAGTTTGACGGTTTAACTGTTTTTGCTGCATTTCCATATTATGGATGGCCCAACCAATTATCAACCTGTAGAGGGTTGACAAATTACTCCAGTCTTAAATGCCATCTTTTTCAACTTGGTAAAAAGATGCTGACAGGTAGTAATGTAGTAGGACAAATAATAAAGATTATTTCTTTTTAAACCAGGAAATAATTATGCAGGGATGGCAGGAAAAGAGGAGAGATGAATCAGGATTTGTTTTCATCACTTAAAACGTACAGGGCAATTAAAAGATGTAGATCTCAAGAGCAACTAAGGATGAGCAAGAAACGCTGGCCAGCCAGCGACGCCCACATCCCACAAAACGAATAGGAAAAAAAAAAATCGTGCTCTGCAAAAGGCTTCCATTTGAAGTCACAAAACTAATTACAAATACAGGGAAATCTGTGTGCCTGTATTATGAAAAGAAGAAATTTGGTAATTTCTTTCTTAAACATTAGTCAGAAAAAATTTTTAAGGTTGAAAAACTGGGTGGATAGCAAACATTCACACTATAACTGGAGATTTTATTGCACAGTGGAAGCAGCAACCTGAATTCATTAGACATTTAACAGTTGACAGTTGCAAGTAAAGGAACCAGTCTGCAAAATTATAATAAATAAATACCATTGGGGACATCATGAATTCTTTTTTCTTCAAGACTGATCTCTCCAGCAGCATACTAATTTTTTTATAACATTGATACAAAGTGAAAATAGTTCTAATTAAGCAAGAGCAATTAGATTTGTCAATTGCAAATTAAATCTTCCATAATACATTACACTCATGTGTGCGTGCCTGCTTACAAAGTAGAAGTGGAAACATTACTGCCTAAATTAGATGCCATTATGCAGACATTTTACATTTCAACCCAAATCAAGACCCTCAGACAGTCCAACTCTTTAGGTCTGACAATTACACTTCAGTACTAAGTAGAGTTTAAAAGTCAGTATATTAGTTGGACATCCTGGGCACTTAATCCATATTGAAAAAGTGAATAATTTTACTGTGGCACTTAAAAACAAGTGAAAAAAAAAAAAAAAATCACAACTCAACATGTGAATAAGAATACACACCAGTCTGATTCACAGAAGTAACATATATCAGGTACTATTCACTTGCAAGTCGATAAGGCTGTAGACATGCATTAAAAACAGCAGCAAGTGTAACTGCAACCTTATACATTTGGATAAAAGACTCACACCTGACTGGCATTTCTGTCAAAAATTTGATACAGCATTGGTTTTGCAAAAGGACTTGTGGAAACAAAAATATTGCAAACCACATATAAATTAGGATCTGAAGTTTAGTCACTTGGCTGAAAACAGCGAGCAGACAGCAAGCTAATGTTTCAAGTCTGGATGACTCTTCATCCCTTAAGCCTACTGTGCCTTTCAATAAGATCATGGCTGATCAGTTTGTGTTTCAAATTCTACACCCCCAAATAGTCCCAATAAACTGCGACTCTAATGCCTAACAAAAATGTAAAAACATACCTCTACTTTAAAAATATTCAGTGACCTCCACCTCAATGCCTTCCAAGACAGAGAATTCCAAATTCACAATCCTCCTGAAGAAAGAAAATAAATTTTGGTTCTCAAAGGGCAACCCATAATATTAAAAGTGTCCCCTAGTTCTGGATTCACTCATAAGAGGAAACATACTTTCCACACCCGCCTGGGGGTCATTTAGCTCAGTTGGCTGGATGGTTGGGTTGTGATGAAGAGTGAAGCTAACATGTGGATTCAATTCCAACACCAGCTGAGGTTACCATGAAAGAGTCACCTTTTCAATCTCATCCCTCACCTTAGGTGTGGTGACTCTCAAGTTAAACCACCAGTCAGTCAGAAAGTGTGGCCCATGGCCAGTTAAGTCTATGGCAACTCTATCTTTTTCTCAAAGCCATTCGGGATCTTTGATATTCAATCGAGTTGCTCCTAACTCCTGTGAAAAGGAGTTAAGTTTGTCCAACCTTACTTCACGAGTCAACCTGTTCATTCCTGTTATCAATCTAACAAACTTCCTTTGAACCATTTCCAACATATTTACAAGTCCTTAAATAAATAAAACAAAAAAATTATACACAGTATCCGAGATGCCCTAATGCCCTGTATATTTGAAGTTTTAACATTCTTACATTGATTTTCAATTCCTCTTGTAAGAAAAGGACAGAATTCCATCAGCGTTCATAATTACTTTCTATACCTACACACTAACTTTTTGTAACTCTTGCGCTATACATCTATATTCTCCTACATCTCAATTCTGCAGTCACTCTATTTTGGCAATACTCTCCTTCGTTATTCTCCCTGCATAAGTTAACACTTTCACATGTTGCTACATTGTACTCTATTGGCCAGATTTTTTGCCCACTCAGTCAGCTGATCTATATTGACCTGCAAACTCCTTATTGCCTTTTCACAACAGACTTTTCACCCTTCCTTCGTGTAATCTACAAATTTATCAATGCCTTTGCTTTCTACACCCAAAATAATTGATAGGAATTGTAAATTGTTGAAGCACCCGCACAGACCTAGCAATCTGTTATGCAAAATGCTTTTTGTAAGCAAACTAATACTTTAACACGGTGGCTCTGTGGTTGGCACTGCTGCCGCACAGCGCCAGGAACCCAGGTTCAACACTACCCTCAGGCAACTGTCTGCGTGGAGTTTGCACATTCTCCCCGTGTCTGCGTGGGTTTCCTCCCACAGCCCAATGATGTACAGGCTAGGTGGATTGGCCATGCCAAACTGTCCATGCCAAATTGTCCATAGTATTCATGGATGTGTAGATTAGGTGGGTTATAGTGGATGGGTCTGGGTGGGATACTCTGAGGGTCAGTGTGGACTCGTTGGGCCGAATGGCCTGTTTCCACTTTGTAGGGATTCTATGATCTATTCAATGATCCTAACCATGTTAATATGCTACCTACATCACAATCTTTTACATGGTACTGTAAAATGCCTTCTGAAAAACTAAATCTGACATGTCAACGAACTCCTCCTTGCCCCTCAAAGCAATGTTATTCATTCATAGAGGTTAAACATGATTTATCTTTGATTACTCTTCCCGATTACATTGGATTTTTCCTAATGTCCATCTAAAATTCCTTAAAGGATTGATTCTAACAAATCCAAACACTTTCCCCACAACAGATGTCAATCTAACTGGCTTGCAGTCTCCTGTTTTCTCTCCCTCTCTCCCTCCCCAAACCCTGCCCCGCCGTCTTGAATATTTGCTACGTTCCATTTGAACACCAGTTTCGGGGAAGGTTTCTTATTTTAGAAATTTAAGACCAATGTAATTACCACATATTAGCTACCTCTTTTGAGACTCCAGGATGGAGTCCTACGACTGGGGGACTTGCCAGCCCACATCTATTTCAGTTTACAGAAAGAGAATATTTATTAATTTTGTTCACTATTGCCTTATTATCGAGCACTAACTCTCCATTCTCTCTCTAGTGGACCATCACACACTTTATTTACTCTATCTTTCTAGATATCTATAGAAACTTACACTGTTATTACATTTCTGTCTAGCTTCTTCTCACAATCCAAATTTCCTCTCAAGCCTTTTAACAGGGGGCATGGGAGAGACAGAATCAGTGATTGCATGAGCAGCTCCTCACAGATTCGCTTTCTTCCATACTCTACTCTTCTAACTGTAACACAGGGTGAGGCGGGAGGCAGGTATGCTTTTGATATTGTGAATTTTTGAATGTTTTCATCTCCATTATTTATATTTTGAATGCTATGAGGTTTTAACAGCCAACTCAACCATGCTCCTCTGTATTTTGAGCCCTGCTTCTGTTATGGATGCCTCCAGACACATTAATAAAAAAATCACTTTTCCACATCCATCTTGACAGTCTCCTCTCCAGACAGTATTTCCCTTACCTTGTAACTGCTTTGGGCCGCAGAATTTTACAGCGAGCCACATGGAGTAGAACCAAGTTCTAAATCTCCTCTTAAACACAGTAAAGAGTTTTCCGGAAAAATGCATTGTTCTAAATTACATGAAACCATTCAGAAAGAAGATAGAAAACAATTTTAAAAAGTTAAATGCAAAGAATACTTTTCATCTTAAGAGTTTTAACTTCTCCCTATTCTACTCCCATAAAAATCAAGCATTTAACTTGGAAAAAGTGTCAGTATAATTCTCAGGAAGCCCTGTGTCTACTGGTTTCCGATTCACCCAAGCGCTGGTCTATGGATTAACATGCACTGAAATTATTTTAGCCCAATATAGCAAACGTAAATCCCCTGGGAGAATTTAAAATGTACATAAGAAATGAGGTGATAGCGAACTGTTAACAATTCTAGACTCTCCTCAATCATTCAATAAGAGAGAATGATCAGCTCTGCAACAAGTCTGAGACGAGAGGGTCTAATATTGTATGGAAGTGACAGAATTGTTAGAAGTTTTCTCTGCAAGGGAATAAAATGTTCAAACATTTCCTCACTGTAAAATAAATGGCCTCTCTTCAATCTGTTAGGGGAGAAACATCGAAAGTAAAGTAATCTTCCCTACCTTTTTCTCCACCAATATAATAAGAAAATTATCACAAAAATCAGCCATCAGCCAACAGCCAACAGTGCAGTGATAGAACAAGTCATTTATATCAAACAACAGCTATTTACTAATGCAGAAACTTGGCTCAAGATCTTGCTCCAACCTAGACACAAGGGGAAAACAGTCGCAGTCTTTAACGTCAAGAAAGCAGTCAACTGAATATGATATCATGGAACTCTAGCAAAACTGCTGGAATGGATCATTCGCAACTTGCTTGGATAAGTGCAGCTCCAAAAACACTTAAGAAATCCAATACAAATGGGACAAAGTAGCCTTCTGCCACTGCTGCACAGTGGTAGCAATCAGTAGGGACGCACTAACAATTGTTGAGCTTCTTCATTAGAATCTTCCAAACTCATGATCTATTAGCTAGAAGGACAGGGCAACAGATGCCCAGGACCACCACCACCTGCAGGTTCTCTCCAAGCCACAGACCTTTCTAATGTTGGAATGATCCTGCCAGTCCTTCGTTGCCAAAATTCTAACTATATCGTAGGCATACCTATACCACATGGGCCACAATGGTTTGAGGAAGAAATCACCACCACCTTCTCAAGGGCAATAAACACTGTACTCTTTTACACGTTGGCTAATCAAGGTGATCACAGCCTCAGGATACTCTTGCAAGATTTCCTCAAAGAATTCTCTTCAGCTGTTTCATTACTGACCTTGCCTCCACCAAACGGTAAGGGGTTGGATGGTTTAATGACAATTTGAGAAAGAACCTACGGAAAGCAACGACTCTGAATGCAGCCCTGGACATGCACTCCCACCTTGCGCAGACCAGCTGGCAGAAGTATTCACAGACATGTTCAGCCTCTCTTTATAAATAGTTCTCCTATAACACGATAGTTGCGTTCTTGCATTACCTCGCACAACACAAAATAGTCATCGAAAATCACTATACTTGTACAGTTGAAAGTTTGTGTTGTCCAAACAGTGCCCACTATTCATCAAATGTGTTAACAAAAAAACACATTGTAGCAGAACTACCTGTACTACAATCTGAAGTTCCTACCTGCTTCAAAAAGACCACCATCACACCGACAAATTAAAAATCACAGTGTGTGCCTCAATGACTACCACCCAGTGGCTCTGACCTCCATAATTATGAAGTGCTTCGACAGGTCAGTCACGGATCACATTAACTCCAGCCTCCCAGATTGCGTTGATCCTTTGCAATTTGCCTACAGGTGCAGTAGGTCTAAAGCAGATGCCACCTCCCTGGCGCTACATTCATCCCTGGAGCATCTGGAAACAAGGAACCCACATCAGGGTCCTACTTATTGACTAAAGCCCCGCCTTCAACACCATATTTCCAAAATAATTCATCTCCAAACGCCAAGACCTAGATCTCTGCTTCCTCTCTAACTGGATCCTCAACTTCAAGACCCACAGACCCCATACACTAAGGATAGGCAACAACAGGCCACATTTGGAGTATTGTGCGCAGTTTTGGGCCCATATCGCAGGAATGACGTACTGGCTCTACAGCGGGTTCAGAGGTTCACGAGAATGGTCCCAGGAATGGAAAGCTTCACATATGAGCAATGTCTGAGGATTCTGGGACTATACTCATTGGAGTTTAGAAGGATGAGGGGGAGATCTAATTGAAACTTACAGAATAATGAATGGCCTGGACAGAGTGGGTGTTGGGAAGATGCTTCCATTGGTAGGAGAGACTAGGACCCGAGGGCACAGCCTTAGAGTAAAGGGAAGACCTTTTAGAATGGAGATAAGGAGAAACTTCTTCAGCCAGAGAGTGGTGAATCTATGGAATTCACTGCCACAGAAGGCTGTGGAGGCCAGGTTATTGAGTACATTTAAGACTGAGTTAGATAGATAGGTAGGTTCTTGATTATCAAGGGGATCAGGGTTACAGGGCAAAAGCGGGAGAATGGGGTTGACGAACTTATCAGCCATGATTGAATGGCGGAGCAGACTCAATGGGCCAAATGGCCTAATTTCTGCCCCTATGTCTTACGGTCTTCTGGTCTTAACACCTCCTCCATGATAATCATCACACTGGTGCTCTGCAAGGCAGTGTACTCAGCCCTCACTCTTCTCCTTTATGCATTTACGACTGTGACTGAATTACGCACTAATTCCGTTTACAAGTTTGCTAACAACACCACCATCGTAGGTCAGATCTCAAACACTGATGAGACAGAATACAGGAAAGAGATAGCAGCATGGTATTAAGACAAGAATCACTCCATCAACATCAGGAAAATGAAGGAGTCAGTCATTGATTTCAGGAAGTGAAGTGGAGGGCACGCTCCTGTCCGCATTAATGGTGCCAAAGTGGAGATGGTCAATAGCACCAAGTTCCTGGGAGTGACAATCACCAGCAATCCGTCCTGATCCAACCATGCTGAAGCTACGGTCAAGAAAACTCAAAATTGCCACAACTTCCTCAGGATGCTAAGGAAATTTAGCATATCCATTTTTAAATGCACCATAGAAAGCATCCTCTCTGGATATATGACAGTGTGGTATGACAACTGTTCTTCCCAAGACTGTTAGAAACTACAGTCATGAACACCGCCCCGTCAATCACAGAAAGCAGCCTGCCATTGATATTTAGCACTACCTCAGGAAAGCAACCTCTGTAATCAAAGACCCCTCCCACCCTGGTTATACTCCCTTTCACCTTCTTCTGTCGGGCAGAACATATAAAAGTTTGGATAGACATATGAACAGATTCAAGAACAGCTTCTTCCCTGCTGCAATTAGACTTTTGAACAGACCTCTTAAATGTTAAGGTTGATCTCTATCTGCACCTCCTCTGCAGTTGTAACACTGCACCCCGCAGTCTCTTGTTACCCTGATGCACTTGTATGGTATGATCTGCCTGTACAGCACACAAATCTATACTTTTTCACTGTATTTTGGTACACGTGACAGTAATAAATCAAATTAATTCTGGTGTGATTCTAAAAAGGAAGTCCTGTAAGCTTAAAGTAAGGACCTTGATTAGACATGGGCTATAATGCCGCTCGTGCCAGTTAATGAGCATCTCAGAACAGATGAAAGTCATTATTTCCCCATTTCTTTAAAGCATTGCTATCGGCAAGCCCTTCTCTATCAACATCCTGCAGGCCACCCAAATCTGCACCATAATTTGTGAGACACTCCTCCAACTGAGTACTTTGCAATGAATAGCTCACCTCCTGAAGCCTTCAAGATGTTTGGATGGGTACTGCTGCTATAAAACGAACGAAACTTGGAACTGTCAAGGACAGACTATCAATTATAAGTGCACAATAGCTGAAATACATACAATCTGCAGTATGCATTGTAACTACGCACCAAAACCATTTTGATTGCACCTCCATCCTTTGCAATTTCTATCACCAAGTACTACAGCAATGATGCTACGGGAACATTATCACCTTAAAGTCACAAACAACCAGACCTGAACATAAATTAGCACTGCTTCATTTGGTATTCTGGAATTCCCAATCCAAATCATAAGAACTCTAATAATAAAAAGGACATTGTCACCCATTTCTCACAGCAACTAAAGTTTGAGTGACAAATGTCATGACTGCATCACCCATATCGTAAAATCAAGCAAGTTGGACACAAGCAAAAAACAAAGACCAACTTGAAATTTAAAGAGCTTTGAAAATTGAACAGGATATTTCTGTCAAAAGCAATTGTTTTGATTTTTTCAGGAAGAAGAAGAAGAATACAGCAGAGAGTATATAAAGACAAATATTAATTCAAGGTAACGTTAGAAGGTTCAACAAAGGAGTGTTTAATTGAATCAATTAGGACAAAACCATAATTGATTCTAGAATTCTGATAAACATATGTTGACACAGGGCTGGGGAACTACCAAAAATATTTTCCTTGCTGCAGAACTACAAGTATGAGAGTTACTCCTGCAGAAAGCAAAAATATCTTGTTTATAATGTGGAAACAAACACAAGTGCCACAGCTAAGTCAGACTGTACACATATTTTGGATCATACCAATGAAAGTTACCTCAGACTGATTCCTCAATCCTAAACCAGGGATTCTGTAAAAAGAAAAGACACACAAAGACATTACTTTGCTCTGGCTGAGATTGGCTAGCTCAAGAGAAAACAGGGATTCCACTTGGGACACGGCAGAGTGTACACACCAACTTACACTTTTAATGCAGCAAAACCTCCCATGGTAGTTCACAGGCGAATTCCTAAACACGATTTGACACCAAGCTACCCCCAACAAGGTATTAGGGTACATGGCCAAAAACTTAGTTCAAGAAATTGATTTTAGATGTGTTATATTAAAGATGGAGAGGTATAGGAACAGCGCTAAAGACAGCTGAGGCTAAAGATAGGTGGTCAACTGACGACATGAGGACCAATTAAATAAGTATGTGGAAAGCCAAGAATTGGACAAATACAAAGATCTGAAAGCATTGTAAGGCTGGAGGAGGTCACAGACCGATTGAGAAGAGGATTTGAAACAAGAACAAGAGTTTTAAAATGGAGGCATTATTGGAGTGAGAGTCAATGCTTATGAACTTTGACAGGTATAAGCTTATACAGGGTGCAATGTCAGAGGCTGGCCTGGACAGCAGTACAATTATCAAGCCAATGAGCTAACACAGGCATGGATAAGGGTCTCCAAAATAGCAATAACATTGCCAAAAACATCCAGGAAGTTAAAGGCAAAATTAATTTTCTTCTGTAAATACTTTGGCGAAGGAAAAAAAAGCATACTTCCTCTAGGTACCCTCCGCCTTTTACCAGCTGAAGCTTGAGAAAGCTAGATTTTTGCTTTTGGTTTTAATGCAGCTGTTTGGCAATAAAAACAATACATTAATCAATACCAGAACTTTCTGCATTAACTTGAGTTATTTTCTTTATTTGTTACATATTTCCACAACATTGTAACGTGTAATTCGCTTTGTTAAAAGTAAATTTTGTCACAGAGCAGATCACATTTTAACCACACACATTTATCTCTTCCAGCGGTTAATACTGGAGTCATTTTTGCCCCCGCAAGCCGTCTTGCCTTATACTTAATGAGATTTTAAAACAAGTAGCAATTAGTTACTCACAGAAAAGGATCCATTTTTGAATTGGCTTCAATTACAGTCATTCACCTTTTGACATTTCTAGCCTCACTACTTCCTTTTATCTCATATTTCATTCACAGTAAAGCTGCCTACAAATATTTTGCCTCCCTTTCATGCTTCTGGTCTCCTAAATAGAACTCTAGAACAGACATGTTAAAGAGTAACTGTCTACTGATTTCAGTTCAAGAGGAAGCTCTGCCACTTCTCACACATTGTTCAAAACAAGAAGCCTTTTACATATTAGCCCATGTTTCCTTTCCACAACTGTGTACAACTTTCTCTTTTTAATCATACTATTGAAAAGATATCCAGGTCACGGAGGGGTGTAAAGGAAATTAAATGGAATGGTATGATAGATGAAAGACTTCGGATCTCTTAATGTATCTGAGCTGTCAATGCTCGGGTGATATTTGATAGAGGTGTTCTAATTGTTTAAAGATTTTATAAATGAAACAAGAAGTTATCACAGAGACAGAATGGTACGTAGCCAGGGGGTACACATTAGAGTAACTGGCAAAAGAACCACAGGCAACATTAGACGGAATGCACTGAATGAAGGATGGTTGAAGCAGATACAGTAACTTTAAAAAGGAAATGAATGAATACCTGATGGGGTAAAATTTGTTTCACTATGGGAAATGAACAAGTAGAAATTGAACTAATTGGATAGCTCTTTGAAAGAGCCTAAGAAACAAGTCAGACCAAACGGCCTCATTCTATGCTGTACCGTTCTATTCTGGGTGATTGCCAAGGCCCATTTGTTTGTAGTTTTTTAATCCAAGTAAACTCCAAAGTTCAATCTTCAAATAAGAGTACATTTTCCAGAACCCCATGCAATTAAAACAGAACTTAAATCAATAGCTTTGGTATTGATTATTATGTAATGTTCTTCCTGTAACCTCACTTCGCTGAAGAAAAGACTTGTTGAACCATTTAGCCCATCACAGCCCTTGGACATTAAAAGCTTATCTTCCTCCAACAATGTACAGAATTTAAAAATCTTGAATTGGCATTACACTACCTACGCTTTTCAATTCACTTTGTTCTATCTTATCTGTTCCAGTCTTATTAATGGTCAACTCAATACACTATAGTGTTTTGCTTGGGTGTTTCAATGTTATACAAAACCTCAAGTATTAAACATACAGCTACTTCAACAGGTGCAATGAAAAGTGAGAAAAATCATATCTTAGTGAAAGTATCATCAGACCTCAGAAGAAATTGTTTCAGTCAATTCCTTTGAATCAGGAAAGAATTATTATTGGCTTTTCAGCTTTTATCATGTTAACATTAATTGCAGAAAACTGAAATTAAGTTTTGCCATAAAAAGAAAAGAAAAGTGAAGACTGAAAACTAAATGTACACTTTTCAAAAGTGATAATAAGTTGTGATTCACTTCAGAGTTAAAATATTTTGTTTTGTGCTAATTCAATAGAAATTTGAACTAATAGGGTTGCAACTCTATAATACCATAACCTCAAAAATACTGTTTAAAATACTCTGATCCACACAGCTATAAAGTAATGCTCCATACTTTCTTTTTCTAAATACAGCACATTCCTTTCCAACTTGCAGAGAATTTCAAAATCCACATTTGACACAAATGCCTGATGTACCTTATCTTCTAGACCAAAGTACTTAATTGCCATCCTACAGCATATTTCCCGAACAACAAATATGCACACCCATATCAACATAGTATATCTGTAACTTAATCTATAACCTGTTTGGTAAATACCAAACATGCTATGGATAGCAACAAAAGCCTAATGTACACGACAGCTTCAACACGTACTAAGGTAACTTATTAAATTAATCAGTGCATGATGCCACAGGTATACCATTTTAACTTGGCGTACACCCCGCAAAGCCGTACATTGCGACTAACTGATTGTCGTAAATGGACCGAGTAGTTCTATCACAAAGAAAAAAAGCGCTGACATACTTCGGAAGTGGGTTTGACAAATCTGATGGTTTTGACCAGATACTCTCAATGCGCAAACATTTGCAGGAAGAGACACATAGGAAAATGCCGTATTCTATCTACATTAGAATTAATAACTTTGAAGAACATCTCAAAGGGGGGCGGGGTGGGAAATCAAAATACTTTCAATTTTAAATGGCATGGCATCGAAACTGAAGATAATTGGACAGCATCGTCTTAACGCCTTGTATAACACTGTGCGTGTGAAGGGGGATATATTTCAGTCCTAAATGATAACGGAGACACCAGAGGGCTTAGTTAATTCCTCACCACCATCCCACACTTCATTGTATTTGCTGAGATACCTTAATAACATTCTCGAAAATGGTGTCCCGGAACTCCTCCAGGGCTTTACTGTCGAAGTCTTTGCCGTGAATGATCCTCATCTGTTTGAGGAAAGTGCTTTTACCGCTCTCGCCGGCCCCGAGCAGCAGAATCTTGACCAGGCGCCGGACGTAGCGCCTCTCCCGGGCCAGCAAGGCGTCAATCTCCCGGCTCCTACGGCGCTGTGCCCGCTCGCTCTGGCTGGACTGACAAGCCGGGAAACAAGCGCCCAGACGCTGCACCAGCTCGGCCATCCTCTCCGTTGGCCCGCACCTCAGTAACAACACAAACGTTGGCACGCACAGCCCTTCACCGACCTATGTTTTTTTTTGAGAAATAAACAATGGTTCCACCGCAAGTTTTTTTAAAATTTTTTTTAAGCAAAACACGCTTTAAATCAGTCCGTCCGCCCTGCACGATCCCTGAACCGGACCCAGCGACTCCCCATTCATTGCCCAACTGACGGGCGAAAACTTCACCAGAGGGGAGGGAGGGACCATGCGCACAGTCCCTGCGGGCCATTGGATATCCCGCCTATCAATCAGAATCAATCTAACCATGTACTGGTCAGTCACGTTGTCAATCGAAGTTACTCGCCCCACGCTCCGGCACTCTCTAACTTCTGATTGGTCATCCCGCCCGTCAATCAGGAACTTTTCAAAAACGGCAAGTTTCTCCTCGGGATTGGTTACCTCCTCCGTCAATTACATCAAATCAGATTCCACCCACTGGCTGGATCCTTGTTTTGTCATGCTTTCTCGAAGAAGTGTAAGTGCACGCTAGTATTAATTGTGTTTATTGTTAATTTCTCCGGTCCCGGATATCTTCAATGAGGGGGTTTCACTGTTCGTTCACCTCAACAAATCAGTTGGATGATGCGGGCACGGCCCGCGCCACACCCCGAGAAAAGGCCCCGCCTCATGCTAATGTCAATCACGGATGCGCTGCTGCCCATTGGTCTACAGTCTGAATGGTCCAGCCATTGGAAAAGTCGTACGGCCGCCGGTCAAGGGGTTAGGAGTTCTCAGTGGTAGGTAGCCTGTCAGTCATTTAAACCCCGCTTCCTCCCTCTCCCTGTCTCCTCAGGGGTTGGGAAGCAGCTGCATCTGAGAGTCTAAATGATGCCGTTCCAAAACATCTGCACTGTGTTTAACATGCCTCCCGTTATTCCTGAGAGTACAGAGGGGATCGTAAATAATTCTCTAACATTTTACTTGTTTTCTTTTTGACAAGAGAGTTTCAAGTCTTCTGGTTGGGACGGGAAGTATGTAGATATTTTCAATCAATTTTTCCAGATTTGTTGCGATACAATTCTGGAATAGATGGGACCTACACTCAGGCCTTCTGGCCAGGTCCTTAAAACGCACCTTTGTTAATGCACAGCCAATCACGCAGGACCAACTAATGGGAAGATGGTAATACGAAAGGCATGGGTGGGAGAGTCACCGTGGGCCGGTGGGTTCTTTTCCTGTTGTCTGTCAGCGTTGCCAAAAGTTCCTGTTTTAGGTTTTTGTTTTAAAGAAAGGTGTTCATTTTTGTACAGTTGGTAACACTCTCCTTTCTGTGTCAGAAGGTTGTGGAGTTCCCAAGGCTTGAACATATGATCAAGACTGCCATTCCAGAAGGAACTTTGCACTATCAGAGATGTAATTACCTCTCAGATGACCGTTCATCCGAGGCTTCAACGACCGTCTCAGGTGCACATATAAAATGCCAAAGCACAAATAACACAAGAGCAGGAAACATATCCCCTGTGCGGTCGCAATATTTATACATCAACCCACTGTGTAAATGTAGATTTTCTGATGAATGTAACTGCTGTTTGTAGACGTTTGCTACATTCCAGCAGTATTACACTTTAGAAAGAAAGTTCTGATGTCTTGATATTTGTAAAGGTGTTATATAAATGTAGAACTTTATGAAACTTAGCTCTGTAATGCTTGCCTACCCAGCCTCCTATATTTCATCCTTTTAGTGTCATCCAGCAATCTCCTGCTCGTGTCCTAACTTGCAACAAGTCCAATTAACCTAACACACCATGCTCACTAACTTCCCAGTTTAGTAATGCCTCAATTTTAAAACTGTGATTTTTGCTTTCTATTTCTGGCAACCCTTATCCCAATCCGTCTCTGTAATATTTTCAAGTTCCATAACCTACTGAGATATCTATTCTCTTCTAATTTTGGCCTTTTTGACTTCTGATTAAATTGGTGGCCATACCTTTTGTTGCCCAGACCCTAAGGTCTGGAATTCTCTTCTTAAACTTTTCTGCCCTACACCACCTGTTCATCCTTTAAGATACTCAGAACCTATCTATCTGGCCAAGATTTTAGTCATCAGCCCGGGTGTCCCTTTGTTAGTAAGGATGTCTAATGTTTTATTACTCGCTGGGATATTTTATGATGTTATTTTTAATTATGTTAAAGACACTATATAAATCTGAGTTATTGTAAATCAAACAAAATGCCACCTTTTCATAAATTACCAGTTTTCCAGTCAATCCACAATTAGTCCTGATTTTCTGGAAGTGAAGAGTCAACATAAATTTACAACAATAGGCTCATACCGAATATACAGGTTCCCATAAGAAACCTACCATCAAACTGCATGAATATGATGATGTTGGACATAATCATATAAGGGATCTTAATAGTTGACCAATAATGATTTTTCTGGATTTGATAATCAAATTGGATTTCATAATCTATAAACAAATAAACCTTGCTCAACTTGATGTGTATAATAAGAAAACTCCAAATTTGATTGGAAAATCAGAGTGAATTAAGAAGCCACAGATCACTCAATATGATGATGGGTGATTAATTTATAAAGCAATTTTTTGAAAAACTTGGTGGCATACCAATTGATCTGAGTTTATTTACAAGGATGATAACAGATGATAACAGGAGAAAATCATGGCTGTAAGAGCTGTTCTTTTTATTTTGAAGTTTTTCAGTGCGGAAGCTGATTTCCTTGATTTCTTGGAGCAATAATTACTGTTTTTATCAGGTTTTGTTTTTAAAACTTTTTTAAAAAATCAAAAACAATGATACTTTAAACAGGAGGAAAGAAAGAGCAAGCGTTTCAGGAGAGACCATGTGGGAAGTCAGAGAACGGCTTCTAGAGTTCATCAAAAAAACCTAGCAATGAACTGTCACAGCTGACTGACTGAAAGTACAAGCATTTCTGGTCATGCAGAGGGTAGTGCATGGATGGAATGAGCTGCCAGAGAAGTGGTGGAGCCTGGTTCAATTACAACATTTGGAAGGGATCTGGATGGATACATGAATAGGAAGGGTTTAGAAGTATATGGGCCAAATGCTGACAAATGGGACTGGATTAATTTAGGATATCTGGTTGGCATGGACGAGTCGGACAGAAGGGCATTTCAATCCTGTACAACTCATTCAGCTCACCAAGTCTGTTCCACCATTCCATGAGATGTTGACAGATCTGATAATTGTTAACTCCACTTTCTTGCCTTTCCTCTTACCCCTTGGTTCCCTTCCTTAATTAAAAATCTGTATACTTCAGTTTTGAATATACTTAACAATCCAGCCTCTACAGCCCACTGCAGTAAGGAATTCAAGTATCTTATATTGTTTTGGCAAGACCTTCCTATTTTTATACTCTATTCCATTTGAAATACAGACAACATTCCATTTGTCTCCCCTATTACGTGTAAAGCTTGTATGCTAGCTTTTATGTTATGTATGCTAGTGATTTATGCACAAGGACTAGCAAATCCCTGTATGCTGTAGCTTACTGCAATTTTTCTCCATTTTAAAAAAAAATCAGCTTTTCTATTCTTCCTGCCAAAGTGCCTAACCTCACATTTTCCCACATAATACTCCATCTAAGAAGGCTTTGCCACTCTTTTAACCTGACTATATCTCTTTGAAGACTCTTTGTGTCATCCAACCGCTTGCCATTCCCACCTATTTTTGTCATCTGGGTATAGTACATTCACTTTCCTCATCCAAGTCGTGAATATATTTTATAAATAATTGTCACTAATAGTAACTGGCCCCAGCACTGATGCATGTGGTACTGTTTTCTGTGGAAAAGGCTGAGAGGTGACTTGATAATAGTGTTTACAATTGAGATGGTATTTTAGATTTTAGATTTATTTATTTGTCACATGTGCTAAGTATAGGAAGACATGAGTACTGCGGAAAATGCACAAAGTCGCCATTCACTGGCACCCACTTGGTCACAAAAGCCAGAATTAAGAGATTTAACCGAACCAAAAGGTAAGCAAGAGAATAAGAAAAGTCCACATCTCAGAGTCCCAAGTCCCATGCCCACAGTGGTGCAGGCGCCACTCCAGTCACTAGGCCACCCAGGAGGCTGCCGCAGCCATGTGAAAGGCCCGCGCTCGCCGCCGGATGCCGCCCCCTCACCGGCCCCGCTCTTCATTCATCTCTGTTGCTCTGGCCACACTCGATCCGCTGTCGCTGCAGAACATGGCCCACGAGCTCAGTTCCCGCCACAAGTTTCCCGGTTGCGACCCAGCTTGGTAGTTAGTTACCTGGAAGGCAGTTAAAAAGGCAGGAGGTTGGGTGGGGGAGGGGAATAGAATTGCTGCAGAGAGGAGAGAGAAGAAAAGGAGAAAAAAAAAGAAAAAGGAAAGGGAAACCTAGCAAGCAGTGGAGCTCCGAGTGGAGTGATTTACCTTGTCGCCCTGTTGCTCCCTCTAGGTTACACAGAGATAAACATAGCCAAATTATTGCCTATAAGCATAAGATCATCATGAATAAACCCGAAGAGAGTTCAGTAGAAATTCTTCACTGGGAGAATGGTTGGAATGTGGAACTGGTTGACGCAAGAATAGATGAGGTGAAAAACGTAGATGCATTTAGGGAAAGTTAGATAAGCACATAGGGAAGATATAGACATAAGGTTATGCAGATAAGGTTAGATGAAGATGAAAGAGGGAAATGTGTGAAGCATGAACCTGCTGGGGCAAATGAAATATTTCTTTGCTGTATATTTTATTTAATTCTGTGGTTAAAAAGCTAACAGTATTACTTTGTTCATTTTGCAGTCAATGTTTGTATTACAAGGTTTTAGTGTACTTAACCAAGTTATGGAATTTATTTTCAGTATAACATTGGCAAGTAAATTCTGGGCTAGACAACAGCAGAAAAAAATGTAATAAGTAAAAAGGTTCTGAATCAATCATAGCAAATCCAAATTAAAGTTTGTGTGCAACGGAAAATAATGAAGCACACATTTCAGAGGTCAACTGATATTTTGTTCCTATGCCTGCCCTGCTTTACCTTTAAATTTGAAAGAGTTCAAAATTTAGCTATTTTTAAAATCACACACTCCTAACAATTAGTCACTAACGAAAGGGCACAGATTTAAGATAAGTAGCAAACGTCCAGTAAGGAGCTGAAGAGAATATTGTTCTTTGCTCAGTGAATTGTTATGATCTGGAATGCACAATGTGACAGCATTATGGATGTACATTCAATAATAAATTTTGAAAGGGAATGTATATATACTTGAAAATAAAACAAAACTGCAGTATTATGTGGGGAAAAAAGGGAATGGGACAAACTACATTTCTTTCAAAGAACCAATACAGGCATGAAAAGCTAAATGGCCCATCCCTATGGCGCATTATTCTATGATCCTGTAAATGAAAGTTGAGCAGTTTTGGTTTGACTGTTAAAATACACTCCTTCAACTATTATTTGTTGATATAATGTTAGTATAGGTTTTACTACTCATGTGGAAATCAATGTGATAAGATTGTCAGCAATTCAGTATATTCTATATGATTTCCTAAGGTAAACTGAATATTCCTTAACCAACACAACTAGAAGTGATGATTTAATTGTAATTTCTGGGAATATGTTATGCTCAAAGTAGCTGCTGTGTATCCCATTACAGCAGTGTGATTGGAAGGTGCTGTGTAAGAAGCCTGTGCGAGATGTAGGTAGTATGCATGTTGTAGGTAATACGCACCATTACCACTGTACATTGTGATGGAGGGAATGAATGTTAAAAGTGTTAGTTGGGCTGCCAGTTGAGTGTGGTGCTTTGTTTTGGATGATGTCAAGTTGCTTGACATCTAGGCCAGTTTCATACTCTCAACATAAGCTTTTAAAAGGTGGACAGGCTTTGAGGAGTTGGAGGGTGAATTACTTGCCATAGAATTCCAAAAATCCCGACCCACTCTTGTGGCTATGGTATTGATAAAGGCATAGTTCAGTTTCTGGTCAAAGATGAACCCTAGGATGTTGACATTAGGGGACTGAATGTGAAAGGTTGATGATACATTCCCTCTTGATGGAGATGGTCATTGTCTGGCACTTATGTGATGCAAATTCAAAACGAGAAACTGGATTGGACTAGCAATAAAAATACTGTGACTATGAGAGCAGGTCAGAGGCTAGGGATCCTTTAGTGAGTAACTCACCTCCTCACACTGCAAAGCCTGTCCACCATTTACGCAGTTCAGGTGAGGAGTGCGATGGAATACTCCCCACTTCCAAGGATGAATGCATCTCCAACAACACTCAAGAAGCTTTACATCATTCAGGACAAAGCAACTCACATTGAGAAACATTTACTCCTTCCACCACCAATGCTCAGTAATCTATAAGTTACAGTCCTGAAATGCACCAAGTATCCTTTGATAGCATCATCTCAACCCCGATCACTTTTATCTAGAAGACACCTGGGAACATTACCACCCGAAAGTTTCCCTCCAAGCCACTGGCCATCCTTACTTGGAAATATACTGTCATACCTTTAGTGTCATTGGGTAAAAATCCTGGGATTCCCTCCTTAATGGCATTGTAGGTCGACCTACATCAAATGGACTGCGATGGGTCTGGAAGGTTATTTATACAGTTTGGCAAACAAGTAGTCATAGAGTCATAGGGCGCGGAAACAGACTCTTCAGTCCAACCAGTCCATGTCAAGCATAATCCTAAACGAAACTACTCCCACCTGCCTGCTCCTGGCCCATATCCCTCCAAACATCGAATATTCATGTACTTATCCAAATGTCTTTTTAAATGTTGTAATTGTACCCACACCCACCATTTCCTCTGGAAGTTCATTCCACACCCAAACCACCCTCAGTGTAAAAAAAGTTTGTCCCTTGTGTCTTTTTTAAATCTCACTCCTCTCCCTTAAAAATGTGCCTCCTAATCTTGAAATTCCCCATCCTAGGGAAAAGACAACTACCATTAACTCTATCTATACTCCTCATTATTTTATAAACTGCTATCCTGTGTTATTGTTTCATCAGTTTGACATCTCATTTTTAGTTATGCCTAGTGTTGTTCTTAGTATGTCCTCTTGTACTCTTCTTTGAATCAAGTTTGGTCACCCGGCAAGATGGAAATGGTAGAAAGGTGATATGTCTTGCTATGAGATGATAGATTGTCATTAAGTAAAATTTTGTGGCTGAGGTTTTTATGAAGGACTGCCCTTCTCAACCTCTTCCCTTGCTTGAGGTATGGTGACCCTCAAGTTAAATTACCACTATTCGATATTCTGTAATGAGAGAGCAGCATTTGGTCTAGTAAGACTATGGCGATTTTACCTTTAGATTTACATAGCACTTTATGGATGTACAGTCTTGAGTCACTAGATCTGTTTGAAAACGATCATATTCAGCATGATGATAGTGCCACACGATACAATAAAGGGTATCTTCAATGTGAAGTCAACTTTTCATCTCCACAATGACCGATGGGGTGGTCACTCCTACTGAGACTCTTTTGGACAGTTGCATCTGATACAGGTAGATTGAGAGCAAAGTCAAGTAGTTTTCTCTCTTGTTAGTTCCCTTACCACCTACTACAAGACCATTATAGCAGCTACATCCTTTTAAGACACAGCTAGCTCAGTTAGTAGTGGTATTATCAAACCACTCTTAGTAATGGAAATTGAAATTTCCAAACTAGGGGTGCATTCTACATTTCTTCCAAGTGATGTACAATATGAAGGACAACTGATTCAATAGAACTAATGGAGGTGAACTGCTACAAGCAGAATGAGAAAAAAATTGTTCTCTGATAACCATGGGTAAAATGTTGGAGGAAGTTCATCCACTGGTTAAGGGGATAGAAACTGGAAGTTTCCTTGTCCTGACTGGGAGAAGGAATCACTGGAGTGGATCTTGCTGCTGTAAATTGATTTGGGGATTCTCAGCAATTGAGAGGAACAACCTTTGAAGGTCAGCAGATGAAGAAAACTGACCACATTTGAACTATGTACTAAGATCAGATTGGTTCCTATAAAAACCTCAATTTTGCAGGGAATGTGGTATGTTGCATAAATATGACGTGGCTATTGGTTTTGGTGAGGAATTACGAGTACACGTTCTGTAGTTTTAGAAGCCTATTGAGGAATGCTTAGTCAATGTTTAATTAAGTTGTTGCAGTAAAAGTCTTAAAACTTGAAAGCTTGTCGAACAATTCTTTTGGTCGCTGGAAATACAAATCTCCTTTTAGAAGGGTAATCGGTCTCCATGGTCATCATAACCCTATCATTATGTCAACAAATAAAACTTGATCGCAAGACTGCTGCTTTGCATTTACCCTCCCACTGCTAATTTTTAACGGATCTTTAACTAAGGTCATATAGTCATCTGGTGAGAATCAGGTATCACAAGAAGCCATTACAAATCTTCTGTTCCAAGTATAGCATCCCATGACAACAAAATTCCAGGAAGTATTAGTTACCAAAGGGTACAAAATAATCTTACAGCACAGTCTTCGTTTCTAGTCATTATAGAAAATGGTTGTAATTGAGATATCCCAAATTTTGTACACAGAGTTTTACGTTTATTTAGTACCTTTAATGTAGTAAACCATTCCACAATACTTCTCAGGTGTAATTATCAAACTTTAACACTGATCCACATAGGAGATATTAGAAAGGAAGGGCAAAGTTTAGTCCAACAGGCAAATTTCAAGACATTTCTTAAAGGAGGAGAAATATGTAGAAAGACATTGATGTTTAGGGAAGCAATTTACAAGCTTGGAGGCTGGACAACTGAAGACATAGCCATCAATAACACAATGGTGAAAATTAGGAAGGTGCAAGAGACCAGACTTAGAGGTGTACTGACGTCAGAGTATTGTATGGTTCAGCAGATTACAGTTAGAGAACTTGAAATACAAAGGTTGAGAATTTTAAAATTGAGCTGATGCCAAACGATAGCCAATGTAACTCAGGATAGGAGTGAAAAGATAACATAAAAAACACTGATTCCAATTTTTCTGTGAGCTTGGTTTTTGTCAGACAGGAGTAGTTTGGTGTCAACAGCCTATGCAATGAATCAGCATTTTGCAAGAGCCTTTACCCTGGAGGTAATTCTGGTGGAAAATTAAAGGGCAGGTAATGAATGTTTATCTGAATTTCCAGACACTGAAGAGAACCATTCATCCAGCAGTAAAGATGCATCTTTCTCATAGCATACATTAATAATTATTGGCTTTTTAAAAAAAAAATTTGATCTATTTTTAATGTTGAAGCTGATCTTGCTTAGCCCTGCATTATTTAGGTCAGATTTCTCACCAACTGCATAATTTTCCATGTCATTTTGACCTGTTAGAGTCCAGAGGTGAGAAAAATTGAATACACAGCACTGTATGAGATTCCTGCATTTAGATGTGTTAATTAGCAAATGCAAGGGCAAAGAGCAAAGGCATTAACCGGGCAAGACAGAACAAATTTTCCAATGACTCCGATGCAGCAAGAGTTTTTGTTGATTTTTCAAATAACTTGTGAGCATTAAATCCCATTCATGTTGGTTGAAAGCAAATGCAATTGCTATAGCCAAAAATGTTTTCGCATGAGAGATATTCATGCATATAGCAATAGGATCCTTACGTTTATGATGGTTTGTCATTATTCCAATTTCATTGATGTGTTTTCAGGGAGGAGATTGTACTAGTCTATGTCAATGGTAATTTCATTCCATACTTGCTCACTGTTATTCTTTTGTGTGGCTTGAAATACCAATGTTTGTTCCTAATCTTAAGATTTTATAAGTACCATTAAATCCCAATGATACATCATAAATAATAACATAATTTGTATTTACATAGCACCTTTAATACAGAGAGTATTCCAAAATGCGTTACAAGATTTTTTTCAGCTAAAAATTGATATCAAGCCAAAGAAGGAGACATGAGTACACATGACTGAATGCTTGGTCAGAGGGGTTCTTTATAAGTAGTACCTTTAAAGAGGAGAAAGAAGTGGCAAAGCAGAATGTAATGTAGGAGAGTAGAAAGGTTGAGAGCATTAGTGAGGGAGTTGAAGGAGAGTTTTTACTGTGCGTGTTGATAAATTTAGTGGGATTGTGTCAAATTAATGAGGAAGTGATCAAGGATAGTGGAAGTGCTCAAAACCTTAAGAGGTGAAAGGCCATAAGTAATAAAGAAGTTGAGGGACATTTTCATGGTATGACTGGAACTGTTTGTGATGGGGCTTTGCGAGAAAATTTTATAGCTTCAGACCTAGCTGAAGGCAGGGTAATCAAATGTGGGGTGACAAAATAGTAAATATGTACTTTCACCAATTAACTTTAATGGTCAGAAGACCATGAGCCGTGCTTGCCCAAATTTCATATGTACACTTTTGACAGTGACAACCTTTACTAGAAGTGTGAAGTCAAAAGTGACTGTTTGCTATAAAATGAATTAGTTTGGATCACAGTGACACTTGTCATATCTGAATTGTTCAGGTGAAATAGTGCTGCATAGGACTAACCAAATCTGTAATATTTTCCTGAGGTTGCACTTTTCCACAACATTGTTTTTTACAGATAATAGAAAAAGAGTTTAAGGTATGTCTGAATGATCATCCTGATGAGGATTGGGAGTCGGACATTTAGCTATCAATAGGCAGTAAATCAAAGTCTCCATAAGCCACAACTGTCAGAAATGTTTTATGCAGAACTCTGTTGCTTAAATTAAAGTGATTTTAATGAATGTGTTTATGCTATAAAAAATGAATAAATGGAGAATCCTGAAAAATGACTCAAATTAGTTTTGAAATGATTTGCTTTCGAGACAAATGTGTTAAATTAAACCACTGAGCAAATATGTTTTCATTATCCTTTTTGAGCAACAGTGATCATCTTTTTAATCTTTTGAATGGTTTCCCATTTCCCTATAACTCTCTCTCCATGAAGACACCAGTGTTAAAGTTCGGAAGAGCTCATGATCCTTCAATACGTCCCCAAATGGTAACTAAATTAGGTGAGATCCACCACCTGTTCTGCTCCCCCATCTCTGTTCAACTGAAATCTGAAGTGCTTTGAGATTTTCTTTCTCTGAAGAATGCTATTGAGGTGGAATGTGTTCCTAGATCCCCTTGCCTGGCTTTTCACACCACTGCTTGCCCGACCAAACAACATGGCAATGATTGTAACTCTAATTGCTAAACTGCAGCTTGTCCTCTCTTGCTACCACTCTGGTACTTTATGTTCCTTGAATCTCGCTGACCTCGTCACCAAGATGTCTTCTCTCTGCTCTTACACCATCAATCTTTGTCCTAGGTGACCCCAACCTGTAGTTAAGCTCACCTATGCATCTTTCCTTAGACTTTTCTCCCCTCACATCTCACGCTGTCACATTAACTGCTCCAATCATATCCGTGACGATGTCCCTCAAACTCACCAATACTCATGATCTCTCAGCTCTGAAGGTCTTAGCACTTCTGCTAACTCCAATCACTTTGTCATTGATATGCCCCAATCCAATTAAAGTTATCCACACAGTAAAAGCTGTCCTTCACCTTCCTCATTAATCCATTCTCAACCTTCCTATTCTCTCATCTTGCACTTGTCTCTGCCATTAACAAGCTAAACTGCTCCCTTTGTGTCTTATTATAACTCTTTCATTTTTAGCAAATCTTAACCATGTCATTCCCCAAGTATAGTCTTCATCTTCACAGTCTCATGCCAGAGGGAAACAAACACAACCGCACCAGAATTAAAACCAAGTCAGACAATATGACAAAGTCGAAACACACTGAGCTATAACTTCTAGGTTACCTCATAAAAAGTAGTTGCTTTCCAGCAACATTTTAAAAAAAAATATTTAAAGCATGTGAGTATCGTTGAATAAGCTAACTCTGAAGAAAGTGTTAGTGATTATTGCAGTCCTTCGGTGCTGTTAGGGATGCACTTGCAGGATTTTGACTCAGCAACAGTGAAGGAATTGTGATATAGTTCAATGTCATGGTGTATGGCTTGGAGGGGCACATGTACATGGTGAATGTTTACACGTAGCTGCTGCTTTATTCCTTCTAGGTGATAGAGGTTGTGGGTTTGGAATAAGTAGTGTTGATGGAGCTTGGATGAGTTACTGTAGTGCATAGCAAAGATGGTACGCACTTCTGCCACTGTGATGGAGGAAGTGAAGGTTGATGGTGGTGAATGGGATGCCAATCAAGCAGGCTGCTTTGTCCGATTTGGTATCAAGCCTCTGGAGCTGCAAGTGGAGTGTATTCCATCACACTCCTGAGTGCCTTGTTTTTGCTGAATGGAATATGAAATATCTGCTTAAATGTCAGCCACCGCTCAACTACTAACTTTCCCTTTCATTTAGTTAGAGAACTCTTTCTTCCTCACTTTGTTACTGCCCTTTTAAATTGAAGACACTGGTTTGAGATCTGAATTGTTCTCCTTCAAACTCGGTTTGAAATTTTACTGTACTGTCATTGCCACCCCAGAGGACTTTTACCCGATTACTGGACCTCTCATCACACATCACTAAATTTAAATATCCTGCACCCAGAAAGGTTCTACAATGCATTGCTCGAAGAAAAACCTCCTAATACACTCTACAAATTAGTCTTCCATTTACTCTTGCCCATTTGAACTATTGATATGCAGATTGAAATCCCCATTACAATATAGTGCCCGTCATTATTGATGCCTACATTATTTCCTGATTCCTACTTTGTCCTACAGTGAGACAGCCGTTTGTAAAACCCATGCAACAATGGCCTGTGGCTGAGAGGTTGACCTCCACAACCACAAGTATCTTTATTTGTGTTAGGCATGACTCCAACCAGTAGAGAGTTTTTCCCCTGAGTATCATTGATTCCAGTTTTGGAAGGGTTGCTTGGTGCCACACTTGATCAAATGCTTCCATGATGTCAAGGAAGGTCCCCTTACTTACCCTCTGGAGTTCAACTCTTGTTTAGACCAGGGCTATTATAAGTCAGGAATTGAATGACCCTGGTGGAACATATAATGAGCGTAGTAAAGAGGTTATTTTTGAGTGTGACAACACCTTTTATCAGTATGCAGATGATTGAGAGTAGACTAATAAGATAATACTTGGTCAGGTTGGATTTGTCCTGATTTTTGTGCAAAGGACATACCTGGGCAATTTTCAGCATTGCTGAGTGGATACCAGTGATGTAACTGAACTGGAGCAGCTTAGCTAAGGGCACAGTTAATTCTGGAGCATATTTTTTTCAGTGCTATTGCCGGAATGTTGTAAAGTCCCATAGCCTTGGCAGTATCCTTTGCTGTCAGCCACTTCTTGATATCACATGCCATGAATCAAGTTGGCTGACGGTTGGTGCCTATAATGCTGGGAATCTCAAGAGAAGGCCGAGATGGATCATCCACTCGGTACTTCCAGCTGAAGGTGGTTGCAAAAGCCTCAGGTTTGGTTTTTGCACTAATGTTCTGTCATTGAGGATGGTGAGATATTTGGAACTTCTTCCTCCCCTTAGTTGTTTAATTATCAACCACCATTCAGGACTGGATCCAGCAGATCTTAGAACTGATTTTTTTGGTAGTGGGATTGCTTAGGTCTATCAGTTGCATGTCAATTGTGCTGTTTGGCACACAAGAAGTCCCAGGTTATAGCTTCACCAGGTTGAAACCTCATTTTTAAGTATGCATAATGCTGCTCCTGGCATGGCCTCCTGCACTGTATGTTGAACTAGCATTGATCTGTTGGCTTGGTAGTATTGGTAGAGTGAGGGATATGCCGGTCCTGAGGCTGCAGAGTCAGTCCATGAGCTTACAAATTGAATGCAGCAATAATTGTTTTAACCAGTACCTTATGAAGCAGCACTTTTGATACACCAGCAAAAATTATACGTGAAATATTGGAAGTTTACTGTATTATTACGATCAGTGTGATGTCCGAGTAGTCAGTTGACCGAACAAGGACGCTCTCTGCCAGTATTTTTATTAAAGGAAAATTTGCATTATTATTTGTGATTTATGCTGTAAATAAAGTATAACAGTGATGTGTATACCCCTGGATAACTTTTCTATTACTTAATTGTGTTTTTACATTGATTATGTGGACCTCTTGATCAGCCAGAATATTTGATAAAGCACTACAGTCCTGGTCAATAAAATGTTTGCTGTAAAATTGGCCATGCAAGTAGGTAGATGGTAAAGAAGGGGGCGGCGAGTCCCAGAGGCAGGTCCCAGGCTAGGCCAGCATTTGGGCGGTGACTCCAGGTGAGTCCCAGGCCAGGCCAGCAAGTTCAAGAGGCCCAGGAGGTCCCTCGGAGACCAAAATCGAGGCTGAGGTCAAGTTCTAGAGACTTGGTCCAAGCGGTCTGAAGGTTGGCACGGACTTGGTGAAAAGACTAAACTTCAAATGCTTTTTAAAAAGAAAACTTCTTTATTCTTATGCTGAATTTTTATTTATGACTCTCTCAAGTCTGTAACAAATACTGAAGTATTCTTTACCTAAGGACCCTGTACCTAAGATGGTGCCAAAACAGCGACATAACAAACTCTTCACTGCACTCATTCGAGTGCATGTGACAATAAGGGTTAATTCAATTCAATTCAGCAGCAGTCATTCAGCAATGGGAATGCTAGGGTGTGGATGACATGGTTGACCAGTAGATGGTTGTTGAGCCCATTGTGGAGAAAATTGCATGTAAATATATTTGATCAATGCATAACAGTCACCTTAAAGTAAACTTTTACCTGTTGAAATGCAAAACCATTGATCTCTTACTAGTCAGGAAACAAGCCAACAGCAGTTAAATTTGAAAACCTGAATGACAACAAGGTGTTTAGCCTCATCAAATATATTTAAAGTTTCAACACACGTTATTTGAGTGGCTTGACCGCCTGCCAACTTGTAGCCTCCATTAAAACAGGGTTTGGGTTTGAGTCGGGAAACAAATGTTCAAATTTCAGTACCTTCAGTTGACCAAAATACACCTTATTTGTAAAGGTGAAGTTTTGTCCATTGTGTCAGATGCTGAACTGCTCCAGCATCAATGCAGTCTTCTTCAGTCTTGCTGAACTTGAGCACTGAAAAAGTGTACTCCCTTTGGAAAAGAGAGGATCTTTTTCCCCTCAATTTCACATATTATTTGCATTTCAACAGGTAAAAGTTTACTTTAAGGTGACTGTTTTGCATTTATCAAATATATTTACATGCAATTTTCTCCACAGTGGGCTCAACAACCATCTACTGGTCAACCATGTCATCCACAAAATGAGTTTTTCAAATGAGTTTTCCCTCAAATTTCATTTCATTTTTTTCCCCAAAATTTCTCTAGTTTTCTCAATTTCTCTATTATTTAAAATTATAAATTGAAAATAGTGCTTTTCCCAACATTGTATAGGTTCATAGAACAAAAAGAAGATTCTTAACTTTATCTTGTCTTTTACCCTTCAGCTCAAGCCACACACCTGGTTAATAATATAAACCTTGATGGATTGATCTCATTAGGTGCATCTTGGAATAAATTCAGTGTAATTTTAGAGTTAGCAATAAAAAAAATTGCTTATTATGCTGCTTTTGCCAAATGGTCATTCTGGTTTACTTTATCCCCCAAAATCTCCTGGGAAAGAATAAAAATATATCAGCAATATTGACTGAATACCCATGGATAATTGAAAGCAATTGGATTTTTCAAGATTTACTTTGAGTTAAGAGTTTAAAGCAATCTGGAACAAATGGAATGGAGTCGCAGATCAGCTAAGTTCTAACTGAGTGGTAGTGCAAGCTTGAGGAGGTTAAAGGCCTCCTGTTTCTATGACATTTTGCAGCAAAATGAGTGAGTCGGAAAGGTGATGGGCAGCATAGAACAATGAAATTGATGAATGAGATCAGTCAACCAAAGTCTACACTATTAACAGTATACAGGAAATGCATCAGGAAAGGTCATAGGTCAGGGCAAGTTAATATTTCATAAGTTATTACTAAAAAAAAATTGAACAAATACAATACATATCAAACGATAAGTTGTGGTTATATTAGCTGTTATTGCCACTTATAATGAATGTTGGTGTCATTTTCAAGTGATGAAGCTTAAGATTCCCTTTTACATTGTGTATAAACAGCATGAAATGATAAATATCTGGTGAGAGAGTTGCAAAGCTCTGATACACGCGTGAGTTTGGGTCATTATAAACTAGGTGTGTCTGCAAATCTGGAGACCAAATTACAGGTTGTTGTCATATTTAATTTGCATGATAGTAATTTTCAACATAAGAAACATTTCATTTCCATTAGCTTCTAACATGATAACTGTGTTGTTAGGATGACTATGATATTCAAACTGCAGATAAACAGTATCACATGAGGGAAACTGAAATATTCCAAAGGTTGTTTCTGCAATTGTTTAAACATTACTCATTAATCTTCATATTAAACAGTGACGCTGCTCATGAATCAGAAGAGTTTCAGTTATGCAAATCTCTTGTCTTTGTTTTGCTGTTTCACTCTTTCTTTATCTCCTCTCTTGCAGGGTAAAACTGTTCCATGCTGATAGTACAATTGTAGCTTAAAAAGTTCACTGGTATTTGCTGTGTTTTACCTTTTTTCCTTCTCTTGGGCCCTTCTCAAAAGTGTAATTTTTGAGTTAGTTGAGAACAACATGCTTCCGAGTTAAAAGGTTGTGGGTCAAAGCTGCATTCCAGGATTTGAGTACCTAATCAAATTGAATACTCCATTACAAAACGAAGGATATACAACATTGCCAGATATGCTGCCTTTCGTATGAGGCATGAGTTAACCCAAAATTTTGGAAAATATCCCATAGATGAGCAATAGGTTCACTTGGATTTTCAAGGCTGCATTTCTCATTCACACAATAGCACCAAAATCCAGAATCTGATTATTCATTTCATTTGCTGTTTTGAGTATCTTGCTGTCAAAGAAGCTGGCTTGTTTGCCTCCTTAAACACAGCAATAACATTTCAAAAGGAATCCATTTGCTGGAAAGTGATTTAGGATATTTTCAAATTGTGGAAATAAATTAGAACAAAATTCCATTTACATTCTAATTGTATGTTACTGCTGAGATTAGTGCCTTGGCAATTTGGCTAATTATGCAGATTAATTCAGACCAACATTTCTTGGCAATGATAAGGCCCAGCAATTTAACTCCAGTATTGTAATTTAATACTTTTCTGTCTTCAGCAGTAGAGGTGCATGAACTTTGCTTTTGCCTTACTGAACAATTCTATTTTACAAAGATACTGTCCATATTCTGGCATATGGGTCCAACAGAATTTTTTCAATGGGTGTTGGGATGACAGTACCCTTGTATCTTGGGACAAGGGACGGACTTTTTAATAATTAGAAGACTTACTAAGTCCTTTCTGTTAAATCAACCAGTTAGCGATTAATTCATCATTTTTTCCACTACTGAGCACTTCAACAGCATTGTGTCTTAACATGGCACATAAGTAGGATAATACCGTAATCAGTGAAGTACTTTAGCAAGTGAGAAGCCTGTACGCTCGGAACAGTGGGGAACATTGAAAAGACCCCCCAAATTTCCATTATATATTTCCTGTGGCACAGGTTGAACAAAATGTGAATTGTTAGGTAGATTAATTTGAGCTCCTTTTGTAATAATTAGACAGCTGGTAGGGGTTTGCTCTGTTTTGCGCTGAGGCTCCACAATATATTGGGTATCTCAGCTGGTTGTTAAAGAGACAAAAAATTCTCAACCAAATGAAAAGTCTGTTGGGAATCAGAATTCTTCTGTAGTATGTCAAGACATTACATGATACAGATTGTGAAATAACACCAGGCAGTTTTCAAACAGAAGGATTCAATTCAACAGTAAATTTGTCACTTTTCATTAGTCTGGCTGTTTGTTTATTTTTGGTCTCTTCTCAGTCTCTTTATTTCAAATAGTGTGGACAGACATTTTCTCCTTTTAATAACACCATGTAAAAACTATGCTTTTTAAGAATTGAACAGGAGTAGGCTAATGGTTGCTTCCCACTTGGCACCCCAGTGCCTGGAGGTTATTTGATAAAAACCAAAAGAAAACCTCAGAACTGAGGAAGGGTCACCGGACCCAAAACGTTAACTCTGTTTTCTCCTCCACAGACGCTGCCAGACATGCTGAGCTTTTCCAGCAACTTTGTTTTGGTTCCTGGAGGTTATTTGACCTTGGAATTCATCGAGTGCAGCAGTAATGACTGCTCACCCATTACTTGCCTCCTTTACAGCAGGAAAGCTGATGTGCTTCAGAAGGCTGGACCAGCATACTGGTTCCTGACTATAATATTTTAACCAGGCTTTGAGATGCAGTGGAAATCCTATTTCAATCTTTCTGACTGAAGACAAGCTTCAGTGTTGATTGGGTCTAAACCCATGGGAGTGGTGTGGGTTTGTGATGACCTGGACTGCATTATGATACAGGCTTGTACAAATTAGAAACCCATTTTTGCTGGATGGGATCTTCCTTGGCCACAGGGCAAAACCTGCTGCTGATTCACCGTTGCCCTTCAACTACCACACAAGACAAATTTAGCTTCCAGTTAACTCTTCCAGCACCCTCATTCATAAGCATATAATGGTATGACCTACTTTCTTTTAACTCATAGTGACTCTGAAAATTCCAACACTAAAACTTGTAACATTCGATAAAAAGCTGACAACAGGGAATATTTCTTTGACTGGGAAAAAAAAATTCACCAGTAAACATTGTGACCTTTGTTGGAATATATTTATACTTTTGACACAATTGCATTGCTTCGACCTCATAACTAATTATCCAACGTAACATTGCTGACTAACTGATCATTAGCTGAGATATTTTTGCCATGGACCACAACTATAAATAGCTTCATATCTTGCCTTCTTACCCACCTTTTTGGAAAGACTAATGCGACTTCTGGCTTCCTTCCACAGTGAAGCTGAGTCTAAACTTAGACCTAATTTCTGTGAGTTGGAGTGGGTGTAAATTGGAAACTATTTTTCTTTATTTTGAAAGCTATTTTCACTAGTCTTTCAACATATTTTTTGACCCTTGAATACCATTTCCAGTAGGTTTTAAATATTCTTGATTTAACATGGCCCACAGGCATTGTACTTCTTGGCGAGTAACCTTCTATCTGTGACATTTTAAGTGACATCAGATTACTCAGTCTGTGACTGTTTATATACACACAATTTCTTTTCATTGTCTGCTACTTCACAGCTCATTTGTTGTCTCCAATTTCATATTTCTTTGAATTTCCTTTTTGTATTCCCTGGATTATAGTATGCAGTAAAGAATAAAAAGTGGCAGTCTGAATGAAGGCAACAGTACTGCTCAGGATTCAGGTGCTATTCATCTCTGTAATAACAGGAGTAAGCCAGTCAGCACCTCAGACTTGTTCCCTGCATTCAATCAAGTCTGAACCTCCGTGCCATTTATCCACTTTTGATCCTGGTACCTGGACTCTTAAAATCTATGAAGCTGTTGTGAAAATTTCCACTTTTGTAGCATCCATGGGTCTTTGGAAGTTTCCAGCATCCCAACATGCAGACAGGATGCTTCCTAATTTCAAGATCATACCTCTTGTTCTTATGAGAAATCTGCCACTGTGAGTCAATGGTGAATGGAGTAAATCTTGAAAGTGATGGATTGAATGCCAGTCAAGGGGGCTGCTTCAGCTGTAATGGTGTCAAGCTTCTTGAGCATTGTGAGAACTGCACCCACCCAGGCAATTGGACAGTATTCCATCAGGCTCCTGACTTGTGTGTTGTGGATGGTGGACAGGCATTGTGGAGACAGGAGGTGAGCCACTCACTTGAGATCACTAGCTTCTGACTTGCTGTTATAGCCACTGTGTTTATGTGCTGAGCCTTAACGCTTTTTTGTTAAGTGCAAGATGTGCCAATTTTTTTTTTTAAAAAACGGATTTCTTGCTGCAAAGGCTACTGAACTTTCTCAGCCTAACTTACCAAACTCACCTAATTCAATACCTACCATGCCCCATGGTATCTCTCACATCCAATTACACCCCATCTTACCACACACCTTTCCTGGCACAACAACCATTTAGCAATTACGTGCAGAAAGAGTGGATGTATCCATACCATGCTTAAATGCCATCGAACACCCAGATGAGCACTGGCATTCTCACTGCTCTGCTCAATCAAGCGTGTGTTCACAAGATGTGGAAGAACAGGAAGAGGGCACCGTGATTCTCCAACAAGGATCTGATTGACAGTGGCATGATGAAGATGTATCCCCTTGAGAAGGCCCACCAGAGGAAGCCATGGCAGCAGACCCTGCCAGGCTGATCTGAGGTCACCACCCTTTCAGTGCTGTGCCCAAGATGCAGTGGAATGGCCACCAATGCTGAAAAAACATGAGTGATCGTCTCTGCTCATCAGAGGCAATTTTCTATGCTATTTCACACTCACTCCGTCAGTGCCACTGTACAAACCTGTAATGCTTATGCTTTCACTGTTCCCTGTGTAAAGACTGTCATAAGAATGAGACAGTTTTAAACTTATTTATTTGCAATCTTCCGGACGTGAACTGTAAGTATTGTAAAGCTCTGATTACGCTCATAAAACCATTTCACTTACATTGTGAAGGGTCCAGACCCAAAATGCTAACTTTCCTGCTCCTCTGATGCTGCTTGGCCTGCTGTGTTCGTCCAGTTCTACACCTTGTTATCTCACTTACATTGTAATTCTGATGGAGAAAAAGATGCCCACGCCATTTCACAGGCAAAATGCATTTCCAAGTCATATAGGCCTTTTTTCTGCAAGTGGAGTCAGAGGGATGTATATCCAAAGCATGGTTAGCATATATCCAATTTATGTCAGGGATTGGTGGCCTTGTTTCCAGGGAGTAGAGTCAGAAGGAGGAGCACTCAGAAGGCGAAACCAAACTGATAAAAAGTGATTGGCTGGTAGGAAATCTGTCCTGGATTTGGGGGAAAAAAACTGCAGAACTAATTAATAATTAACTAACGAGGGATTAACTAAATGGAGATGGCTGGGCAGGTGATGTGGGAGTTGGCTGATCTTATTGTGAGTTGCAGTGACCACGTCTATAATCAAGTGTTGATTGTTGGAGGAACTTCAGCTCAGAATTGATGAGCTGCAGTCTGAGCTTCAGGCACTGCAGCACTTATGGGAGGGGGAGAGTTATCTGGATGCTCAGTTTCAAGAGGCAGTCACACCTGGTAGATTAAGTACCACAAGTACAGTTAGTGGCCAGGGACAGCAGGGTGTGGCTGCAAGTGAGGTAGGTAGAGGGATCCTGCATTCAGGAAAAGAGGAGCCTGAGCTCTTGACCTTGTTCAACAGGTAGGAGGTACTTGCTCTTCGTGTGGATGAGGAATATGATAAAATTGACTCTGCAATTTGAGAGGGAGAAGGTGTATTCAGATGTAATGGTATTACAGTTGAATACAGGCAATTACAGAGGCATGAGGGAGGAGCTGACCAGAATTGACTGGGAGAGGAGCTTAGCAGGAACGACAGAGGATCAGCAATGGCAGGAGTTTTTGTGAGTAATTTGGGAGACACAGCAAAAATTCATCCCTCAGAAAAAGAATCATACTAAAAAGAGGGTGAGGCAACCACAGCTGACAAAAGAAGACAAGGACAGGAGAAAAGCAAAAGGGAAAGCACATAATGATGAGAAAGGCAGTGGGAAGCCAGAGGATTGGGAAGATTACAAGGACCAACAGAGGATAATGAAAAAAGAATTAAGGACGGAAGAGATTAAATATGAGGGCAAGCTAGCCAGTAATATAAAAGAAGATTGCAAAAGTTTCTTTAGAGATATAAAAGGCAAAAGAGAGGCAAAAGTGGACATTAGACTGCTGGAAAATCATGCTGGAGAAGTAGTAATGGGGAACGAAGAAATGGCTGAGGAACTGAATAAGTACTTTGTGTCAATCTTTACAGGGGAAGACATGAGTAAGGTCCCAAGAATTCAAGAAAGTCGGTGGGGTGGGCATGCAGGCAGAAGTGAGTATGGTGGCCATCACCAAGGAGAAGGTGCTAGAAGAACTGAAAGGTCTGAAGGTGGATAAATCACCTGGACCAGATGGACTACACCCCAGAATTCTGAAGGAGGTAGCTGAAGTGATAATGGAGGCGTTGGTGATGATCTTTCAGGAATCACTGGAGTCAGGGACAGTCCCAGAGGACTGGAAAATCGCTAATGTAACCCCCTGTTTAAGAAGAGAGTAAGGCAAAAGATGGGAAATTACAGGCTGATTTAGCCTGACCTCTGCCATTGGTAAGATTTTGGAGTCCATTGTGAAGGATGAGATTTCTGAATACTTGGTCAAATAGGGCGAAGTCAGCATGGTTTCATCTAGGGGAGGTCACGCCTGACAAATGTGTTCGAATTCTTTGAGGAGGTAATGAACAGGTTAGACCAAGGAGAGTCAATGGATGTTATCTACCTGGACTCCCAGAAAGCCTTTGTGCAGCACCTTGTCAATCAGTGAGACAGGAGTTCAAAGAGATAGGGAAAGGAATACCATGGAAGAAGGGCAAACAAAAAAAGCAACACTGCCCATGGCTTTCAGTCTTCTGCCCCCTTAATACTGAGGCAATCTGGGCTGTAAAATAAACATGGTATTAACAATAATATAAACTAACAAGCCAAAATAATATTAAAACTAGAGATTTTCTCTGTTTCTAGAAGAAAGATAGTATTCATTTTCCAGAGCCCCTAATTTTTCAGTGCATATCATTCTGTGCGTGTTAAAAGATCCAACACTTCCAAGACATTAATTATCATAAAACATGGTGCAAAAATAAATTGTTGCACTCTTGCTTCTGATTTGAAGGCACTCTCTGATACTAGTGCAATCCTTCAAATTACTCAATTCATTCTTTTTGAAACATTGCAAAATGATGATTTGACAACCTCATTGTGGTTAACCATTTCCATTAGAACATTCCTTTCAATTACATACTGACCTATATCAAAACTTCTGAGCAAACCACACAACAGTCTCCATTTGGACCAACATCATACCATAAAGAGGATGGAGAATTAACCCTATATGTACTCTGTTCCATCACAGATACATGCACATATAAAATGGACAACTCTTATCATTTTGCTTAGGCTGGTGGACCTGATTTTCCATCACTTCACAGAGTCCTTTCTTTGTCATTATTGATGACAATAAATACATATCAGTATTCCCTTGATGCATACTGAGAATTCCTTTGGGTGGCAGAACAGTTTCATGTCACAATTTTTTAAACCTGCTCATATTCTGCTGAAAGTTTGCACCAGTTGAGCTCTTTTCTCTTGAAAAAGACCGAGAAGGAAAAATAATGGAGCTCTCTAATGTCACGTAGAATTTGGATAAGTAAACATAAAGTCGCTATGGTCCCACCAGAGTATAGGGCTGCTCCCTCATTAGAGAGAGATAACCTATGGTGGCTTAACCTGAGGGTCAGCATGCCTCAGCTGAGGGGAGAGGTTGAGAAGGAGAGTCCATCATGGTAATTTCAGCCAGTGCAGGAGTGGAACCCACACTGTTCTTATTACTTTGCATCACAAACCAGCTTTCCAGTCAACTGAGCTAACTGCCCCCGAGGATGCACATAGAGAAAGATTCTAGTTGAGAGGAAAGTCCAACCTTTGGGATTATAAATATAAGGTAGTCATTTAAAGATATGAAAACTAATTTAAGAAAAACTTTCTTTACCTGTTGAAGCGGTGGAGGGATTGATAGGATGTAGACGCAAACAGTAGCTGGAGTGAATTGTCTAGATACATTTAAGGGGAAGTATAGGAGTGAAAAAAAGAACAGAAGAATTTAGTGAGATCAATAGAGGTGGGAGGAGACTAAAGTAAAGCACAAAAAACAGCATTTCTGTGCTGTAGATTCTGTACAATCCAATAACTTGTTTTGAGGTTCAACAAATAGTTCAGGAAAAAGGCTGATCCTCAAATTCTGACAACATATCTGTAAGTTCCTTTTGTGGGACCTACCTTCCCAATTAGCTTTATAGGTGTCAGCAATCGCTTGAGATAACAAGGTGTGGAGCTGGATGAACATAGCAGGGCAGGCAGCATCAGCGGAGCAGGAAAGTTGACATTTTGGGTCTGGACTCTTCTTCAGCATCGGCAGTTCCTACTATTTCTGAGCAATCGCTTGGTTGGGTACCTCTATGTTAAAACATTGTGGGTTCAAACCCTGTTCTAAAGATCGAGCACAGAAACAGGACCCTTCTATGCAGCAGTGAGGAGCTGTGCTGTTGAAGTTTTGGTCTTCAGGCAAGTTTTAAACCATGGTGCTGTCTACCTTTCATATGTACACTGTGGGTCACATGGGTACTAATTCAAAAAATAGCGCCCTCTAACTTTAAAACCAGAAATTGTATTGCCGTTGACCTCTTGAAGTCAATTCTCCTCCATGCATTTGGCATAAAAATGTTAACAAACAATACCAATATGATGCTCCAGCCTTTTGTTGTGAATATGTAATGGTTTCAAGAGAAGGAGAAGAATGTTAATTGAGGACGATATCTGGACACTTCGTAAAGCTCAATCCCTATGCACTGTCACATCAATATATGCAAAAGTGAAGATACTGCCTTTTTGCTAATGCATTATCAAATCTCCACAATGTCCTGGAATCTCATGTCATTGAAGATTAATCTGGACGATGCTGCTTCCAGCAAAGGCAGGAAAACACATTGTGGTATGTTTAAGAATTAAACCTCTTTGTTTTCTGTTAAGATTCTCATTTATTAATTTGACAAATATTGAAAATGATAAGATAAATGGCGCAGGGTTGTTAGAGGTCACATATTGAATTCCCTCTTGCAAGGGAAAAAACCATGTTTGGCAAAACAATCACACGAATGAACATCCTTTAGAGAGTGCAATACAAATATATCATACCATGCCACTACTGAGACAAGGGCAACCTCACACAGGGCTGCTCCTTAACAGATAGACCATACACACCACTCTGTTTTGATCCTTAAAATGCAGAGTTCACATATTAAGCTGTTCTGTAATCACACATCTCACAAACCAAGCCTTTCAGTTTTATGTGGAGATCTTACATAAGCAGCACTTTCGACCTAGAGGTCATGCACAGGGTCATTGTATGGACCAGACATGAACACAATTTGTCAAAAATGCTGTATAACCCCAACGTCAGTAAAAAAAAATCAATAAAATACAGATCAAATCAATGTAATTACATCTGCTTGACAATAGAAAATGAAAGGTGACAGTAAGTGGATAAGCTGTCTTCTCGACAGTAGTTATTACCATAGCTTGCTTAGTTTTTCACAAGGTTTTCATTGCTTACACTAGCTGTAGTAAAAATGGAAATATATTTGCATAGTATCAACTCTCCTAATGGCACCAAATGGAACAGGAAAACTAGTTGTCAGCTGTGCAAATGTTCGTTGACCAGGGCATACCATTTAGCATTTAACATGAAATAATGTGTGAATGCTGTGATCATGTGACTGTAATCAATAGGTATCCAATTGACAAAGGTGGATAATAATAAGGTCTAAGCATGACTATTGATCGTTCACTGAGAGCATCCAATCAATGCAGGGCTTTTATCAAGAAGCCTCAATGTTCTAATGAAAACCATTGGTACAAATTAGCAGAATTCCTATCCTGCTAAAACTCAGCCTGCTTTGTGTCCAACATCTTTTCTGATTGTTAGGGCCTGCAGTGGGTGAACATCTAGCACAGATGGGGTATAATTAATATAAATATTAATCGGAAGAGGAGGGCCTTCTTGTGATGTTCCTACGTCCTTTATTCACACCATTTCTCACAGTTCTGGTATGTGAGATGTCAGACGTTACTTGCGTCTACTTAAAATAGGTGTTCGAGGATGCTATGCAGCAATAAATATACCCAAGGTTACAGAAAGGATGTATGGAATTTAAAGGGGAGCACATTTCAAACTTTTATCATGTTTTTTTCCCTAATTGATTTTGATTTTTATTTCTAGTTGACATTCTCTTTCTCTTTCTATACTTTAGAAAGGAATCCCCTTGCTTCATGGCCCTGTAACACAGGCGGATTGAGGAAAGGCAGGAATGATGTGTGAGATCTAAAGCAAGTGACAGTCTTGGTTTAATTTCCACAAGCCCTGTTGGAAACCTGCCCAGCCCATTTAGGCAGTGGGATCAGAATTTGAGTGGTGGTAGGCTGCAGCAGATAATCAGTGGAGTAAATGGTGGGCTAAGTGCCGTCTTTATCTGCTGTAAGATTCTATGACTGTATGCTTCCTGATGTTAACTGTGCCCTGAAGTACCATAAGAATACTGGTGGAAACGTGATGGGCTGAATGACCTCCTTCTGCATCATGATAATTCTGAGAAGAATAAAATGAACATGTCCCTAATCAAAATACAAATTAGAAGAAATTATGGATGGAATTAACATCCTCAATACTGTTGGAGAGGGAGTCTCAGAAATTTGAAGCTGCCACAGTGAAGGAGCCTTGATTTTTATGCTCAAGTTAGGATATTGTGTTCGTAGGAGAGGAACTTGCAATTTTCCTCTTCCCATGTACCTAACACCTGTCCTTTTTTTAATGGTACAAGTTACAATTGAAAGGTGTTATCAAAAATGCATTGGTGAGTGTAAGAAGAATTGTGCTCTTTCAAAGTAGAGCCACTGAGCATGTGGGAAAGTAACAATGTAACAGTGATGCCAGCTAAAATGGTACTGGAACTGGGACTGTAGTGTGTAGTTAAGCTCATTGAGGTCTGATGCTGTTTGGTCATGAGTGTGGATCTCGAATAACTACAGCAAGTGGCTGCAATGCATCTTGTAGGTTGTGCACACTTCAGCCACTTTGCACAAGTAGTGGAGGAAATGGATGGTTAAGGTAGTATAAGGGGTGCCAGTTAAGTGGACTGTTCCATCTTGGATGGTGTTAGGCTTCTTGAGTGTTGCCAGAGATGCATGAATCCAGGTGATTGGAGTGTATTCTATCACACTCTAACTTTTATGTCTTGGAGATGGTGGCTAGGCTTTGTGGGTCAGGAGGTATGCTAATTTTGCAGAATGTCCAGCTTCAGACTTGTTCTTGTACCTACTGTATTTATGTGGTTGTTCCAGTTCAGGGTCTGATTACTGGTAACGCCCAGAATGTTGAATGGTTTTAGAGATTTGTCATTTCCTGGCATGAAAGCTATTAAAATGTTATTTGTTTCTTACCAGCTGCCAAGCCTGAATGTTGCCTTGATCTCTGTGTGCATGGACTGCTTCTTCATCTGGTGTAATTACCAGTCCAGTACTTGTGGCTTTATTAAGGACAGGAAACTTTGACTATGTAGTGCTTCATCCCTACTGCACTGGTCCTTCATTTGTGTGCTTTAGCCTGGAGTGGCATGAACTCAGAAGCTCACGACATAGAGGAAACAGTGCTATAATTGAATTATAACTAGAATTGCAAAGGAGCATAGTGTAATTACTTCTGTGGACAGCATTGTGGGAGATGGAGTTTAGCTGGGGGTGGGATGGGTGGGGTAAGTGAGAATGTCCTCTGCTTCGGATTAAAAATACAATCAGAATATAGTTTTAATGATGAAAAACTAGGAATTGTGAGGAGTTCGGGGGTCTCATATACACGACTTGGGGAGGGTGGGGGGGAGCGGGGAGAACTATTGCATGAAAAGTAGTCAAAAACACTGTCCGAATGTTGACCTTTGGTGTTGTTGGGGATGCTGTCTTTTTGGATGAGATATTAGACTAAGGCACTAGCTGCCCTCGAATCCAAAGTTAATTATCTTTGGAGATGGTAGGAGTTGCAGATGCTGGAGAATCTGAGATAACAAGGTGTAGAGCTGGATGAACACAGCCGGCCAAGCAGCATCAGAGGAGCTGGAAGGTTGACGTTTCGGGCCTAGACTCTTCTTCAGAAAATATCTGAGAGTACTCTCCAAAGGAGATCTTGGGTGTCCAGGCCAACCTTTATCCCTTATTTATTTAGTTGTTGCTTGTGGGAGCTTGCTGTGAGCAAATGCCATATTTCTGGTATAACAACATTGCCTTTACTTCGAAAGTGCTTAATTAGTTATAAAGCAGTTTGTATGTCCAGAGGAAGTCCAATGTACTTTACAGGTAAGTGTTTTTTTTTTTTAAAAAGAGATCAGAAGCCCAAAAATGGAGGAGGCTATGTATCATTTGGCCAGACCTTAGTTGGACCTTGGTACTGTTCAATTCTGAGCACAGTTGCACAGTAAAAATATATTGGCCTTTAAAATAGGTACAGCCAAGGATTCTCCAGAACAATTCCAAGACATAAATAGTTCGTTTTTTTAAAATTCATTCATGGGTTGTGAGCATCTCTAGCTGGCCAACATTTTATTGTCCATCTCTAATTCACCTGGAGAAGGTGATAGTGAGCTGCTATCTTGATCTGCTGCAGACTGTGGGGTGGAGGAACACCTTCAAAGCTTTAGGAAGGAGGTTCCAAGATATTGACCCAGCAACAACAAACAAGTAGCAATAGTTTCAAGTGCAGCTTGGAGGTGGTGGTGTTTCCTGCATTTTCTGCCTTTGGCTTTATAAATGGCAGAGTGGTGCCAAATGGAAGGTGGTGTCAGGAAGTCTTGAGACTCTGCAAGGCATCTTGTAGATGGTGCACGTTGTTGCCACTGTACGTAGATGGTGGATGTAATAATCAAGAGGGCTGTTTTCCCTGGAAGGGGTTGAGTTTCTTTGGTGAAATTGGAGCTGCATTCATCCAGCCAAGCATTCCACCACCCTCCTGATCCGTGCTCTGTAGATAGTGGACAGTGTTTGGGCAGTTGGGAGCTGAGTTACTCCCGTAGAATTCCACTGATTTGATAAACCAAGGCCTCAGCTACCCTCTCATTTGAACATAAAAGATACATGAAAAATGAGGGGTTCTAATCATTCAATGTAATTTTGTCCACTTGTGCTGCAGCAATGCTATGTGCAAGGATTGAAGTCAAAAATGTGGTGAGGGGTAGGGATTTTAAATTTTTTTTATGTATAGGCTGATTCAGCAATGCAGCACTTGCTGAAACAACAGAACTAAGAAGTGCTCCATTTTGACATTTTTGTTTATTGAGCTGACACATGCCCATGGGCTGCTTATACTGCAACAAGTTGGTGTTAGTGTGGTTCAGTGAATACCGCAAACAGACAGGGTTCAAACACTTCTCTGGAAATAGTTTGTTCCATCTATCCATGTAAAATTAGCTCTGTTGTCAGCAATGACCAAAAACTAGGACTGAATGTTGTGCGATTCTGCTAACTCACTGCAGTAAAGGGTTATTATAAAGGATGTTTAACTCTAAGGGAATACTGATATAAGTGGTGGTTTGACCCACACTGACTTATAGGGAGACAGTTTAAGCTGCTGCAATGTTGTGTGTTGGACTATGCTGAACTCACAGTGCAGCTGCCTCCACAGCAATTGCCCAGGAAATTGAAATGTCCTTGGGGTAATTACCCAGCTTCTGGAACCATCCGAAAAATTTCCCCAGTTGTTTGTTGGAAATTTCAGAAGATTCCAACTTAAATGTAATAGTTTCCCAGGAAAAATTAACTCTGTTTTTGGGTAAATAACAGGAACACACCCTGAATCACCAATGCCAGCACCCCCCTACCCACCCAACCAAACCCTGACATCCCTGGAGCTGAGCTCCTGCTGCAGACCTACCCCATCCAACATCCTATCTTGACCCAATCCTCCAACCTACCCAAAGCATTCATCCACTTCCGTCACCTAGCCAGCCTACATCCTTCACCTACCTGCCAACCAAATCCCTACACTTACCTTCCCTCAAGTTTTCAAAATGGTTTCAGGACCAGAATACAGTAGTTTTTGCTGAAAAAGTGTGTATTGTTTCTACCCTGATCCTGCCTCTTTTTGTTTCTGTGGATTTCTAGATTCACCTAAGCCACTTTGGAAGAGCTCTTGGCCAAGAAAGTTGTGGGGAGAACTCCTCTGAAGGTTTGTTTTTGCCTGATTAGGATTAGAGATAGGGTTTCTGATCCTGATGAGAAATTCTGGACCAGCTTTGCACAGCATTTCATATGACAGTGCATATAATGAATTGCTGCATTAAGGATTAATAGAGTTGCACATTTTATTCAAAAATACGAAGGTTCAGGATGGTGGCTCGGGAATTAGTTTTTTTTTAAATCAATTATTTCTGACAACAGCTGCTGTTTAATGTAGTAGTGAAAGTGTGGGGGACATAAAGGTTGGCGTTAGTCCACAAAATCAGACAAGATTTTCAATATGGTCTGAATGGTAGAAAGCAAAACAAGAGCCAAATAAAAGGTGGAAAAGAAAAGGAAGGGTGGGGTGGTGATGGGGGAAGAGAAAGGGAAACAGAAGGGGGAAAAGAACTTGTATTTTTATCGCTTAGCCTCAGAATGTGCCTCAGGTATACTTTCAAAGTGTGGTTGCTGTTGTAATGTAGGAAACTAAATGGCTCGTAGGAATCTGCTTGATATTAATCACTGACTATAAAATAGATATTGAGTCATTTGCAATTAGGCAAAAGATTCTGCTGATTTGCTACTTTAAAGACACAGTTGCCTTTTAAGGAAATCTTAACTTGGACCAATGTGTTGGACCAGTGAAAGATGATGCAATTGAGCAGGAGTAAAATCCAATAATGGAGTTCTCACTGGCAGCTTCAGCTGAATAAACTGGAACCTTTGCCTATGACTGTTATTCTTGCAAGCATAAATTGAGATGTTGCAAATGGATGCAAACATTGAATTTTGAGTTTCTCAGCAAGTTCTTCAGCCTTCTCTGCCACTCTCCTTTGTTCATTTCAGTGATGGATTTGAGAACTTTGGTCATTATCACCTCTTCTATTTTACCTTCTATTAAAAATAGCAGAAGTAGACTCAAAACAGGGGAATTGGATAGATGTGTGATATTTGCCTAACTATGGATTGCATAGCGGAACTGAGACTTCATGGATAGCTTTTTCAGAAAGCTGGCTCAGCTAACATGGGCCAAATGGCCTCTTTCTGTGCTATTTGGTTCTACTTGAGCACACTATGAAACATGGGCCAGCACATTCAAAGGCAAAAAGTAAGTACAGATAGGGGTTAAAAACAGATACAAAGTAAAGTGGCACTGAATGTGCTAGTCATTGCACTAATTTACCAAATATTATTTCAGGTAATACAAGTAAGCCTCAAAGAAAAGCTATTTGTAATTATAAAGCATGGCTTGTAACTTACTGCGTGGAGGGAATGGGTAACTAATTTAGCTGTAACAACAAAGTAGTCAAATAAGTGATTATAAATCTGAATATAAAGACTCAACTGGGAATAAAAACAATACCTATATAATGGAAATGGTTTACTGGTTTACCTGAGGGAGAGATTTATTTTACGGTAGTCAGATAAGATTGTGCTGCGCAATATTTTTTACTTTGTACTTCCAAAATTAGCCATTAGAGGGAGGTAGCTATCCATTCATGAGTCAAGATGCCACCTTTTACAGTGAGATCCTTGAGGACTCATCAAACACAAAGTGACTGATGTTATGATTTATGATCGATTTGTAGATCTCTCACTTGGTGAAGGATAAAATATAAATACTCATTTTTATGGTTAGATAGAGGATATCTCAGCTGGCACATTATTTTTACTGGCGTGCTTTTGCAAATATTATTCCCCAGTTGTTTCAATGAGTGACATGATAGTCTTTGACAAGGCAAGAGGAACTGCTGGAGTTAGTCTGTCACTGAGCTTTGGAATTTTGTTCTTACCACCTTCAGGTACCCAATAAACGAAGATTTCCTCAGTTTGCTGTTCACCATATTGCATGACAATACATCAGCTTCGCTTTGCCCGACATCAATGTAGCAGCAGTCGTTATCAGTGTGAGCACCAATTCATTTCACATTTTTTTTTGTGCATGACTGTAACCTCCATGAATAACTGTCATTATTATAATACATTAACTGCTAAGTGTGCCAGTCACTTTACTCCCTGCTAACATAACGTTTCCCTCGGGGGTCCTCTTGGGACTTTTTCTACTCCTTCCAGTGCTCCTTATGAATAAGGGTGAGGATCATGGGAGTTCATCAATTCCTTGTTCCTTGTCAGTTCGATATCACTTCCAACATAGAACAGTTATACAGCACATTTCTTTTCACGTCCTAGAGGTCCTAATTCACTCCACAGGAATACTATCACTTTAAAGTTGACAACAAGCCACACGTAGACTTCAGGCAATAGTTAAAGGTAGAATTTTTAAGAAGCTACTAAGAAGGAATAGATTGACGGAGGAAGAGGTGTTTTTATTTTTGGAGAGAATTGAGAGTTCTGGTTCAGACAACCAGAATAGTGTTGTCATGGGGATGATGAGAAACCTGGCACTGCTGTGAATCTGAGAAGAAGTTGGACTTGATTCAACTGCAACCACTGGACATCATCTTCTTTTCAGCACTGCTTGTTGCTATTAAAAATTCAGCAGGAATAGATGATAGAAGCTAGGGAAGGAGTGATTGCTTACCATTTGGGAATAAGGAAACAGAAGGGGCAAGGTTGCGTCAGTGCCTGCCAGGGAGAAAAAGGTGCTTAACCAGTAACCTAGCATAGCAGAGGCATTGCTGATCTCATGAAATTACACAACCGGTCACTCCTATCCCAGGTTCCACTTGAGGGGGATGAGTGGTTTGAAAATTGATAGTGCAAAACCCCAAGCCTCCTGTCTGTGATGGCCATTGCAGCAACTTAGCCTTCGCCATATTCTTGAAGGACAAGGTTCACAGTTGTGCATTCATGAGTCGTTGGATGGATCGGGACATATAATCTACAGATTGACATGTTAACATCTTGAGAGTTCAATGCCTACATTATACATTGATGTAATGCTTTTGGACTTGTTTGCCCTTGAAAATGACTTGGTGTGGTTGTACCAAGTTTGTCTCTATGGCCATAATGAACAAATCTCCTGAGATACTACTTTAATACTGTCAGTCCATTCATGGATAATGATTTTTTTGCAAAACGTGTAGTTGCTTATCTTTTAAGTTGGCTCTAGACAAACTGTAACAGATCAACCTTAGGAATATCTTCATCTTCATAGTCAAGAGCATCAACAAGTAGATCAAGAAGAATATTTTTTGTTTTTTTAGGTTGGCTAAACTGTTCAGTGTGTCACATGTAATCATCCTGGCTTGACATACATTTCACTAAAAAATCATATTGTTTTGAGATTGCTGATTGACCAAATTGTGTCAAATGTGGTCTGTTCTTCCACAGCGGACGTGGTTTAAATCTCTCAAATTTGTGGCTACATAAAGGTCTGTCCATTGCTGAACGGTTTGTAGATATCAAGTAGAAGATTTCAGGAAGCTAATGAGCATGCATACAGGTAGTTCTGCCATAACATGTGTTTCATTAACACAGTTGATAAATAGTGGACACCGTCTGGACAACACAAACTTTCTGCTGTACAGCTATAGTGACTTTTCTATCGTGATTTCCCTATTACATGATTTTCTATAGCACAAGGTCACACAAGAACACAACTATTGCATTATAGGAGTACCTGTGTTGGCACTAAGTGCGATTTTTGCCAAAGTACACCATTGATGCATCATTATATGCCTTGAGATGGTCTCTCATAAACACATTTTTCAGGGTGTGTATTAGTATTATGCTGGCATTAGCGCCCATGTCAATTTTTGCTTTGTGTTGTCTTGTCTTTTTAGAACATCTGATATTAATCACTGTTTAAAAACTTCTAATTGTCTTACACCATCCCAATGGTACATGAGATTAGCAATCTAAATAGCTTGGTCATCATCTGAAGTTTGCCTTTTCACTTGGTTGACTCTCCACTTGACTGATAGATTTGTATTTGTATTTGTACATGTTCTTACCACCTTCCTAGCTGGCAGTATTGTGTTGTAACATGTTGATCTGTGTTTTGTTCTGGGATTTGATTTCACCCTTGAATTTTATCCATGTGCCTGCCCAATGTCCATGTTTTTGCAAACGGTCATATGACTATTTCCTTTGCTCTAATGATCTTTTCTAAAGTCTTTAATTTGTGTACAGGTGATGACCAACTCAATTAGATAGTTCTTCTTCACAATAAGCACACTTGCGCCTTTGTCTGCAACATCTTCTGACAACTGATCAATAGTGTGTTTAGGTTTCTGTTTGCATTTCGTACATTAAAGTTTTTTTTAATCCTGAAGTTAACTCTTGCCTTGAACTGAGTCTTTAAGAATTTTCCAGATCTTTTCGATCATATGTGGAAAGAACAGATCATGTTAATTCTGTGAAATCCCTCCTTTCTGGTGGCAAGCAATATTTTTAGAACAAAGTATTTTGGTTGATCTATCACTCTATCTGTAAAATAGAACTACATAATTGTTTTGAAGATTTATGATGCGGTGGGTGGTGTGGTGATTGCACACCTAGTCCATAGATTCTAAGTTTTTTTTAAAAAAAAGTTGCACTGTCCACCTTAAAATGTGTATTCCTGCCTTTGTCAATGTAAGTTTCAAAACTACCTCTTCAGCAGCTGCAAAGTCTGCTTTCTTTTCTGGTGAACTGTTAGTACATACTGACTGTCAGCAACCGAGCATTCTAGCCTTCACCTTCCGAAAGGCGCACAGCTAGCTTTATGTTGCAACTCAGAAGTGTACTTAAGTCATTTTTTAATCTTTTGTTCTTTCTGTCTGTCTTTTAATTGAGGAAATCTGAGAATTTTATTTATTTATTCTGGAAAGAACTTGCATTCTAATCAAAATAAATTAGTTCTATCTATAGATCTGCATATTTCACTGTATTCGCAGAAATTGGTGCTGCTTACAGGCAAGGAATCCTCCATTTTGTCCAACTTCTCTCCAGAGCTGTTTCCAATTGGCTTTCAAATAGCTACCACCAACATCATTGGAGCCTTTTACAGTTATTTACTGTTGCTACCACGGGGTGAGATTTGCCTCCAGCACGGTGTTTTACCTGATGCAGCAATGTGTATATTATCTTTTGTAACATAGGAAACTGGGTGTAGATATTATGGTATTGAATTCAACAAATTTTATTACGTTAATTACGTACAGGTTCAAGTGTGTGGGCTTTTATAGTTATTAAACTATAAAACGTTTGTAGGTAAGATGGATATACCCTCAGGTCAAGTGCTACAATTTGAAGACATTATGGTATCTCTTAAAGGTCCACTGATGCAATGATCGTGAGACACAATGTGACAAATGTTGCAATATCTGCCATGGTAGTGATGTGGGGCTTAACTATGGTTCTTCTGGTGTTAAGGGATAGACAATCTCACTACCAGTGTTGCCTTCCTTCAGGTGGAATAAGAACATACTTAAGGGCTACCATCATATCAATATCCATCAGCCTATTAATGACGAAACAGTGGTGTAGTGCTAACGTCACGAGACTAGCAATCTGGAGTCCCAGATGCATATTCTGGGGAAAAGGATGGCAGATGGTGAAGTTAGAATTAAATTTTAAAAATTTGTAATAAAAAAGCTGTTCTAATGGCAACCATGTAACAATTACTGCCTGTGGAAAATACCTGTCTGGTTGACTAATATCCTTCAAGAAAAAAATACTGCCACCCTTACCTGGTCTTACCAACGTGTAACTCCAGATCCACCTTAATTGTCCAATGACTAGCAAGCCATTCAGTTCAAGGACAATAAAGGATAGGCAATAAATGCCAGTCCAGCCAGCAACACTCGCATCCCATGAACCAATATGAAAAGAAATCTGTCTCTTTTTGAAATCTTGACCACTTGCAGCCTTTTGTTAATTTGTCAATCACTTATTATCACCCGCTGAGACTTGGACACTGGTTTCTCTGCATTTGATGCTTTAACTTTTGTAATGATTTTTAAAATGACAAAAAGGTTAGATACTGAGAAGGATACAATGAACAAGGGATATAGCCATTAACATTGGAGTCAGGTCAATCAGGAGTGAAATATAGCAATACTTTCTTTTACAGAAAAATATCTGTAATTCTTGCCCTGAAAGGACTGTTGGGAATGCTTTAAAAATTGATATTGAAGCATTTAAGATTGAGACCCATTGACTTAAATGTATCATGGGACAAGGAGAAAAGACAGGTAAATGGAGTTGAGGTGCAACTCAGTCATGATCTGAATGTCCAGCCTCTAGTTCTCGTGTTGATACTTCACTTTCCTGCATTGTAGGCCTTCAGATATTATCTGTTTCCTAACCTTACAGAACTGTCATTTAGGCTTTGAAATAACTGTCCATTATTAACATTACTGCAATGAACTGACACAACTTCCTGGCCTAACATCATTGAGTGGAAGATTAGCAAAAGAAAATCCCTGGAGGTTGAGCATGTTCCGTGGAAATTGTACTCCAGTCATAAACCACAGAAGGTCTGAATTCAGTCAAAGTGCCATTGTCTAGTTGTCTGAAAAATTCTTCTTTATCACCCACAAGTCAGTAAAAGAAATCTGTGCCATGAACATAGATGCATTACAAAATGGTTGGTTGCCTTTGCTGTTGACCTTGAATTGACAGTCGGGTCATTGGATGAAGGAATTGCAATAATTTCTATTCCAGTGGATTTGGTCCTTCATCTTTCCTTTCGTTAACATTACTTATCAGCATGGTTCGCACCACTGTCACTGTTTATAGGGGTCAGAATGTGACACAGAAAATTACCACAACACTTTTCCTAGTGATGTCAACCTGTTGAAAACTGAATTTCCTTGCTAACCTTTCTCAAATTGAAAATTTAGCCTCGATGCCCACCCAACAAAAAACTGTGAACCAGTTGGACCTGACCTCCTTCTCACTAATTTACCTGTTGCAGCTGCAACTAGCCACTGTTAGAACCCTCACTAACTTTCTTTTAACTTTCTGTTCTTAAATCAATTTTGACTTGTGAGCCAGAAATGACTTGTAGACTTTGGGATGGTTGTGGTAGAAGGAAAAGAACAGATGAAACAAGTTTTTTTTTTTTTTTTTTTGTTTGTTTGTTTGTTTGTTTGTTTGTGAGGCCAGGTCTGGAGGCTAATTGTAGGCTGATATTTGGATTAAAGGGGTTCCAAAACACACTAACCCTGGGAAGAGCACTGTTTAAACAGCAGAAGCTGGCTATTAATGTGTTCAATACATAGGGTTCCAGACCTGCTGGACCCAAATCCTATGTTCAAGCACATTGTAGTTGTTGAATTTTAATTGTGGCCTGGGGAAGAGGCAACCAGTCTATCAGAGTAGAACCAGAATTCAAGTTGTTTTTTTGAAAACTGTTTTATGAGAGATGGTTCCGGGCTTCTGCTGAAACAAAATCAAGATTTGCAAGCTCCCTGTCTCATCTCCCACATCAGCTTCCAGAAGCCCAAAGGAGAGGAAACTGAGTTAGATATATTACTACCTTTGGCTTGGTGAACTGAGAAAGTGACCCTGATCAACATTTCAGAAAAGCAACTGAGGAGTCCACAAGTATGCCTGTGAAACAATGCATTGTGGAATCCATTTAAATAGTCTAGCCAATTTTGTTATTTCCTTTTATTCACCCCTTATCTGGTTGTTTTTGTCTTTTTTTGTGTGAATTTTCTGCTAAGTTGTGTATTTAAATCTCTCTTTGTTGGAGATACAAAACTAGTGTCTAGAGATTTATTATTCAAAATCTGCAATTCGGTTATTCAAAGGCATGGCTAATTTTTGGAGTGACTATTGTGGGTGTTTTGGTTTAACTTTACCGTGTTGTAAATACAGAAGTAAAAGGCTGATTTGGTTTGACCGTCTGTGTCGTAACACCGTGACAATATTGGTGAGGTGATGACATGATCCTTGTAGAAATGAATGCCCACCTTCACACTGAAGACACTCTTCATTGTGGGATTATCATGAGAATATCAACTAGAATACAAATGGATCTGAAAAGAAGTCTAACTCAACTGGGATTCCGTGAGGTGCTCAGGGCCTTTCAGAATGGTAAAATTGTATTCAACCACCATCTGTGTAAGCTCATAGTCTAGTGTATCCATCACTCTGCCATATTAGGGGATCATTGGTTTATAGGAACAGGAGTAGGCCATTCAGCCCCTTGAGCCTGCTCCACCATTCAGTAAGATCATGGCTGTTCTCTGACCTTCCTCCATTTGAGGAAGAGTTCCAAACCTCCACTGTTCTTTGCATGGAGAAGTGCTTTCAAACATCTGTCCTGAATGATTTGGCCCTGGTTCTAGAATCTTTGGTTAATGATTCCACCAGGAAAGGGTGGGTAGAAATGTAATCATAGTCATTGAGCATGGAAACAGACCCTTTGGTCCAACCAGGTCATGCCGACAAGAACCCTAAACTAAACTAGCCCCAACTGCCTACGCTTGGTCCATATCCCTCCAAACATTTCTTATTCATGCATTTATCTAAATGTCTCCTAAACATTGTAACTGTACCCACATCCTCCATTATTTCTGGATGCTTATTCCACACGTGAACCACTTTTTTTTTAATTTAAAAAGAAAACGTTTGCCCTGTGTCTTGAAATTCCCCACCCTAGAGTCATAGCCATAGAGCTGTACAGCATGGAAACAGACCCTTTTGGTCAAGTTCATCCATGTTGACCAGATATCCTAAATTAACCTAGTCCCATTTGGCCCACGTCCCTCTGAAACCTTTCCTACTCATATCCTCATCCAGATGCCTTTTTTAAATGTTGTAATTGTACCACTCTCCACCACCTCCAGCTCATTCCATACATGCACTACCCTCTACGTGGAAAAAGTTACCCCTTAGATTCCTTTTATAAATCTTTCACCCCTCTCCTTAAACCTATGCCCTCTAGTTTTGGACTCTCCCACCTTGGGTGGGAAAAAAACCTTGGCTATTCACCCTGTCTGTGCCCCTCATGACCTTAAACCTTTATAAGGTCACCCCTCAGCCTCTGACGCTCCAGGGAAAATATCTCCAGCATATTCAGCCTCTACCTATAGTTCTAATCTTCCAACTCTGGTACATCCTTGAATCTTTTCTGAACCTTTTCAAGTTTCACATCATCCATCCTATAGCAGGGAGACCAGAATAGAATGCAGTATTCTAAAAGTGGCCCAACCAATGTCCTGTACAGCAGTGACATGACCTCCCAACTCCTATACTCAATGCACTCACCAATAAATGCAAGCTTACCAAATGCTGCCTTCACTATCCTGTTTACCTGTGACTTTACTTTCAAGAAACTCTGAACTTGCACTCCAAGGTCTCTTTGTTCAGCAACACTCCATTTACCATTAAGTGTATAAGTCCTGCCCTGTTTTGCCGTTCCAAAATGCAGCACTGCACTTCATATTTATCTAAAACAAACACCATCTGCCACTCCTAGGCCTGCTGGCACCTTAGGGACAAGACTTCTGCCGTTCACCTTACTGTGCCCCTCATGATTTTGTAAACCTCTAAGGTCACCTCTCCTTAACTCAAACCCTCCATTCCCAGCAACATCTTGGTAAATCTCTTCAGAGCCCTCTTCAGCCTAATGATGTCCTTCCTATAATAGGGAGACCAGAACCGGATGCAGTACTCCAGAAGAGGCCTCACTAATGTCCTGTACAACCTCAACATGACGTCCCAACTCCCATATTCGAAGGTCTGAGCAATGAAGGCAAGCATGGTAAATGCCTTCTTAACCACCCTATATAATGCAAACTTCAAAGAATTATGTACCGATACCCAGGTTTCTCTGTCCTACAGCACTACCCAAGGCCCTACTTTTAGGTGTACAAGTCTTGCCTTTGTTTATTTTACCAAAATGCAATACCTCTCATTTATCCAAATTAAACTCCAGCTGTCACTCTTCAGCCCACTGACCTAATTGATTGAGATCTCTTTGTAATCTTGGATAAACTTCTTCACTGTTCAGTATACCACCAATCTTGGAGTCATCCACAAGCTAATTAACCACGCTTTGTGTATTGTCATCTAAAGCACTTGTTTAATTGATAAACAAAAGTGGATCCAGCACCAATCCCTGCAGAACACCACTTATCACAGGCCTCCAGTCCAAAAAAAACAACCCTCCACCATCACAATGTCCTGCCTTTAAGCCAACTTTATATACAATTGGTTAGCTCACCTGGAATACCATGTGTTCTAACTCGATTAATTAGTCTACTGTGCAGAGCCTTGACAAAGGCTTTAGTAAAGTCCAAGTAAACAATGTCTACCGCTGTGTCCCCATCGATCGTCTTGGTGATTTCTTCTTTTTAAAAAAAAATCAAGTTTGCGAGACATGATTGATCTTGCACAAGACCATGCTGACAATCCCTAATCATTCTGTGCCTCTCTAAATGCATAAAAATCTTATCTTTCAAAATCACTTCCAACAACTTGCCCACCCCTGAAGTCAGATGCCCAGGTCTGTATATCTTGGGCTTTCTCCTTGCATCCCTCCTTAAACAAAGACACAACATTAGCCACTTTCATCCAGCACCTCACTCCTATTTATAGATAGAAGTACTCTGGCAAGGGGCCCTTGAAAACCTTGTTTGGATCACCCCTTAACCTAAGTTCTACAAAATAACGGCCTAATTGGTTCATTTGTCTCCTCGTAACCTAACCCCTGAAGTCCAGGTATCATCCTTGTAAACCTGTGTTAGACTCTCTCTCGGGCCAGAACATCCTTCCAAAAACGTGGTATCCAGATCTGCTCACAGTATTCTAAATGGGCTGTAACTTGAGTTTGGTATGACTGCAGCATAATGTCTGCATCCCTCTCCTTCAGCATTCTTTCAGACACAAGTGCCAAATTGATGATCTTTCTTGATGACTTGAGGTCCCCACCATTTTAAATGTTGTCGTTCAGCTAATTTGATTCATTCAACATAATAGCGTGAAATCACTGCGTGCACTAGAGGCAGCCAAAGTTTATGGGCTCAAATAACATTGTGTTTGTAACATTGAAGATTTATTCCAGAACTAGTTGCATTCTTATACTAACTGTTCTAGTACAACTGGAACACCATCCTTCCAAGTGAAACATTCACATTGAATGTGGGAGTTCGTGGAAGCAAACATTCATGGATGTCCAGAGCAAACATGATCGATTAACTGCAGTAAGTGTTTATAGCTTGAGTGGCTTCAGCTCCGACTTTGAGCTGGAGCCTGAACTACAGACCCTAGTTCATCTCCAGGAGAGGGAACGTCACCTGGATACTTTACTCCAGGAGACAGTTCCCACTCCTTGGGACAAAGTCTTTTGATTTGACCACTCCTTAGGAAAAGGAGTGTGTGACTGTCAGTGAAGTAGGTAAAGGGACACAGATGGCAGGAGTGCATGACCCTTAGCAATTGTTCAACAGGATTGATAGTCTTTCAGCTTGTTTGAATGATGGGAGGGCAGCGTGGAGGATCTAAATGAATGTGGCATCATGATACAGGAAGCCTTCACGTCAGGAGAGCACAAAGAATGTGGTAATAGGCAATACTACGTAGAGGGGGATAGACACTATTCTCCACAGCAAAGAGTGAGAGTCTAGAAGGCCGAGTTGTCTGTCCAGTATCAACATCTGCTCAGGGCTGGAGAGGAACCGTAGAAGTGCAAGGATCCAATCATGTAGGTACTGAAGATTCTGATAGAACAAGGGAAGCTTCTGCTAATGCAGAATAAGGAGCTTGGCACCAAATTTAAGAAGCAGAACTTGGAAGGAAATAATCTCAAGATTATTACCAGACCCATGCGCAAATTGGCACTGGACAAATATGCTTGGTGGGAGAAGTATGTTCCGGTTCATGAAGCACCAGCATCAGTATTGGAATAAGTAGGGTCTGTACTTTTTTTTTTGGACTGTCTACACCTAAACTGTGCTGGGGTTGGTGTTATAGTGAGCCACGTAACCAGTGAAGTAGAATAGGTGGTAACCTAAATTTTTGGGGCAATAGATCAAAATAGGGAAGTTGTAGAAAATGACATTGTTTAAATGAAAAACAGACTGTGTGGCAGGAAGGAGTAAAATACAAACCAAAGACTCAATCAACAGATAAGACTAGAGGTTACAAATATACTAAAAAGGGCAACATTATAGGCTCTGTGTATTGAATGCACACAGCATTAAAACAAACACTTGAACTGAGAATGCAGTTGGAAATCAGTAAGTATGATCTGATAGCCATTACACCAACTTGAGTGCAGAATTAGGACGTAGATTATGATCCAAATATTGCAGGGTAGGTGGCCTTTAGGAAGAACTAAAAGGTAGACAAAGGAGGAGGGAGGGATACCTAAGTTCAGGATACCAGGATTAGAAGTGCTCTGGGTAGAATTGAGAAATGATAATGGCAAGAATTTTTTTGTGGGGGTGGTGTACAGGCCCACCAATAGTAACATAGGTTTGTGTAAGAAGAAAGAAATAATAGGAGATTAAACTCCTTTGTGATAATCTGTCAGAAAAGTACAAAGTATGTATAGACTTGCACAATCAGATGGGGGAGAAAAGTAGCCTGGAAGGGGAGTTCATAGAATGTTTTCAGTACAGGTTATTAGAACAGCTTAACTAACCAGAGTTAGACCTGGTATTTCACAACAAAATAAAACCAATGACTTCATAGTGAAGGTACTTCCCAGTTAGCAAAAAGGAATAAAATGACTGAATTTTGTTTCCGCTTTAAGGAGAGAAGAATGGGAGCAAGAATAGGGCAGCATAGTGGTTGAGTGGTTAGCACTGCTGCCTCACAATGGATTTAATCTTCTGTTTTTTAAAACAGAAAGTGGCTAGTGAGGTAATGGAGGTTTCATATTTCCAAATTCTCTAAATTCAGGGCAGGTTCCTTTTTTTAAAAGGAGTTCTATTTTCTAAGCTTAATCAGTGGAGACACAGCTTTAGTAACAGGCCAGTTAGCTTAACTGCCATCATAACCAAGATGTTCGAAGTTATTATCAAAGATATTTTATCAGGGCACTTAATTCAAGGTAATCACGCAGAATAAGCATGGTTGTATGCAAAGGTGGTGTGTTTAACTGAAGTTCTTTAGGAAGTTACATCTTGTAGGTAAGAGCGAAATAATGGGTATATTGTATTCCAATGTCCAGAAGGCATTTGATAAGAGACTTCATCAAAGGCTATTGCAGAAAGTAAAACACATAGTTTACGGGATAACATTGGTATGGATAGAAGGTTGGCTAGCCAACAGAAGAAGAGACCAGACATAATTGCGTTATTTTCTGGTTGGTAAGATGTAACAAGTGGTGAGCCACACAGTTTATTGCTGATACTCTGAATTTTTTTTGTATTTTTTTCACTTATCTAAATGATTTGGGTGAAGGGCTACAAGTATGGTTAAAATCTGCTGATGACACAAATAGGGAAGTAAGCTGTGAAGAAGACATTAAAAGAGGCTACAAAGGAATATGGACAGGTTAAGTGAGTGGATAAAGGTCTGACAATGGAGTAAAAGTGGGAAAATGTGAAGTTGTTTATTTTGATATAAAGAATGAAGAAGAGATGTTATCAAAATGCTGGGAGATTACAGAGCTCTCCGGGCACCCAGATCCCTGTAATGAATGAATCACAAAAATTGTGTATGTAGGTGCAGCAAGGCATTGGGAAAGCTTACAGCAATGATCATTTTCAGAGGAGAATCAAAAACCTCCCTACTTCTGTAATGCTTCAGGTATATAGTACTGGTCTCCTTATTTAAGGAAGAATATGAACGCATTTGAAAGTAGTTCAGAGACAGTTTACGAGACTAACAACTTGATTGGGTGAAATGCTTTATGAAGAAAGGATGGAAGGTTAGACTTGTATCCACTGGAGTCTAGAAGAGTACTAGGTGACTCAAGTGAAACAAAAGATCTTGAGGAGTCTTAACCGGATGCATGTAGAAAAGATGTTGCCTGGGAGATTCTAGAATGAAGAATTCACCCATTTAAGACCAATCAGGATAATTCTTTTGCAGAGGCTGATGGGTCTGTGGAACTCTCTTTCTCAAAAAAAGAGAGAGTTGTGAAAGTAGAGTGTTTTTTAAAAAAAAAAATTTAAGGCTTAGGTAGATAAGTTGCTTCAATGAGCAGGAGATGAAAGCTCCTCAGGTAGGAGCAACCATATTAGTCACGATCTTATTGAATAGTGGGGTAAGTTCAAAGGAACCAACTGGTCCCTTCCTCCTAATTTAGATATATGTTGAATGTCATTATTCATTAATTTGTTATAAGTTCTCTGCCGCCGCCGCCGCCGCCGCCGCCGCCGCCACCACCACCGCCCCGCCCACCGCTTACTCAACTGCACTTCCTCATACAAAATCTTTTAAGGAGTCTCCCAATTCCTTAATTATTAAATCATCAGGATAGATAAAATTCCCACATTTTCCTCTATTTAGAAGTCACCCTCAAAACTGATCATACCCTTGACAATGTCCAACCCATCTCTCTCACTTTACCATAGTTCTGACAAGGAAGTGAAGTTCCACGTGTCCTTTTATTGTCTGTTCTAACACACTGCTGTATTGAATTTCCACCATTACTGCAATCTTCAATTCCATTTTTTTCCCCTCCCTGATGAGCAATTCAAAGGGTCTGTTACCTATGCAACAGCCTAGTTCCATTCAATACTCCTTATACCCTGCACCCTTCAAAGTGCACGTCAACACAAATACAGATGTAACACTTGCCGTTTTATCTCTTTCCCTTGCCTTGCTAGGTGCCGAACACTCCTTTCGGATAAGGCTTCTTGTGTACTTGTTTCAGTTCAGAGCAATGTTCACTGCTCACCCTGTGGTCTCCCCTACATTTAGAAACCCAAATGCAGAATAGGTGATGAAGTCTGGAGCTGGAGGAACACAGCAAGGCAGGCAGCATCGGAGGAGCAGGAAAGTTGATGTTTCTGGTCAGGACCCTTCTTCATTTTCTGATGCTGCCTGGCCTGCTGTGTTCTTCCATCCACACTTCATCTCTGAGTCCAGCATCTGCAGTTCTTGCTATCTCTGCAGAATTGGTGACTGTCTTGTGGAATGCTTCTCTTCAGTCAAATGCATGACTCAAAGCTTCCTGTAGCTTGCTATTTTAATGCACCACCTTGCTCTCATACTGTAATCTCTATCCTTGGCCTGCTATGGTATTCCAATAAACTTGAGGCACCTGTTGATTAGGCACTGTACACTGCCTCATTGCAAGCAACATTGAGTTCAATAACGTTAGACTGGAAGCTCTGCTATCCTATTGTTTCCTTTTCTTTACACATTGCCTTCTCTTTTTTCTGTCCTGGCGCAGCAACTATTGTGCTAATCACACCTCTTCTGGACACCCATCTTTTTGTTTCTTTACTTTTAATGTCTCCTATCCTTTCACTTTTGTTCTTTTTCCAACCTTTCCAGCAACTTACAAGCTATTGCGTTGGCAACTTTTCCCCATTCTGCTGAAAGGGTCACAAAATGAAATGTTAATGCGGTTTCTCTCTACTCCAGATACTGCCAGAAATGGAGTGTTTCCAGCAGTGTTTTTGCTTTTGGAGATGTCAGGATAGTCGACCGCATGCTTGGGCAAACGAGATGTAAGGGAGCATTTTAAAGTAGGACAGAGAGGTGGGGAATTTTTGGGAAGGGACTTCCAGGGTCCATATAGCTTAAGGTATTATACTGAAGTTGATGTGATGTAAAATTGGGGATGTTCAAGAGGTCATAATTGGAGGAATTTAGAGAATGAGGGGCTGCAGGACCGGAAAAGGCTACAAAGTCATATTTCATACAAGTTCAGATTTGCATTTGTGCTAAATGGAGAAGCTAGGTTATTAGGAGGCTGACTCTGGGAAGAAGACTGATACATGCTGCTATTAGTATTTGATCAGCAAAGACACAGATTTTATTATTAACATTGTTGTAAAAATTTTATTTTAACATGTTCATCTAACAATCCATACTAATCAAATAGAATGCTACAAACTTTAACAGATTTGTGCACTCCTTGCTTACATTCATATTTTTGAAGGAAGGGTTTCAGATCATGCTACAGAAGACACAATGGGAAAAGGTAGAAAATGTAAATATGCCTCATTCAGAGTCATCTTCAGATGAGGTGACAGGATTGTGATCTCCTCATCACTTGGGATTTTAATGCAACAATGCTGTTACAGTCCTCAAAAAGGACTTTTAATGAAGGAAGGGCACCACAGAGTATGGAACTTTTCTCCAGTTTGCACCAGTGGACATTTGGATTAATGATTGCAGAATTGAATTCCTCAGTATCATGTCAAACATCACTGGATTTAGTCAAAGCAGAAGCAAATCATGGCTTGCTATCAGTCTTTCTACATCCTTTTTGTTTTGGCCGCTGATGGTTTTGTGGGAAGCCTGGTATAAAACTGAGCTCGTGCTGAAGTAGTTCAGGATGCAGTAAACGCCGCTAACTTAAAGGAGATCAGACAACTTTAGATTTGCAACTATGCTGAATCAGAGGGAGCTACAGGTCACAAACTGGATTAGTGGCAGTTGCCAAAAAGAAGGGTGTTGTCATTAGATATAGCAACTGTTGCGCCATTTAATTACCTTGGCATTGTGGAACAAAGCTTCAAATCCTAAATGTCAGTCTCTGGAATCCTCCAACTATTGCTAAGAGAAGATATTCATTTGTTTCTAGTGGGATGGAACGTGAACTAATTTTGAATGACAAAGGGGCAGTGACTAATACTAGTGTCATGGGCAGTTGCGACACCAGCCGCAGTTACATTCATTTTGATACAGAAGCAGGGAACACTTCGCCACACGCACTCTCAGATTATTTGTCATTATTGCACTGTTTATATAAAATACTCCATCCTGCTTATTTTGTATAATCATAAGTTAATTAAACAAATATCAGAACCACTGATATGACATTAGAAACAATGGAGAAATCACTATACTTCACTTGAGGAAAATGTTGAGCAATAGGAATCGAATGAATTTTCATTTGAGTTCAGTGTAAAGTTCCTCTCTTTGCAGGGGTTACATTCTTGGAAAAAAATGCAAATAACTAAGATTTCATAATGCTAACTAACTGGATATGTTCCAACAATTCTAAAGTTTAATACAGACATTACATAGATTAGAGATAATAAAGTTCTATTGGAAAGATGGTTAAATAACATTTTTAAAAATCATATTTACCCTTGAGGCGCTCTCTCTAGCAAAACGCACTGTCATGACAAAAATGATCAAATATACAAAAACTTCAGTAAGCAACAAAGCTTGAAACATACGAAATGCATATTTGGTAGTTGAGAGAAAACAGTGCAGTTTGTCACGGACACTTTAATATCTTCATCGTTTTCTTACATTTATTTGTGATTTTTCTGTTGCTGACGTTTTATAAAAAAAATAGTCAAAAATAACGGAAAGGTAAACATCGGACCTGCAATGGACAATATGGTATACATAATGTTTTATACAGATAATAAATTGCAAATGGTGAAGACAAGAATAGCAGGACTTTACTGTAGAACAAAATTCCACTTTTGAGAAGGCAGGAATAAAATACCAACCTTCCTACAGATACAAAATTCTACAAGATGGTAAGGTACTCAACTATTTCAGTAGTTTCACATTCTTCCTTCTGAGCTCCACTAGAAAATGATCAAACATTCTCTGCAGTTTTCAAAATCAACAATCAGTAGATTTTGAAAATTACCAACCTCTAATACTGTAAAGTGAGGCTAACAGGAATGTCAGGCATCAAAGAACACTTTGGATTCACAATATACAAAATTGTCCCAGACAATATATTTCAGTGTAACATCATGTCAGTCTTTGTATGGTTGAAAGAGGAGCTTCAGGCGTGTTACTGTTGCATTCAACAGCAACAACACGAATAGCTGTTAGTCCAAAACTGGAGGGTATAGATTTAAGGTGAGAGGGGAAAGATGTAAAAGTTGCCCCTTGGGTCTCTTTTTCATGCAGAGGGTGGTGCATGTATGGAATGAGTTGCTAGAGGAGGTGGGGGAGGCTGGTACAATTAGAGCACTAAAAGGCAACTGATGGGTACGTGGATTGGGTTGAGAGGGGCCAAATGCTGGCAAATGCAACTAGATTAATTTGGATATTTGGACAGCATGCACAAGTTGGACTGAAGGGTCTGTTTCCATGCTGTATATTTCTATGACTCTATAACATATGTGGCTGGTCAGGAAGCAGAAAGGATGGTAGGACAACATTTCAGGTTTTAAAGAAAACGTAGACCTAAGATAATGACAAAAGTTCATCAACTTGAACTATTAACCTTTCCTAACATATGAAGTGTTTCCAGCGTCATCTATTTATATTTTGCTTTATTATAACATGGATGCACATGTAATAATCATGAAGAATCCTTCGATTCTGGAAAAATCCTAGAAGATTGGAAAATTGTGAATGCAAGACCCCTTAGTCAAAAAACAGACAGACAGAAAAAAAGTTAGCTATTGGCCACTATTAACTATTGATTTAACTATTGCTTAATATGTCAATAAGAAAATGTTTGCAACTATTTTATGAAAGATACAATAGAGCATTTAGAAATGCATAATAAAGCAGAGTCAGCATGACTTCATGAAAGGGAAATTATCTGACAAATTTTTAGAATTCTTTGAAGAGCTATCAAGTAGGATAGTAAATGGGAACGAGTCAACGTAATACATTTGGATTTTGAAAAAGGCACTCAATGAGGTTTAAGGCTATTTAATAGGATAAGAACCCACTGGGATTTGGGGTAGTACATTAGCATAAATAGATGATTCTCTGTTTTTAATAGAGGACAGACAGTTAGGATAAAGGGGGCATTTTTAGCATTGCAATCTAACTAGTCCAGTGCCAGGGTCATAATTATATAGATGACTTGGATGAGATAAGTATACATACTATTACCGAGTTTGCAGATGACACAAAACAGCTGGAAGGACAAGTAGTGAGGATGACACAAACTCTACAGCGGGATCTAGATAGGTTCAGCAAATGGGCAAAAAGTTGGCAGATGGAACATAATGTATGAAAATGAAGGTTATGCACCTTTTAGATCGAACAAAGAATAGAAAAGCTGAATATTATTTAATGGTGAGAGTGCAGAAAGCTGCACCTCCAAGATAGGCATTGGCATAATGACGACGTCACTGGACAAGTAATCCAGAACCCAAAACTCATGTCCTCTGGACATGAGTTTGAATTCTACTACAGCAGATGGTGAAATTCCAATTCAATAAAAAGCTGGCATGTAGCCATTTGGGGAAGGAAATCTGCAATCATGGTTTGGTCTGGTACACATGACTGTGGACCTACAGTAACGTGGCTGTTTCTTGGGGATGGGCAATAAATGCCAGTCTAGTCAATGATGCTAGCACCTCATAAACAAATTTTCTTTTTAAAAAAAAATCATGTGCATAAATTGCAAAAGCTAACATCAAAGTTCAGGTGATGGAGAAGTCTTGAAAAACTATACAAGGCATTAGACAAGCCACACCGAGAATACAATGAACAGTTTTGGTCACCTTACATAACCAAATTATACTGGCATTGGAGGCCTTCAACAGAAGGCTAACTTGGTTTCTCCCAGGTGAGGAGAGGTTGAGTAGTTTGGGCCTACACTCATTGGAATTTTGAAGAATGATAGGTGATGTTATTGAAACACAACAGTCTAATGGGGCTTGAAAGAGTAGATACAGAGAGGTTGATTTTTCTCCCTGGTGGGAGAGTCTAGTTCTAGAAGGCATAATCTCAAGAGGAAGGGGTTACCTATTTAAGACTGATGCAAGAAGGAATTTCTTCTCACAAGGTTGTGCCTCTGTGGAATTCCATACCACAGTGGGCTGTTGAAGCTGAGTCATCAAAAATATTCAAGGCTGAGATGATTTTTTTCATTTGTAAGGGAATCAAGCATTATCAATTAAGGCAGGTAATGAGTTGTGAATTCAGATAAGCCATGATCTCCTTGAATGACAGAGCAGACCTGGTGAGCTGAATGGCCTACTTCTGCTCCTACCTCCTATGATTTTATGGAAATGTGCAAAGACATTCCACGTGAGTGTAATCAGGCAGATATTTGACACAAAACCAAAGATGACATTAGGAGGAGTGACTAAATCTTTGGTTAAAGAGATGGATTTCAAGGTGGGCCTTGTGTAGGAAAAGATAAATTTTTTTTTGGTGTTGATAGGAATATGAGATCTGAAGCTAAGCTCAGGGTCAACTAGGATGTCATTGTTTGTAAAGTGTTGGTTTCAACCAATGATTGTGGTTGGAATCCAAAATAGTGGAATGAAGTTTTCAGGGGGCCGAATATCATGGTTTCAATCTTAAACTCATTTGGAAGAAATTTAGACCGGATGGACAGAACTGGATGTGAGACATGCAAACTGATAACACAAGCAGTGAAAGGTCTGACTAAGCGGAGAGATGGAGGTAGATGTCAGCATCATGTTCTACATATATGCTGATATGTCTTCATGTGACATTGCCAGAGGGAAGCTCACAGAGGAGTGACAACCTTAGAACCCTATAAGAGTCCAGTGAGGGCAAGAATAGAAACCACTATTATGGCTGGCTAAGCGTGCTCAAGCAAGGGAATTCCATTGAGGTGAAGTGCTAGAAGAGGATGGTGCGAATTCCCATTTTCGAAGGTTGAAGAAAGGGGGAGAAGAATGAAATGAGTTAGTGCACCATAATTACATTCGGAGAGCAGTAGTTTGTGACTTTATTTTCTCATTCATGTACAGTGTGTGGGTGTTGTTGGCTGGGCCAGCATCTATTTCCCATCCCTAATTGCCCTTAAAGGTGATGGTGAGCCGTTTTCTTGAACTGTTGTGTTACCTGTGATGTAGGGACATCAATAGTTCTGTCAGAAATGGATTTCCAGGATTTTGACCGAATGACACAGTTCTAAGCCAGCCTAGTGAGGAGCTTGAAAGTGAACTCTGCGGGTACTGATGGTCCCTTGTATTTTCAGTTTTTGTCCTTCTGTGCAGAGACTTTGATAGAATGTTGGTTAAAGGCCATTTCAGTATTGTTATAACCTAATTGGAAAAATTCAGATGGGGTGCTGGAAAATGGGCCCTGATTTGAATGAAAACAACATATTCAAAGTTGTTTTGAAGAAGAAAGGGAGGTTGAAGGGGTGATAAAGTTAGATCTAGGGTGAGCTTTTAGTAAAGGCAATCCTTTTTGAAAGGAAGGAGGACAGTGCTTGAATAGAACAACAATGATGTCATGTCATAAGCACAGGAATCAGAAAGAAAAGTTGGATGGTCAATAGTTTAGTTGAAATTAAGTCAAGGGAAAGTAGGAGCTTGAAGAGGACTTCGGGGGGAAACAGACATTAGATGCAGGTTCAGGACCAGTGAGGAATAGGAATCTTGGGCAGAGTTTGTGGGAAAGGGATGGATGTGTAGAGGTGGCAAAGAAATGAAACTGGACAGACTACCTGGCATTGACCTAGGCACTGGAAAAGAACAAAGGAAACAACCCTGTCAATCCTGCAAAGTCTTCCTTAATAATGTCAGAGGGCTACTGCTAAAATTGGAAGAGCTGTCTCTCAGATGAATCAAAAAAGCCTGACATGGTAAGTGTGACTATATACCAGATACCCCTACCACCATCCCTGGATATGTCCTGTCCCACAAGCAGGACAGACCCAGCAGATGTGGCGGCACATTGGTGTAGTGTCAGGAGGGAGTTGCCCTGGGAGTCCTTAGCATTGACTCCAGATCCCATGAAGTCTCATGGTTTAAGGTTAAATGTGTAAAGAAGCTTCTTGCTGTTTAACACATATTGTCCTCCCTCAGCTAATGAATCAGTACTCCTCAACCTTGAGCAGCGCTTAAAGAAAGAATTGAGGGTGGCAAGGGTGCAAAATATACTCTGGGTGGGGGAATTTTAACGTACACCACCGAGTGTGGCTTGACAACAGCACCACTGACCAAGCTGGTTGGGCCTTAAAGGACACTGCTGCAAGACTGGGTCTGTGGCAGGTGGTTAAGGGAACCAACAAAAGGGAAAGACATACTCTATCTCCTCCTTGTGCATCTGCAGCCAGCAGATTCAGCTGTCCACGACAGTATCAGTAAGAGAAACTAAGACCTGCCTTTGTGATCAGAATACCCTTCATCTTATTGTGTGGTACTATTATTTTGCTAAATGGAATGGATTTCAAACAGATCAAGACTGGGCATCGATGAGGCACTGTAGGCCGCCATCAGCAGCAAAATTGCACTCCAGCGCCATCTGCAATCTCATGGCTTGGCATATCTCCCATTCAACCATATGGAAATTCTAACCTATAATTTTTCAAATACTTCTCCTTTCTTGACTTCTCTAGTTCCCCTCCCTTTTGATTAAAATGTTTTAATTCACCACAGAGGAAATTCCCTCCATGTATTTTGTATAGTTAAATTGTAAACCTGTATGTTTGTACAAAAAAAAACACTACTTGATCTGTGACAGCTCATGCATAGAGGAATATACCCCACTCCAATGCCACGTTTTACATTTGGAAGTCAGGGTACTCCAGAATACAACCTCTTCATGGATGTCTTGAAACCTTGATCCAACAACAGCAGAAATGCATAAATGGATCAGGTTACCAAAGTAATTCCCCACTCCTCTGACTAAAACATTGTGCTCAGATATAATTCCTCACATCTCTTTATAGAAACACGGAAGGGTGAGTGTGAAGTACCTGAGTACTAAGCTCGTATTGCTCAAGCTTTTATTTCACCCTCTTGGCTTTGAGCTTGCAATCATGAAAGCAACACAGTGAGGATTTAAAGAGATCATTCTTTCTCGGTAGCATTCTTCCTCTGTAAATGATGCAGTCACCTACAGCTGCATCTCAAGAATTCTTTCTAAGGCACTATAATAAGGTAAAGCGTTTTCATTGTGGTATTCATCTTTTTGAAAACTGCAAGTTTTTGTCTGTTTAAAAAGTGGTGTTCTGAGCATGTTGTGTTTTCAACAAAGCTACCTTGCTATGTAAGAATCATCATTGATTGCTTACAAAAAGCATCCTCCCTATCCCTCCTGCAGGACTGACTTACTGTTTGTTAGTTCATGCATGGCAAGGGATTTGTTATTGGTCTAAATCCTGTTGGTTATAGTCAGTGACATCCTAGAGTTGATCTTGATCGATCCAGACTGTCTTTCTCTGTTCCTCGATGATTTTCTCTTTGATAATTTTGATGAGCTCCTTGATGTTGCCCCATGTATCAGCTTCCACTGTTGCATACAAGCAGGGGAGGGATTCAAGCTCGCTCTCATTCGAACGGCAGCTCTTCAAAAACTCTTCCTCACCACTGTCTGGTTTTGCTGGCAATCTCCTGTAATTAGACATATTCATTCACCTCTTTAACAATGTTAAACATCTTCTTTCAATGTTGCCAGCATAAGATATTTTCAGAAGATTGAGAAAATACAGTCAGAAGACAATTAACCTCTGATCTTTTTGATGGTACTCAGTATATACTTGACTGTGAGGATCCAAATTTCACCCTATGCCAGTCTATAACCAATCTCCAGAGGCATAAAGGTGAGGGCCAGAGAACAATTCACCCCTAACATTGTCTCTTTACTTGTAGGGAAGTATTTTGCCTTAGTGTAGCTTTTTAACCAAGTTTTTCAATGATTTCTAAGTTACTATTGCATCACTGCACTTCACAGCTGACAGAAGAAAATCCCATTTTTGTTAATTTGGGGAAAGAGCTAGTCTCACAGATCCCTTATTTTACCTTTTTCATATATCCTTTAATGCTTTTCTTTTTCAAATAGTTATCCATTTCCTCTTTAAAAGCTGTTCGGGATTCTGGGTCTACTTCTTTTTTATTCTGGTAGGGATTTTCACTGTTCACAGCTTTTTGCATAACAAACTGAGATACTTTTCATCAGTCTTCACAGTGGAAGACAGCAGCATACCAAAACTTCAAGTCAAGGGCAGAGGTTAGTGAAGTGACTGTCACTATGGGTAAGGTGCTGGGGAAGCTGGGATGTGTGAGGGCGGTTAAGTCACCCGGGCCAGATGGACTACTCCCCAGAGTTCTGAGAGGAGATAGCTGAGGAAATAGTGGAGGCATTAGTGGTGATCTTTCAGAAATCACATTCAGGAGTCAGGTCCCAGAGGACTGGAAAATGGTTAATGTAACACCCACTGTTCAAGAAGGGAGGAAGGTACAAGTCAGGAAATCATAGGCTGTTTAGCCTAAACTCTATCATGGTTAAGATTGTAGAGTCCATTCGAAGTACATAGTAAAATAGGGTGGAGTCAGTGTGGCTCCAAGGGGAGGTTATGCCAGAAAAATCTGTTTCAAATCTTTGAGAAGGTAACAAGCAAATTAGACAAAGACATAGGACAGCTAGTGGACGTGATCTATTTAGATTACCAGAAGACCTTTGACAAGGGGGTGCATAGGAGGCTGCTAAGTAAGATGACAGTCGGTGGTAGTGGCATGGATACAGGATGGGCTAACTGGCAGAAGGCAGAAAGTGGAGATAAATAGGATCTTTTTCAGGAATGGCAGCTGGTGAGTAATGGAGTTCGCAGGGGTCAGTGTTGGGACCACAACTATTCATGTTATATGTTAACCATCTGTATGAGGAAACTGAGGGTGTTGTTGCTAAATTTGTAGATAACAAGGTAGGTGGAGGGACAGGTGGTGTTGAGAAAGTGGTGAGGCTGCAGGAGAATGGGCAAAGCAGTGGCTGACAGAATACAATGTGGGCAAATCTGAGATTATACACTTGGTAGGAAGAATAGAGATGTAGAAATAAACTATTTTCTAGATGGGGAAAGGCTTCAGAAATCTGAAGTACAAAGGGACTTGGGAGTCCTTGTTCAGGATTCTCTTAAAGATAACACACGCAGATTCAATTGGCAGTTGGGAAGTCAAATGCATAGTTAGCATTCATTTTGAAAGGGCTAGAATACAAAAGTAGAGATGGACTGCTAAGGCTGTACAAGGCCCTGAGCAGACTCCGAATACTGAGGAGTTTTGGGCCCCTTATCTAAGGGAGGATGTGCTGGCATTGGAGGGAGTCCAGAGGAGTTTTGTAAGAATGATGCCAGGGATCAAGTGATTGTCATTTGAGTAGGAGTTGAGGACTCTGGGTCTGCATTTGATGCAGTTTAGAAAGTTGAGTTGGGATCTGATTGAAACTTAAGAGGCCTGGAGAGAGGGGATGTGGAGAAGATGTTTCCACTAGTAGGAGAGACTTGGGGACCTAAGGGCATAGTTGGAGTGAAGGGACAATCCTTTAGAACTGGGATGAGAATTTTTTTCAGTTAAAGGGTGGTTAATTTATGGAACTCATTACCACAGAATGCTTTGGCAGCCAAGTCATTGTGTCTTTAAGACATAGGTTCTTTTTTAGTAAAAGGATCAAGGGTTATGGGAGAAGGCAGGACAATGAGATTGAGAAACTTATCAGCCATGATTGAATGGTGGAGCAAAATCTGAAGGGCCTAATTCTGCTCCTATATCTGACGGTCTAAGTGTTGTTCTTTCCCTTTCTCCTTTTGATAACGGTCATCAACTTTTATTCTTTCTCGTTAGTTATTAAGCAGGAAGTTAATTCTTCCCATTTACCTTTCCAACGTTGAACACTTCCTCTATATGGTTCTCGTGAAACTGCCTGGTTTCTCTTACTTATAATTAAAAGCCTGTGAATATCAGCTGGATTTAAAGTCAACCAACAAGCTGGACAGTTACAGCAAGGATACTGCCAGTTAGCCACCTCTGACATTTAACCTAAACAATTTGTAAAAGCTTAGAATTACCTCCTTTTGTATTTAAGTTTCTGCTTCAGCCTGAGGATCCAATTTCCTCCTTTTTTATTTATAGGCTGTCTCTCATCATAAAAAAAAAATTACACCTCAACCTTTTGACTTTCAGTTCATTTGCCTTTTCAAGACTCCTACATTTGATACTTGTTTTCTCCTCCTTAACTCCTCCACTTCTTTTTTGTTTGCCTTCCTCTTAATTCTTGACTTTATTTGTCTATCAAAAAACTAACTCTGCCCTGAACAAATTCAATGACCCAGCCTCTGCTGCATTTTGAGCAAGAGAATAACAGACCAATGATTCTCAGACAGCAAAAAAAATCCTTATATTCACGTTAAAAGTGAACCTTCTAAACTCTTTGACAAAAGACGACTTCCTGCTCATACAGGTATCCATCTAGTCAAGTCCATCAGGATTTTCTTTTAATAAGATCACTCCTGCTGCTTTTCATTCCAAAGCAGACAGATTCATGTTTCCCACACCATACTTATCTGCCAAGTTTTGCCCATTCACTTAACCTATCTATATCCCCATGCAGACACTTGACCTCACTTTTGTCAATCTATTTTCCCACCAATCTTGCTGCCATGAGCAAGTTTAACTTGCATCAGTCCCTCCATCCAAATCATTTGGTGTTCACTGTAAATAGGTGAAGCACCAACGTTGTTCCATATGGCACGCTACTGGTTGGAACTTGCCAATCTGAAAAAGACTTAGTTATCAGACTGCTCGACCACGTCCTGAAGCAAACCAGGTACCACAGCCACATCACCTTTCTTAGTACCTGCCTACGGAACCAGAAAACCCGGCACTTTTCCTTGTAACCGCAGGAAGTGCTACACCTGCCCCCACACCTCCTCCCTCACCCCAATCCCAGGCCCCAAGAAGACTTTCCACATCAGGCAGAGGTTCACCTGCACATCTGCCAATGTGGTATACTGCATCCGCTGTACCCGTTGTGGCTTCCTCTACATCGGGGAAACCAAGCGGAGGCTTGGGGACCGCTTTGCAGAACACCTGCGCTCAGTTCGCAACAAACAACTGCACCTCCCAGTCGCGAACCATTTCAACTCCCCCTCCCATTCCTCAGATGACATGTCCATCCTTGGCCTCCTACAATGCCACAGTGATGCCACCCGAAGGCTGCAGGAACAGCAAATCATATTCAGCCTGGGAACCCTGCAGCCCAATGGCATCAATGTGGATTTCACAAGCTTCAAAATCTCCCCTCCCCCAACCGCATCCCAAAACCAGCCCAGCTCATCTCCACCTCCCTAACCTGTTTTTCCTCTCACCTCAAGCCACACCCCCATCTCCTATCTACTAACATCATCCCGCCCCCTTGACCTGTCCGTCCTCCCTGGACTGACCTATCTCCTCCCTACCCCCCTACCTCCACTCACCTTTACTGGCTCCATCCCCGCCTCTTCGACTTGTCTGCCTCCTCTCCACCTATCCTCTCCTCTATCCATCTTCTATCCGCCTCCCCCTCTCTCCCTATTTATTTCAGAACCCTCTTCCCCTCCCCCATTTCTGATGAAGGGTTTAGGCCCGAAATGTCAAGTTTTCCTGCTCCTATGATGCTGCTTGACCTGCTGTGTTCATCCAGCCCCATGCTTGTTATCTCGGATTCTCCAGCATCTGCAGTACCTTTTATCTCTAGTTATCCCTGCTGTCCGTTTCCTGTTAATGTTCTTTATCCGTGCTGATGTTATTTCCAGACAGCATCTGCGCTTATCTCGTGTAGTAACCTTGTGATCTGGCGCATGATCAAATGCCTTTTAGAAATACAAGAACAACACCTCTGCAGGTTCCCCTTTATCCATTACTATGTCCTCAAAGATCTCTACACTATTAGTCAAACATGATTTCTTTCACCGAATAATAATATTGATTTTTGCCTGATCCCATTATGATCTAAGTATCTTGCTTTAACTTCATGAATAATGTATTCTAGCAATTTTCCTATTACAGCAGTTAGGCTGACTAGCCTGGTCTACAATTTCCTGCTGTCTCCCCTTCTTTCTTGTAGAAAAGGTGTTTCATACGCTATTTGCCAAACTGATGTTACCTTTAAAGGCTTTTAGTATCAGCTTGAAAGCAACACTGAAGCCAAGTAGGAGAAAAGGACATAAGTAAATAAATGATGCATTAGGGTCCTGTTAATCCTTTTAGATTTAGTTTCCTTCAATAACGGGCTCCAAATCTCTATCACATCATCATGAAAGAATGTTGAACAAAGGTCAGTCACTGCTTTTTAATAAAAGCAGTCAGCTCCACTCGCAGGAAATGCACTTTCTGTAGATAACTGTGCACAATGAAGTGATAATGATCACAAAACCTACAGTGCTGGTGTTCAACAATGATTTGCACAATTGTTGACAGAACTGTGTGTGGATGGAACCTTAATTAGGAATGTCTGTCTTTAAACCCACTCAATGCTGTTTGATTTCTTTAATATCTTGTGCATTGTTGTAATCACCCATTATGGCTGCATTATGTCAAGATTAGCTTAAAATAATTACCTGGCTTTTACGTGACTTGTACTTTTTTTGAGATTCATAAGTGAAAATGTACTTGCAGCTTCACCATGCCACTCATTTTCTTTCAAGATAGTTCTCTTTAATATCTTTGCCGCTGAATCCTTTCCCTCTTGGGGACATCAGCTAGAGTTAGAAGCAGGTATCTGGATTTAGCAGGTGATGATGCTTTCAACTGAAAGCATCAGAAGCTGGTCACCTGACCCATTGAACTCAGCAACCAAAAGGGGAAGTTGTGGGGGGGTGGGGGGAAGGTGAGGAGGAGCAAGCTTGGGGCATTGCGGCATGGCTTCATTTGTGTGTTAGCTTTCACTGAATGCACACTTGTCACTCACTTATTTCTGTGGTATAGAGGTCCAAGCATGTTAAAGAGTTAATGCTGAGGAGTACATTTAAACATCACCCAATCTGATCTATCTTGAGCTGGAGAGCAGCTTTGAACCTTGAAGGGTTACAGGGAGGTCTCCCTCAGAATCTCCATATCAACACTCCAATCATTAGCCTGTACTGAGTTGTTATTGTGCAATAATTAACTGACTTTGGTTCTGAAAAAAAGACTTTGTCGCAGTTCACAAGAAATACCAAAGTAAAAGGAAACTCTTATACTGGTATGAGCGGGGAGTGCTGATTCATTGGCAAGCAAACATTGGGAGAGGGAATGCCAGAGAGAATATACTAGTTAATAATGAATGACTAGTTAACTATTAATTTTTTTTTTGTTTGGATTTTAACCGCACAAGTTGACAAGGCTTTGCCCTGGCAGATTAACCAGAGAATGGCTGTCATCATTTTTCTTAAAAGGTATGTGTACATGTTCTTTAGGTCTATAAAGATTAGGTCCCTTTGTATATACATAGTTTGTGATTCATGCAAGTGTGGAACACTGAGCGCAACTGATGATCCTAAATTGATTGACAGTTTAAGCCTTTGCACACTCAGGATTATTTAGCAAATGTTCTCTAAATCGCACAGTCACAACTTGTTGGGCACTTGTAAATTTTTGCAAGCACGACCTGGTGGGGTGGGGTCAATATCTTGCTTGTTATGAGCAGCTGAATGGATCTGCCATTAAATACGCTTCATAGTCCTTGGAACAGATCCTACATAATTAGCATCTCTCTGCCACTGAAAATTCATACACCACATTACTAGTTTTTTTTAAAATATAAAGGTAGGTGGAACATTCTTTTCTTTGACATATTGTTCCTATTTCAATTTAACAAAATAGGTGACAGTCATGCTGTGGTTTGTTTTTCAAGGTAATGTCTCGCTTGGCTAACAGCCAAGCAAGTTAGCTTGCTTGGTTTAAAATTTAAACAGAATTTGACAGTCATTCATAATTAACTGGTGAATTCTTCATAATCTAAGAGCACATGCTCACCAGGCAGTACTGTGCTCGCTCACATTATAAATCTTGGCTTCACCTTTTACTTTGGTAGTTCTTGTGAATCGGCCTAAAAGCTTTAAAGAAAATGTTTTTTTTCAGCATTACGCAAGTTCTGTACTTTAAATGATTTTGTTTAATGAGCTACATCTTAAAGCTAGAGCTCTTCTCAATAGACTACCAAGCCATTTGGTCTACCACACCGGACCTAGGGATTTACAGGGCCTGTTTGGGGGGTGGGGGAGAGAATTGGTGACAGCAAATCTACCAAATGGATCTCTCATCACTTATGATCTGTGGTAAGGAGTAATTTTATCACGCATGGGGCTGGATGAACACAGCAGGTCAAGCAGCATCATAGGAGCAGGAAAACTTGACGTTTCGGGCCTAAACCCTTCATCAGAGCAGTACCTTTTATCTCTGATGTAATTTTATCACAGTTGTTCTGCAGAGATGAGCAAATACCTCTGACTCGTCTGTCTGACTTGGAAACTTCTCATCCTCCACTAGGTGTCAGCAACGGGGGTGGGTTGGTCTTGCATTGGATCATCTTTTGACAGAATGTATTCCTGAGGTTTGCAATGAATGTTCTAAGCGGGAGTAGACACATTTTTAAGAAACATGTTCTGTGTTTCAATAGGCCTCGATAGCAGTGGTAGAAATTGCTGGCTGATTGTCTGTCCATCAGACACTTTCAAGTAAGCAGCCCGAAGGTAAAGTTTCCCACACTTCATGCTGACAGCGTGAAGGAGGCACGTCATCTGCCTTGCCAATCTTGCACGCCATGCGAAAAAGCACCCTTTTAGATCCAATTCCTGTTCCAAGTTAAAACCTGAGAATTCCTTAGTTGCAATTTAAATGATCTGTACTTTTTTGGGCTGCAATGGAGGGTATTGATCAGAATAGCTTTAGTGGTATGTTATGCTCTCCAACTCGTATCTCCATGTATAAATGTGTGAATTGTTGAAAGTTAAAACTGAGACATTCAACCTTATGATGTAAGGAACTCTTGTTAAAATAACCGAGAAACCTCTTTAGTCCCTCCCTGCATAACAAAGCAAATTTAAGTCAGCAACATTGATTGGAGATGGCAGCTTTAACTAATTAAGGGCACCAATGTGGAAAAGATTAGACAATACCTGAATCGTTTGATGTTCTTCTCACAGACTCTAATGACGATTATAATTGGATAGATGTCTTTCTTAATTAAATCTCTTGTGCAGCTCAGACCAGCTTCTAGTAAACAATGTTTATTCTATTTGGAAGGAAAAGGGAAAGACATTTTGAATGAAGATCAAACTAACCAGTTCTCATCCAGCTGCTATGACAACTGAGTCTCTCAGACATAGCTCTCATCGCATCCTCCTCGCTGCAGTTTAGGTTATGTCAGCCAAAACTTCCAAACTGACAGTCATGCTCTATATGCCTGATAGTGCAAATGCAGGTATTTCTCCTGTAACGCAATTGTTGCGTTCTTGTGTGATCTCACACTATAAAAAAATCATTAGAATATTGTAAATATAGGGAAATAGCTATAGAAAATCACTATACTGTACAGTAGAAAGTTTGCATTATTCAAACAGTGTCCACTATTCATCAATTGCATTAATGAACACATGTTATAGCAGAAATACCTGGCTGATTTGAACTTTTTGAAAAAGTTCATATAAAGAGGTCTAAAACACAATTCAAATTAGTGTTTCATGTTCACTTCCAGTTTGTTGTCTCCAAATAGTCTTGTTTGCACTCCTGAAGATGATGGCAAATGCTGCGGTGCAGGTAGTTTTTCTATAACACGTTAGTTGCGTTCTTGTGTGACATCGTGCCATAGAAAATTACATTATCCAAACAGCATCCACAATTCAGCAATCATATTACAGCCAATATAGCATTAACAAAACACGAGTTATAGCAGAACTACCTGCACTGATTTGATTTTGCAACCTTTTCAAGTGACCATTGTTGGAGTACCAGATGGAGTACCAGTCAGAATAGGGAGGGCTGGCAGGTTACTTGACAACAGTAGGAGCATTGGTGCAGAGTATGAGGCCTAAGTGGGATGAGGGGAACAATACATATACATATGGGACCAGAGAACAAATTCATAGAATCCCTACACTGTGGAAGCAGGCCATTTGGCCTATCCAGTCTACACCGACCCTCTGAGGACCCAGACCCACTCCCCTACCCTCTCTAGAATCCTGCGTTTCCCATGGCTAATCCACCTGGCCAGCAAATCCTTGGATACTGTAGGCAATTTGGCATAGCCAATCCACCTAAACTGCACATCTTTGGACTGTGGGAGGAAACCCACACAGATAGTTGCCTGAGGCTGGAATCGAATCTAGCTCCCTGGCATGTGAGGCAGCAGTGCTAATCACTCCGCAAGTGTGCTGCCCTTACCCCTGAAAGTCCCTAATTTGCCTGGGAAAATGCAATCATTAATGAACCTACCAGTAGTAAACTCTGGAGGAAAACACGTCACTGGAGCAGCACAGAGAATGCGAGTGGCAGCAGCAAGAAAGGTGGCCAAGGCTTGGAGGATTAGGGCTGCTTGGTCAGAGGCCATAGACCGGGAAGCAAGGCAAGTGAGTGAGCTTTACAGGGAAGAGAGGAGCTTCAGAGGGGACAGATGGACTGCAAAATGAGGAAAGTGGTTTGAGAGACCAGGATGAGTACCTGCAAAAGGAGGGGGGAGAGCAGTTTTAAACTATGAACAATGGAATTCTCAATTCTAAGTGATTGAGACAACAAATTCCTTGCAAATGAACGTGAAGACCCTAGTGTAAGGCTGCAGTGGTTCAGGAATTACTAAATGTAGTGGATGCTACGTAATGAACATGGTGTCAACTTAATCTTGACCAGTTTTATTTCAAACATTTGCATTCATGTACTTTCACATCTCCGTATCTCAAATTTGGTGAATTACTTAAGGAGCAGTGACTGCATTGGAAACACACCATTTAGGTGTGACCCCACCAGTCAGCAGAGACTGTTTCAGGTGCTTGCTTTGTGTATATAAAGAAAGACTTTGTTGCTAACTTGAGCAAGTTGGCTTGTGTCAGTTTAAATGTTGTCAGGGAAATGAATGCTTTTCTTCTGTGCTGTGGCTTTCAGTTTAAAAAAGTATTGGTCATTGAGGATAAATACTGATTAAGACCAGGTTTCATTCTGAATCTAAACCCAAAGGGACAGTGGTAAATGAAACAAAATAAGACATCCTTTAGTTCTGCCAAAACTAATCAGACAAAATTGAATAAGCTATCTAGGCTCATGACCAAGGATGGTTATCATCTGTAAATATGACTTTGTAAAGTATGCTTAAATTGAAAGACACAGGAATGCAGTACAATGCCTAATATGCATTGAGAAAAATTGGGACAGCAGAGGAAAAAGTAATAAATGAAGAATGACGAAAAAGCCAAGTGAAGTGAGCGTGAGAAAACAAAGTAAAGCAATTGGTTGGGGGGTAGCAATGATGAAAAAGAAATCAAAGAGTTTTGTGCAAGAGTTTCTTCAGAAGAATAGAAAGCTTGAGGGTTGAAAATGATCTTTGGTTCTTAATAACTCTGTCACTCTTCGCTATCCTTTCTTTTTCATAATCATGGCGCAAGGTGTAAACAGACTGCTGATTAGCTATCACCTTTTTTGAAGTGAAGGTAATCTTGTGCAATATTACAGATTGTCTTTTCCAGTAAGGAGACAGGACAAGTCAGGAGGCAGCTTGGAATATTGAGGCAAGAACAACTGAACACAGAACAGACTGCATCAGTGGATTACAGAAAATTGTGGCAAAACTGCATTCACAAACAGGCTTATCACCCAAATGATCCACACAGGCTGAATTGAGTTGAGTTGAGTTGAGTTGAGTTAGGGCCCTTGAGTCATTATCCATCATTAGCAATAAATTGCTAAATACTATTAATCTTTAAAATATATGCATCCTAGGATACTTCCTTGTCCCTTGCAAGGAAACTTACCTTTTTTTGTCCATTTTTTCATAAAATCATGACTGGGTATAAAAAGTAAAGAGGTTTAATTTTCAGGAGAATCAAAATTTTACTGAGAGACTGTTTTATAAATTCAATTCCAGAATGAAAGGGAAAGCCTTAGTTACGTACAGCTTCCCCACCCAAACATGTTGGTTGTGGATCATAGTACAGGCAGCCATTCTGAGGAATGGCAGGTTGATGCTTAGGGATATTAAGCCTGAACGTGGATAATGGATGCTAATTGATTGAACTTGATGTTTGATTAATGAGTTAAAACACTTGGGATGACTTGACTTTCATCCCTCCCTTCATCATTGGTTTTTTTTTAAACCAATTCTGATCACAGTCATCGATTAAACATTAGGGTGAGTTTGCACTGGCTCATTTCCAGCAGCCCCTAGACACAAACTGACACAAAACATCTTCACAGTGAGCAATAGCTGGCATTACAGGGGAATCAGAGTCACTTTTCACCCTAACTTGATAGGCAGGCGAGGAGGAGCGTGGACAGAAAAATAAATCTTTTCACCACATTCTGCTGATCCGCAGTTCTGTTGAATAACTACATTCTCAGCTCCACTGGTGTAAAAGGAATGCAAAATTCAGCATTACAATTAAATTTAAAATAATAATTGTTTAAGTTAATTCTACCACAATGTCAAGAATATCTAGCTGTATATCAATGGAGGCAGGGAATTGGTAAAGCCATTCATATTACCTTAAAACCATAAACAACTCTCTTCTTGCATTGCTATGAGATTCTACTTTAACTCCATCTTTAACCCATGACAATTGCATTTACTAAAGCATAATATATGCCGCAATGCTTTACACACACATCTATTCGACATGAGTGAAGCATGTTATTTAGGTAAATATGGCACGTCTTGTGCATGGTAAGATCCCAGCATCACCTATGAACTAATTATTTGTTCATTGCTGCAGAGGGGAGAGTTTTCCTTAAGAAACCCAGATCTTGCTGTAACTCCAAGATGATGCCACACCATCTTTAGAAAATGCAGGCAAGATGAGGCTTTTGTTCAATACCTCACACAGCCCCAAAAGTGCAGCTCTCCAGCATAAGACTAGATCATGTACTTGATTTGGAGGCTATAATTCTAACTCGTGAAAGTGTAACCAACAAAAATAAGGTTTAATCTTATGGTCTGCATCTCACCAGTTCAACAAATGCAGCAAAGTAATGCCAAAAATAATTTTACCCAAACGTGCTTTCCCATTTAATGCAAATAAGGCTGCGATTGCTGCTATTTGTTTTTAAAATATTGACTTCCCCACTAATTTCAATAATCCCAACTGGAGCGACTGACTTTTGATTATCATGTCTAACAATATTTCTCAACTTGCATTTAAGGGGCCTTTAATATTGAAAAAATATCCCGAAAGAACTTGATAACCAGAGGAAATAAAATTGATGCCTCACAAAGGAGTAGACATTCACAAGGATGACCAAAAAACTACTACAAAAGGGTAGCCTTTAAGAATTATCTCAAAGGAAGAGAAAGAGGTGGTAAGTTGGACAGTGATGATAAGCTGTTGAATTTAAAGAGCACTGTCTGGATAGCTGAAGGCACAATGTTACAAATGCAAGACATTTTAGAATGTTTATGCTTTAAACTGTTTGAAACCTTTAACTGAATGTAAAAAAGAATGTCCTGGAATGGGGACGGTGGAAGTATCTGCATAAAAACAAGCCCATGAGATCTGGTTGTCATGGGAAAAGAAACTCAGTCCAAAACCCATAGAAAATAACGTGCTAGTCTGCAACTCCACACAAGATGTGAAGCTCATCTTTCTGGAGACAGGCTTTCAGACCTGCAAAGGGAGAGAAGTCAAGCAAAGGAAGAGACTATTTTGTGTTAACCACTAAGCAGAATGCTGGTGAGAGTAGATGCGATGTTTGTTTGAAGTGATCGGAATTGTTGAGATTTAAAGACCAAGGACTCATTATATTGAAAAGATTTGAGCAAGGCACAATATTGCTCAGACAATTCTTTGAAATTCCCTTCAATTAATAACTGGAAAACTTGTCCTGGCTTTTGAATATGCTTCTTTCTATCTGCCAAGCCAAGGCAAGTTTCGGACTAAATCTACAAGGCATAATTTGCTCAGAGCATGGTTCATATATAACAGGCTTAAAGCGCTTCCAGCATTAATTAAATAATGGGAAAGTTCCTTTCCTGTAGGTTGTTATTTAAGCAGCCTACTATGTCATGTTTAATTTATCTGTGTTTGCTCTTTACAGTAAAAATCTTAAACCATGAAATCTTGTCACTTGATTCTTTACATTGGTCAATGGTAAACTAATTGCTTAGATCTTCATATCTCTACTTCAAGGTTATTGGCCTCTACAGGAATTGTAAAAATTGTTGCCAATAACTTACTTTAAGTACAAACATTTTACTGTCATCACAAACAGAAGTACAAGTGAAAATTCACTCTCACCTGGACCACATCCACCAGCCTCTGTTATTTAGCGCCTCCAAACTTTGAAACCTAGTCTATTCCATGCTAAGCACTGTTCCTATCATCGCCTAGGTCCCACGCTGAAAATTTCCCTTCCTATATCCTCTGCCTCTCCACCTCTGTTTTAACACCTTCATGTTTTTAATTGTGGTAGAAGTTATTCTTCATCTGAAGTTAGATAAAAGGGCAAGGTAGCTATTGGTAGCTTTGCTAAGTCAAAATCATAAACAAACCAATTCTACACCAGTTTTTCTTTACAAAAACCTATTTATTTCATCTCACTCCAAAGCTCTTAAAGAAGAAATCTGCAGCATTTTCAAGTATTCGTCCTTTTGAAAGTTGCATATGTCTGCTGCATTCACCCTATCAGAAACTTCATTCCAGCTCTAACATTCTTAATTTTTGTAAATAATAATAAAAGACTACAGGTTGAAAGTAATGTATTTGCTGCTGAAAACAGTTATTCCCTGTTTATTTTTAAGACCCCTCAAGTTTAGATGCTTTTTAAATGTAAAATGTAAAATCTCTCCTTGTTTGACTTGCAACTTGCCTGAGGTACAGGCCTTCTGAAACTAATAACTGTAGATTGACCAATTCTGCTCTCCATACTTAACAACTTGAAGTTATTGTCTCTGATCACAAACACCACTTCCTCACCATAAATTTCATTGCTCTCCTTGGCAACTATCTGAGGCTGAACCAGATGGTTCACAACCTGTCATACCTGGCCTCAAGATAAGCTTTCAATTACACATCTGTTCCACTAAGGCTAAGCTATTTTCACCTCCATAACACTACTTGTTTTTAAATCACTGTCTCAGTTCATCTGCTGAAATCCTCATCTATGTTTCTGTTACCTCTGGTCCTGCCACATTCAGCCCTGTGTAAACTGTGGTTTGGTGACAAATTTTGTTTGACAATGTTCCCATGAAGAGCCTTGGGACATTTTTTTATTATCTTAAAAGCACTGCGTAAACAATTTAGTGTTGCTTCAATTTTTTTTCTTGGCAAAAAAAAACTTTTTATTACCCACAGTACTGTATCAATTATAGCAAAAAAGAAAATGGGCACGTTTCATTTACCTTGGCAGTTACAGCTTTGATGTTAGCAGGCATGACGCATTCAAAGGTGTTTAAATGCTTTTCTCTGGAGAAGATAATTGGTTCCGACTTCTGTTTCTGCAAATATTCTTCTTTGTTTAAAATATCTAAAGGGCAAATATTTAAGTTAATGAAATAATCCAACACAATTACAAGGAACACTGTGAATGCAAACTCCCTCCCTCTCCAGTTTTCTCCCCTACATGTCCTGAAGTCAAGTGCTCATATTGGAGTAAGATTTACCAGAATCCCGAAGTAACTGTTCTATTTGGCTATTTGTCATGGCCGCAAACTCCCAAGAGGACAGAAAATGTTTTAGGGATGTTCCTGAAGCATCCCTGAAGAGATCAAACATCCCTTTCAACTCATGGCAATGCTTGGCTTTGACTGACCAAACTAGAGAAGGCCCATTCAGGAAGGCACTGAATGCAGAGAGAGACTTTGTTAACATGTAGAGGCAAAGGCAGAGCCATTAGAGAGCCCACAACTGCAAACAACCCATCTACTCAAGTCTTTGAGTAGTATGTGCCCCACCCCACTCCCAGTGGTGTGGTCTGCACAAACCTGTACGGGACATAGCAATCACCTCAGAACCAAGAAAAAAAGATGACAACTTCAAAAACATTTTAATGACTGTCTTAGCCATGTGTTGAGCCTGGGCAGTGCTAAGTCATTGCAACATACAGAATTATCACAACCTCACATTCTGACTGTGTATGCATATTCTTCCTCTGAGTTACTGATAGTGATCAAGAACACAAACCCAGGCTGATTTTTTTCCACCCATTTCTAATCATCAGCATTCACGCCAACAACAACACTCTGCAATATAACCTTGCTGAAGTCAGCTGAGTAATTCTAATGAAAAGTCATCTTTACCTGAAATGGTAAACTCTGTTTCTCAGATGCTGCTTGACCTGTGGACTATTTCCAGTATTTTATTGTGCCTTCTCAGTCAATATTTATATTTGTCAAGTGAATAACTTTTGCTTGTAAATTCTAAGATTATAACCAATGGACATATTAACTCAAAATTGGCCCTACTGGTCCAAGCTTGTTAATCACCTGCACACATCTCTTCCCACCCCCTCTCAGCACAAAGTTATATCTTTGCAGCATTCGTTCTACACTGATATTTTTCAAACCTTTTCTGTATTGTGACCTCACTTTAAAGCTTTACACACGTGGTACAACCCCAGAGTGAAAATTGGGGAGGGGATTCAGGGAAGGGTTGTTCAGTAGGATTCAGCAATGACCCACACACAAAGCAACTAAAACATCAACTAGCTGCACGCTCTGTTGGTTTCAGCAGTGTTCAAAGCTTATTTAATTAGGAGATGCCCCCAGGCAAAAAGATCATACTTCCGAATGAGCCTTGCATTGTCCAATCAGAGTTGGTGCTTCAAAGCTTGTGGCCCCTTTTTTTTGACCCATATTTCCATTGAGTGTTACAACTGGCAGTTTGGAAACCACTCCAAGCCTTTCTTCATTAGGCTTTCCCTTTACCTTAAGCTATTATTCGTGACTGAGTTCTAGTTTCTCCTTGCAGAATGAGTTCCTTGATTGGACCAGGTTACCAACCCTAATCAGGGAGCCCTGGCTGACAGATGTAAACAGGAGTGGCCCCTAGAGAGGGAGCATGCAGAAGTGGGTACGGTGGAGGGTGAAATGCTTTATTTCTCCCTCCAATTCTCTTTTGATTTAATCCCTACCCTCCCCTTCACTTCCCACATCAGCATTGCCCTTTATCTGGCTTTGCTTCTTACTAGTTCCCTGGCCACATGGGTGTTGTTCCTGGGCGTGGAAGTATTGAATGAAGTTTTTTGCACAATGGTGCCTTCAGTGAGTCCTTGCACTTACTTATTCACTCACACTATGGGGAAAATAAGCACTCTGTGTAGCAGCAGTAGTGTGGGGAAAAAGAAGTATGGAGACAGGATTTAGAACCTCCTTAGTTCAGGGGTTTGATTCCAAGCTGGCTGACCATAGACAGTGTACTGTGAAGACAAGGAAAAAATATATACAAACAGGAGTGTCAGAGGTTCTGTTCATTGAGCGCTGAGTCTGAGGAAGCTGGACCACTGTCAAGTACTGTGTAAATAAAGGGTGACTTGGTGACAGGACACTAGCCTGTGGTGTTATTTCATCCATCAGTGGATACCTCTTTACGTCTGTTACACAAAACTCTTTCATTATGTCATGCTACTCTCTACTTTCTCTTCAGAAAAGACCCTACTCTGTTCAATTGGTAGTCAGGCAATTGAAGATGCTAAATTTCAAAAGTTTATCCAGTTTACTTTTGTTGTGTTGTGTCTCCTTCCCGAAATGCTTAAATCCAGTACACTTCCAAAGTTGGAGCCACTAGCACTAGTGTGGCCTTTGTTTGTTCTTTCAAACCTGTCAAACTAACGTGACCTCAATCTGTCACTTTCCTTGTTAGCTGACCTGAACCTAGTCACATTAAAATGGATAGAAATTGGTTTTAGGCCAGTTTATATTTATACTTAGAATTTGTTGACTGGTGGGAGATCACATTTCTTTTTTAAGGAAGAACTAACAAAGCCTTGGAGACTGTTCAGTGTACGGTATGAAGACAAGACACAGAGGCTAAGCCTGAGCCAGAATCTGCCATGAATTCAGGCAGTAGCTTCTGTGCAATCATGTCAAACAGAAAGCACTCACTTTTTATTTCAAAGCCTTAGACAGGACATCAACTAATTCAGTGATTCCATCAGTAAATGTCAACAAAGGTCTGTATCTTGTTTAAAAAAAAAATGAATAAACCACTCTGCCACGGCGGCACAAACTGCAAATTAGTTGTTGAAACAATATCAGCACCTCACGTCAACTACTGTTACATTATTCCATACTTTTATTATCCAATTCAAATTACCCATGATGGTCTTTTAAAATGGTCTTTTACGGAATTTCTACAAAGATTCCATAGATCTCCATTCAAAATCATAGAATAGGAGGACAGCCACATGGCCTTCCTGTCTTTGGCCTTCTACACTGTTCCAATAAAACTCAACACAAATCTGAGGAACAACATTTCATCTATCAATTAGGCAATTCACAGCCTTCCAGATTTAACATTGTTTATGATCTGTTCAACTCACTGTATAACCGACTTGTTTTTCCCCAAATCATAATATTCTGCTGTTGTCATTTACACTTCCTTTGGATGCTTCTTTTGTCCCATTGCCTGCACTTTTCCTCTGAATTGTACTATCATCCACTTTGCCAATTCATCAACTCTGGGCTCCAGCAACTCACTCCTTTGTGAGTATGTGTGCACCACTACTCCTTTTGCTTGCTTTTGCACTTCGTTATAAACTGTTAAATCTTGAACTTTTTCCCAGTTCAGGTAAAACATCATTTACTAAAAAGTTAATTCTGTCACTCCTTTCACAGATTGCTTTTTTTGAGTGTCAGGTTTCCACCATCTACAGCTTGTAAAAAGATAGTTCATTTCAGGTAGACTGGCAGTAAAAGAATGAAATTTCATTATTCAAAACCGAATTTGACAGAACCTGAACACCTACCGCATGCAATCCAAAAATTTACTTGGGTATCAGTGTGAATCATTATGAAGGCAGATGTGAAGGAGAGCCCTGCAAGATACATGAGACCATGTGGAAGCCAAGCCTCGACAAGATGATCAAAGACAGGACATAGAGAAAAGTGCATGAATCCAGGAGGTTTTGTCCTCAATTGCACAAGGTAAAATAGTGATGTGACACTACTAAGAAACTATAAATGAAAATATAAGAATAAAATTGTTCCTTTAAAAAAATCCTGCATGTTGCACCATTCCAGTAGACCTAAACCAATACATCTGACAGCAGAACTGAGAGACTGATGCCTCCAAGAAAAAAGCCTGCAGGCAGTGAACCAATTGAACAGAAAGACTTCAGTCTTTAGGGATGCAAGAAAAGCCTGCAGGCAGTGAACAAGGAGAGTGGATATACTGCTGCTCAGAAGTTACTGCCTCAAGTAAAAGCTCAAGAAACTACAACCATTATTACCACAAACTAAACATCAAGCTGTATTTCAAATCAGCATGAGGAGGAATGCTGACTGCCTTAAGGGACCAGATAGAAACACATATATATCATCATTGTCAAAACAGATTCTCATCATCCAGATGAAAACTATCCTCATTAATAATATATTGAAAGCCGACAGTTGTGAATGCACTGGTTACTCACTCATATTTAAAATCTGAATCTTTACAACCAGAAAAAAGCCTTCACATGGGCCAGTCTAACAGGATAGCCAGTGAACCCAATGGACTGGCCTCTTTCTATCCTATTACACAGACTGTAATTTTCCAACATGACACGTGGCATAAATAACAGTTCTTTCACAGTTTCAACCACTTGCTAGTGAAAACATTCCTTTTACGAATTACAATTCATCCAACAACTGATGTAAAGAAAACTTTGATACAACCAGCTTGACTGCACCTGTATATCACAAGCTCTCCCACTGCTATCCCTACTGCAAAGCAGAAGCTTTTAGGGAACATCAAATGATGTAAAAGGATTTGTGTTGAGATTGTGTCAATCTTTTTATGTAGGAAGCTTAGATCCGGCAGAGTGTCTGTCCAGTTATCCAATCATCACGGGTTAGATTGAACAAGTACAATACAGAGTGAAGCCACTCAGTCCATGTGACATGTCATTACTTTTCAACATCAAATTAATCCCAAACCCCACAGACAGCCCCATTCCTTTTGAATTATATCTAACTTCTTATTGACAGTTGAGAATGTGCTTCCACTCCCCGTTACATAATGCATTTCAGAACATCGTAACAAGTTTTAAATGTTTTTTCTGTATAGCCCCTCCAATTTGCAAATTAACTTAAAATCCATCGCTTCTAAATACAGATCATTCCACTTGGGGAGACAGTTACTCCATCCTTACCCAGTTCTGGTTGAAAGTGTTGATATGGTAACCCGAAACGTTTGTGCCCAAGTCACATGATACAACCTTACCTGATTTGCAGATGTCAAATTCCATGGCTTCTCCAGAGTTGAGCAACTTTTGCACAAGCATTTTGGCCAGTGATGTAGGGGAGAACAACACAGGGCGTTTCTGTTGGATATGGTATGGATGGACCAGGCTGTACGGGATTAATGTGAAACGTCTCTTGATGTCACTTTCTGGATCCACATCTTCAAGAAAAGAAAAGAGAAGACCTTAGTTTTTAATACAAAGATCTTGAAAGTTTCTGTGAGAAGGGCTAACAAAAGTCAGTGCCTGGCCAACAACTGAACCTCAGATTATCTGGTCCATTGCATTGCTGCTTTCAGTAGTTTGCAGATCCAAAACCACCCTGGGGTTGGTTAGGTCAGTTGACTGGATGGCTGTTTTGCAACGCAAAGTGACATCAGCAGCATGGGTTCAATTCCTGCACTGGCCGAGGTAACTGTGAAGGACTCTCCTTATCAGCCTCTCTCCTCATTTGAGTCGTGGTGACTCTCTGGTTAAACCACCACCAGCTGCCTCGCTCTAATGAGAGAGCAGCACCATGGTCCAGCAGAACTAGTGATTTTTCTTGAATTGTGATTGCAATTCTAGAAGTACTTAATTTGCCACTAAGTACTTTGGGTCATCCAGAGGTGTCGAGAGGTGCTATATAAATACAAGTCTTTATTACCATCCTGTTTGTCAGCTGAAAGTTTCAGAGTTTCGAAAGAGGCTTTTGCTGGGCCAGATGGGGCGCCAGTGACAATCCGCACACGCTCACTGCTATTCATTCTCTTGTACTTGTTATCAGACCTACTGACAAACTGACAAGAGACAAAGAAAAAGTTAGAAATCAATTTACGAAATCAAATAGTACAATGAGAGCATTTCAGCAACTTCAACATGCACATTCGAGATCAGTACTTGCAATATGAATACTGCAAGGAAATGTTTCGAGCACACATTAAAGGTGAGAAATAGTGGTCCTTGTCTTCCCATGCCCCTGTACTCACTGAGTTACAATGGTTCCCAGTCCAGTATTTCTTGATTTTAAAATTCCCGTCCTTGTTTTTAATCCTTCCATGGTCTCATCCCCCTCTATCTCTAGAACTTCTTCTAGCCCTATAAGTCAACTCTGGCCTCTTGAACATCCATGATTTCCATTTGGCCTCCATTGGTGGTGACAACATCAAATGTCTGGGCCCTGAGCTCTGGACCTTTTTCCCTCAGCCACCCAGAGATAACAAGAACTGCAGATGCTGGAGTCAGAGTCAACACAGTGTGGTGTTGGAGGAACACAGCAGGCCAGGCAGCATCAGCACGAGTCAACTCTCCTGCTCCTCTGATGCTGCTTGACCTGCTGTGTCCCTAAACCACCCGCCTCAATTTCCTTCAGATACAGTTTTCAAAAAAAAAATTATTTGGCCAAACATGTAGACACCAGTCCTAAAATCTCCATTTGTTTTTTGGTGCCAAATTTTGTCTGATTGGACTCCTGTGGTGTAATTTGAAGCTAATAACCATGTGAACAGCACAACATAAAATCAAGTTTTTTTTTGCATTGATTATGGACATATTTTATGAGACAAACACCAAGTAACGATTTCCAGGTAATATCTGTAAATTACAGCTCTTTTATGTAAACCCATGCAGGGCAATACATAGGGGATCACTGGTGAAGATCTCTTATAGTGGAGACCCAGGTATGAATCTTCTCTTTAATTGTTAAATGTTGGGGGTCACCCTTCATAGAATCCCAAATGGTGACAACAAGAGTGCAATATCTGAAATAGAAGCAAAATAAATTCAGGACTAGTTGTGAGGAGTTATCATCAAATTTTGCTGGTTGATATGGAGATGCGTGGAAGGCAGAGTCTGAATATCTGATCCTCTGGGACAGAATGTGCTTGAGGTCAAAGAACAAAAATTGTTTGACCATGTACATGTAAGCAAGGGGCAGTGGGATTAATCTCTTCCTATTCATTTTTTGAAGTGTAATTATTTGTCAGTGGAAAACAAGGCCATTTATCATTGTTCCACTGATACCTATTTTCAGGCTGTAGCCAGGGTCACACTAAATTCCTAGTTACCGCCCAGCAAAGTACTGGAAGCAGTAATGTATCAAGAATTTTTGTTTGAATGTGAATCTGAGAAAACTGGTAAATTGGAACATGTATAAGCAGCAGAAAGGAGAGAACATTTCTATATACTGCACTCAGGATGCCCCAAAGACCTTTTCAGCTGATGATGAAGTATTGGGCAGGACTTCTTAGGATAGCTGTACAGTCATTTATCACTCCATGGAACATTAACTGGATGGAGGTAGAGTTTGCACCCTTCAGTCTGATTGAATGGCAGCCTTGTGATTCCAGTGGGGGCCCTGGTTCAATAATCACTGCCAAGACTACAAACAGGTCCTCATGTCCTACTCCTGGAACCCAGGAAAGAGGGCAGAGGGGAGTGATCGATGGACCTTGTGGATCTCATCAGTCTCTGGAAGGGAGTCAAATGACAGAGACATTGAACTCACCTCTTTTACCCAAGACCAGAGCAGGAATATCTGCTGGGCTCACCCTGGTCTCTGACCTTCTTTCACTAGCCAGACAGTAAGAGGCCCTTCAATGGCCAATAACTGTCCTGGACCACTCATAAAAGTGTAAATAGCTCAGGTATGAATGAGAACACAGCAAGATCCCACAGATATCAATGTGATAGTAACAGATAACATCTTTTAGTGATATTGGAATGAGTGATGCTAGGGCAACTAAAGCATATGCAGTTTGGTTTGATAGCTCATATATGTTTAATTTCAATTCTAAGTATTAATTTTGGTGAGTTTAATGGAGATACTCTCCACCTGAAAGGCCAAAATTTTCATGGAGATGAAGGAATCTGTAGCTTGGCCAAAATGGATCACCGATATTGTCCTGTTGAACCTAACATTTATTATTTTTGCCAACTGAGCTGGAGGGAAAAGGGTTTGGACAATGGAGGAGGATTGTACTTGGCACATCTGTGGTTTACAGAGGCGGCTTCTTTTAAAACATTCATTCATTCATGGGATGTGGGCATCGCTGGCTGGCCAGCATTTATTGCCCTGTCCATAGTTGCCCATGAAAAGGTGGTGGTGAACTGCCTGAACTGCTGCAGTCCACCTGCTGTGGGTTGACCCACAATGCCATCACGGAGGGAATTCCAGGATTTGACCCAGCGACTGTGGAGGAACGGCTATATATTTCCAAGTCAGGATGGTGAGTGACTTGGAGGGGAACTTGAGGATGGTAGTGTTCCCATATAGTTGCTGCCCTTGACCTTTTAGATGGAAGTGGTCATGGTTTTGGAAGGTGCTGTCTGAGGATCTTTGGTGAATTTCTGCAGTGCATCTTGTAGGTAGTACACACTGCTGCTACTGAACGTTGGTGGTGGAGAGAGTGCATGTTTGTGGGTGTAGTGCCAATCAAGCGGGCTGCTTTGTCCTGGATGGTATCAAGCTTCTTGAGTGTTGTTGGGGCTGCACTCATCCAGGCAAGTGGAGAGTATTCCATCACACTCCTGATGTGTAGATGATAGACAGGCTTTGGGGAGTCAGGAGGTGCGTTACTCACCGCAGTATTCCTAGCCTCTGGATGTTGATAGTGGAGGATTCAGTGATGGTAACACCATTCAATGTCAAGGAGTGGTGGTTAGATTGTCTCTTATTGGTGGTGATGGTCGTAGCCTGGCATTTGCGTGGTGTGAATGTTTCATGCCACCTGTCAGCCCAAGCCTGAATATTGTCCAGATCTTGTTGCATTTGGACTTGGACTGCTTCAGTATCTGAGGAATCATGAATGGTACTGGACATTGGTAAACATCCCCATTTCTGACCTTATGATGGAGGGAAGGTCATTGATTAAGCAGCTGAAGATGATTAGCCCTAGGACACTACCCTGAGGAACTCCTGCAGAGATGTCCTGGAGCTGAGATGACTGACCTCCGACAACCACAACCATCTTCCTCTGTAAGCTATGATTTTAACCACTGGAGAATTTGCCCACGGATACCCATTGATTCCAGTTTTGCCAGGACTCCTTGACGCCACACTCAGTCAAATGCAGCCTTAATGTCAAGGGCTGTCGCTCTCACCTCACCGCTGGAATACAGCTCTTTTATCCATGTATGAACCAAGGCTGTAATGAGATCAGGAGCTGAGTGGCCCTGGCGGAATCCAAACTGGGCATCACTTAGCAGGTAACAAGCATGGGGCTGGATGAACACAGCAGGTCAAGCAGCATCATAGGAGCAGGAAAACTCTACGTTTCGGGCCTAAACCCTTCATCAGAAATGGGGGAGGGGAAGAGGGTTCTGAAATAAATAGGGAGAGAGGGGGAGGCGGATAGAAGATGGATAGAGGAGAGGATAGGTGGAGAGGAGGCAGACAAGTCGAAGAGGCGGGGATGGAGCCAGTAAAGGTGAGTGTAGGTAGGGGGGTAGGGAGGAGATAGGTCAGTCCAGGGAGGACGGACAGGTCAAGGGGGCAGGATGATGTTAGTAGATAGGAGATGGGGGTGAGGCTTGGGGTGAGAGGAAAAACCGGTTAGGGAGGTGGAGATGAGCTGGGCTGGTTTTGGGATGCGGTTGGGGGAGGGGAGATTTTGAAGCTTGTGAAATCCACATTGATGCCATTGGGCTGCAGGGTTCCCAGGCTGAATATGATTTGCTGTTCCTGCAGCCTTCGGGTGGCATCACTGTGGCATTGTAGGAGGCCAAGGATGGACATGTCATCTGAGGAATGGGAGGGGGAGTTGAAATGGTTCGCGACTGGGAGGTGCAGTTGTTTGTTGCGAACTGAGCGCAGGTGTTCTGCAAAGCGGTCCCCAAGCCTCCGCTTGGTTTCCCCGATGTAGAGGAAGCCACAACGGGTACAGCGGATGCAGTATACCACATTGGCAGATGTGCAGGTGAACCTCTGCCTGATGTGGAAAGTCTTCTTGGGGCCTGGGATTGGGGTGAGGGAGGAGGTGTGGGGGCAGGTGTAGCACTTCCTGCGGTTACAAGGAAAAGTGCCGGGTGTGGTGGGGCTGGAGGGGAGTGTGGAGCGGACAAGGGAGTCGCGGAGGGAGTGGTCCCTCCGGAAGGCAGATAAGGGTGGGGAGGGAAAGATGTCTTTGGTGGTGGGGTCTGACTGCAGATGGCGGAAGTGTCGGAGGATGATGCGTTGGATCCGGATGTTGGTGGGGTGGTATGTGAGGACGAGGGGGATTCTTTTTTGGTTATTGTTGCGGGGACAGGGCGTGAGGGATGTGTTCCGGGAAATGCGGGAGACACGGTCGAGGGCATTCTCGACTACTGTGGGGGGGGAAGTTGCGGTCGAGCAGGTGCTGCTTGACAGCACTGTTGACACCTTCCATCACTTTACCTTTGATTGAGTGTAGACTTGATGAGTAATAATTGGCTGTGTTGGACGTGTCCTACTTTTCATGTACAGGACATACTTGGGTAATTTACCACATTATTGGGTAGATGCCAGTGTTGTAACTGGACTGGAACAGCTTGGCTAAGTGTGTGGCAAGTTCTGGAGCACAAGATTTCAGTATTGTTACTGGAATATTGTCACGGCCTGTGACTTACTACACATGAAAAAGTGCAGCTGCTTCCAAACGGATCCAACTTTCAAAACTAGAATATAACAGTTTACCACTGAGAAAATTATCTAAAGCTTTGGAGTTATGAAACTGTAAAATACCGTTTGGAGAGGTAATTTCTTGCTGTTTTGAGAGATGTCACACGCCCCTTGAGATGGATAAAAGTAGACATTAATGTGTGTAAAAATGAATGTTGTACAAGAAGGCATAAGTAAAAGATTCCCAAGATACAGAAGTGCTTCAAGATTAGACAACAAATCTTAAGCGCAATTCTTCATTCTGTTGGAAGTATAGCAGATAATATGAAGGCAAAGAATTCAGGAAGAATTAGACACCTGCAAGAAATTTTTAAAACCCTTTGACAGTTACTTCAACCTCAATGCAAAAAGGATTCTGGAAACAGCCAGGTTTAATAAAATTCAGTACTCAAGCAAATCAAAACAAGATTTTAATGATTATTTATAGAGATCAGTTGAGAGATGCATGTATGGAAATTTCAAGACAGAATCGATTAGAGACCACATTTTTGTTGGAATAGCTGATGAAACTCAATTAGATTTATTATAGTCAAACGAAGAACTCACTCAAAAAAAACCACTAGTGAGACAGAGGCTCAAAAGCAAAGCAGAACAACCTTCAGAACAAAAGCCATGGTACAGGCAACCTCCAGCATCAATATAATTCCTAAAACAAAATGGTACGAACACCATAGAAAGGAAGGCACCACTGAAAAGGTGAAAGTGCAAGATTACAAAAAAAAAACCCAGCTAGCACTGTGGCACAGAAAAAAAAACTCTCACAGTTGAGATTGGACTCTTGCAAATAAAGTATAATGCTTCCAAAAGAAAGTGCCAAAGTGGGAGTCCAAATGAAGACCTAAAGCTATAGTTTTTTTTCAAGATACCGAGCTATCCATAAAGTGCAGCAATCTTCAATGGAATACAAGATAAGAGATTTCCCAGTGGAGATCAAAGACCTTAATACATTTTGCACTGCAGATATCTATGTCAATGGATACATTAATCCTTTCAAATTAGACACAGCAGCAAGTGTAATCATATTGCCAGACAAGCAACAGTGGTACAGCCACGTAGAGCCAAAAGAAATGCAATTACATGGACCACGTTGAATCCAATTAAAAGTTAAAGAAGGCCACAAAAATACTCCAGTATAAAGAAAGGCTACACCGGAAACATTGTTACATAACCAAGAACTTTCTCTGTTGAGCAAAAGAACATCGACGTCGACCTCAATCTCATAAGGAAAGCGCAAGATGTCAACCAACAAGGAAGTAGCAGTCATGTCCAGAAAGACTTTCCGAAATTATCCACAGGACTAGGATGACATAAAACAGAATACAGCATCACAGTGAGAAAAGTAGCCACACGACAATATCTCTATATGCTCAGAAAAAATCATGCACACCAATAATGGAAATAAAATTTCAACTTGAAGAGATGACCAGGATTTGATCAACTTCTCCAGCCATGATACCAATGGAGTGGTATTTGGAAATGGTCCCAATCTCTAAACCAAACAGTACAGTTTGAATGTGTATAGAGATTTAACTCAAAGCTGCAGCAAGAGAAATGTATCCAATGTCCTCAGTGGACAAATATTTGGGAAAGTTGTCCAAATGCATCATATTCATGAAACTTTATGTGAACAGTGTCTTTTAGATGAGAAGTAAATGTTATTGACATCTTTCATTAGTCCTTAATGAAGATATTGTTATAAACATTTTTGGTATATCAGCTCCAGAAATTTTCTAAAGAATGATGTCTAATATTCCAAGAGGTTTGTGACCCAGTCTCATTCAGAGAAAGCATCTTAGAGAACAAAACTACATCAGGCCAATGGGTATAGCATAATGCAGAGCTCAGACATCAATATCAATATCAGCTGAAAATTTCAAAAGGCACAGAAGAAATTATTTAAAATTGCAAGATATGCACAATATACAAACCAGAATGAAGAAAACCACTAAAATTTCCAACCAGGCCATGAGTATATCTAGGATTTATTCTTCTTCAATAGCAAGTCATACTTGATTGTCATAGGTTACCTTTCCAGATGAATCAAAGTTAAGCATTTATCATATGATGACTACCGAAACAAACATCATTCAAGTTCTCCCAGATATCCTTGGTGTAATGGACAACCAGAATGAGGAGTTAGAATGATCAAAACACTCTGAAAACAAAATGCAGGTTTCCAAGCAGCACTTTAAAACAATAAGACCACGTCCAATGCAATGTAGATTAGCACCATTACAGCTATTGTTAGAAAGGAAACTCAAAACTCAACTTGCTATCCTAACAAGAAATTATACCCAAGGCTAAATGTCTCAGAATATTAAATAATGTAAGACAGAGAGAAATCTTACAGGAAACCACAAGTGAAAAACTACAATAGGAAATACCATAATAGGAACCTGTCAAACCTAATAGAAGTTGAAGAGAATTGATCAAAATAGGGAAGGAGCAATTGTCCGGAGTGACATAAACCAACAGAGATCTTATATAATACTCATGCCAGAACACACTATAAGAAATAAGAGAAATCTTATTTCAAGATATCAAAGACAACAAAGAAGTATCTATTTGGATGAGCCAGATGTTGAAACTAAAAAAAAAGTGGAAGGCATATCTAACACAGACCTCAATGAAAACTGTCAAAGAGAAAAAGGGAGAGTTATATATAAAAAAACTGCTGATCATTCAAGTCTGACAAAAACACGAGCAGGGAGAGTCGTGAAACCTCCTGACAAATAAGGCAGTGGAGTCAGAGATTGAGTGGGATGGGATTGTATTTAAGTACAAAAATCAAAATGTGTAAAATAATGATTAAGACAAGATTTTGTGGATAAGGGGCAGGAAGTATGAGAAGTTTTGAAAATGTTAGTATGCAAGTGACATCATTGATGTCACAGATCACATGGTAGGAACTCTTTTGCCTAGACTTCCTTGGAGACAGATGTGATGCTAGTATTTCATGTATATAGTTACTGGTTATTAACAAAATCATTACTATCTGAAATACAGAAGCCTCAGCATCTTTACTAGTTAGATCAAATGAATTTTTAAGTGGACCAAACTCTGGTCCAAACCTTACAATGATGAATAAATGGGTCTGTGGAACTGTAAAGCTGTCAGGTTATTTAAATCCTCGGCCCTGTAAATTTTGCATTTGAAACAATGAAAAAGGCGCTTGCAACTTCATTGTCTGTTGAATATAACAATTAGCGCATGCCGTAACATTGCTGTATAGTTGCCTACAAAACTAACATAGTGTTTAGTCAAGTATCTGTAATCATTCGTTATGGTAAAAGCTTCAAGAGGTGAAAACTTACCTTGCCATTCTTTCAGTTAGAAATTGGAGGTTTGGCTATCTTCTTAAAAGTTATTGGCATCCAGGGCTCTTGTACCAGATATCAACAGATGTGCTTTGCATATTTGTGACAAAAGCAGTTTCATCTCAAATCAAAAATAGAAAATATTTCTACTTGATGCCATCTGAGATATCCAGAACTAACAACCAACTGACTTCCCATGTCCAAATGGAGTTATAATTTACAGGAAAGGTAAAAAGTCAGTCAGTAATGAATCCAATAATGAATTGAAGAAATTAACCTCTTCAAACAGGTAAATAGCATATGTGTATGTATATATTTTATTTACAGGGAAACTAAACAAGTACTTGAGATTGCAAGAAATGCAAACATTTGCCTAGAAGATAAAATGAAGTAAAATGGAAAACACTGTGAATGACATTTATAACATCATTGAGAATTCAGGCTCAACAACCTATTTGTGTGTGTAAATTCTAAGTATGCTAACTATGTGTAAAATGGAAAACGATTTTTGGTCTAGGAAAGACTGTTTGAACAGGAAAATAGTCAAAATGCAGAAACTTTGTCTTATGTTTCAATCAAATAATATTCAGCTAAAGCATTATTAGATGTGCAAGGCTTGGATATCTATTTGTGGAATTCTTCATAAACTGTAAAGTTGTTGATTTTGATTGATTCACGGCTCTTTGTTCAGAGACTTTTACTTAAATCCTTGAGATTTCCCTTGTGCTTAGTTCTGGGTGAATGTAATAATCAGTTAAGCTCCTTCTGGTACACATGAACTCTGATATAGTAACTGTATCTGGTTAATGCAATGAAGATCCTCACATTTTTATCCAAAAACCTTGTTGTTTAATTAAGTGGTGAAAAAGATTCCTAGTGAAGAAGATATTTTAATCCATTGAGATGGGATTTAATCTTTATTGTTTCCTAAGTATTTCCAACAGCAGTAACATCCTGTGACTCATTACTTCAGGATTATTACTTCTTCCCAGAATGTAATAGTTTGAACCATTTAATGTTTACTCCTTCTTTAAGAAGAGACAAGAAACTGCAGCAGTCTCATGGGTTAAAAAAGGATATAAAGGTATATGGAGCTATGGTGGATAAATGGAATTTAGGTACAATTCAGCAATAAGCTGCTTAAAAGGCAGAGTAATTTCCTGGAACTCAATGGCTTCATCAGTTCCTGCACGGTTTCTGGTGGAATTTATTGTAGGTATGAGTTAATTATTAATCTAGGGCCACAATGTACCACACAGAGTGCAAAGTGCAGAAGACTTTGTTTACTTTTGCTAAATATCTTTCTGCCACATATACAACTGATTAAAAAGTTCAAACCAGAACTTAAGAGGCTAAAGCCATTAGTATAGATTGGGGTTCTATTATGAGGAGTCAAGACTGAGGCATGACAATATAGGTTTTTAAGATCAAAAACAAAGTTGCTGGAAAAGCTCAGCAGGTCTAGCAGCATCTGTGAAGGAGAAAACAGAGTTAACGTTTTGGTCTGGTGACCCTTCCTCAGAACTGATGGTGGCTGGGAAAATGTCAGTTGATATGCAGAAAATAGGGAGTTAGGTGGGGCAGGGGGTAAACGATAGGATAGAGCCCAAAGAGACAGAAAGACAGTTGGACAGACAAAGGAGTTGCTAACGATCAGGCTGGGAGGGTGAGTAGTTGTTAATGGGGACTGTTAGTGACTAACAACAGTGGGTGTGTAATGGCAGGCTATGTGGTAACAAGGCCTGGTGTGTGGGGTGGGGGGCTGGGACATGGGAGAGTTTCGGTCCTAAAATTATTGAACTCAATATTGAGTCCGGAGGGCTGTAGGGTCCCCAAGCGGAAAATGAGGTGTTGTTCCTCCAGCTTGTGTTGGGCTTCACTGGAACACTGTTGCAAGCCAGAGACAGAGATGTTGGCCAGAGAGCAGGGTGGTGCATTGAAATGGCAGACAACAGGTAGTTCAGGGTCTTTTTTGCAAGCAGAGCGTAGATGTTCTGTGAAGCGGTCGCCAAGTCTACACTTCGTTTCCCCATGTAGAGGAGACCACATTGTGAGCAGCAAATGCAGTAGACTAGATTCTTGGAAGTGCAGGTGAAGTGTTGCTTCACCTGGAAGGTATGTTTGGGCCCTTGGATACTGGGAAAGGAGGAGGTAAATTCACAGGTATTGTACCTTCGCCGGTTACAGGGGAAGGTGCCGTAGGGCTATGGGGAGGTGTTGGGGGTGATGGAAGTGTGAACCAGGGTGTTTCGGAGGGAACGGTCCCTGCGGAAGGTGGACAAAGGAGGGGAGGGGAGTATGTGTCTGGAGGTGGCATCTTGCTGGAGGTGGCGGAAATGGCATCTGATGATCTTCTGGATGTGGATGCTGGTGAGGATAAGGGGAACTTTATCGCTGCTGCGGGACGGAAGAGAAGGGGTGAGGGCAGAAGTGCGGGAGATGGGTCGGACCTGGTTGAGGGCCCTGTCGACAACGGAGCTGGGGAATCCTCGGCTGAGGAAGAAGGTGGACATTTCGGAGGCTCCCTTGTCGAAGTTGGCCTCATCTGAACATATGCGACGGAGACGGAGAAACTGAGAGAATGGGATGGAGTCTTTACAGGAAGTGGGGTGTGAGAATGTATAGTCCAGGTCGCTGTGGGAGTCAGTGGGTTTGTAATGCATATTAGTGGCAAGGTTTTTAAAGATTATTATATCATTTGATAAAGTAGATATAGAAAATATGCTTCTGTGTGTGGTGGGGGTTGGGTGGGGCAGGTTCCTTAAAAACTAGGGTCATTAATATGTCAGTCATCAGTAAGAAGTTCAAAGGAATCATTTAGCCAGAGAATAGTTAGAATGTGAAATGGTACCACAGGGACGAGTTGATATGATAACCATTAATGGATCTAAGGGCAAGTTGAATAAACACATGAGGGATAAAGGAATAGAAGGTTATGTTAACAGGGTTAGAAAAAGAGGGGTAGGAAAAGCATGAGGCATAACACCAGCATTCTTTTTTCTATTTAGTCATAGGATGTAGGGGTTCCCTTCAGGGCCAACAAGTCGCACTTGAAACTAAGTGACTTGCTAGCCATGTAAGGTCTGTGGATCGCATGTAGGCTCAACCAGGTCAGGACAGCAGATTTCCCTCCCTGGAGGATATCAGCAAACAGACTAGTTAACACAACCACAATCACAGTCATGGTCATTAATATTGAGATGAGCTTCACTTTCCGGTGAATTAAATTCCACCAGCTGTCGTAGTGTGACGAATAAGCGTCCCCCAAGGCATTTGCCTAGATATATGGATTACTACTCCAGTGACATTACTGTCATGCCACAATCTCCCTATAAACGTAGTTATAGATCTTCTCAAGGGCATTTAGAGAAGAACAACAAATGCTGACCTGGCTAGTGGCAGCCACATCCCACAAAAGAATTAAGAAAAACATCAATTGGGCTAAATGGCATATTTCTATACTACAAATTCTACATAATGGCCGACGCTTCTCCAGTGCACGAGGAATCACCTGTAAAATCTGACCGAAGAAAATGCTCGCTCTTGAGAGACGGGGTGCTTTGGGATCAATAGAGGGCTGTTCTTCAGGTTGTAAAAGATTCTGAAAGAGAGGAAAGCACAGACAGCATTGGCTGGGCTAATTAATTGAACAGGCTAAGCTCTTACACATGGTATCTAGTCAGTTGTTTCCTAGAAGTTCTGCAGTGGCTTAAATAAATGGTATCATTTCCTTGCTTCACTGGACAAGTTAAACTAATTTTGCTTTCTTGGTTTATAGTATTATTTCTATCCTTCGATTTTCTAAGTATGTTGTAGTTCTCTCCTACCAATATATTATTCTGCATGCACCATTACATGTCCACAGCTGTATGGAAACCCATTATAAATTTGAATATTTTGGTAAAAATTCAATATCTTATTTAATTGGTTGTAGCAAAACTTGTAAATATCTACAAGAGATATAAATGCAAAGCACAACACCACAACACAATGAATTCCTTACTTAATGAATCCTGAGAAAATGATAATATACATTAAGTCATCAATTATTGACAATTCAAAAACATTTTCCAAGACATGCCCATGCCATCAGTTAAACACCATAGTGAAGGATGCAGGCTTGTTAACCCTCTCATTGCCAGTACCAGCCTCCCTGATGTCTCCAGCAGTGTCACTGCACCTTGACAGTGAAGAATTTTAGTTAAGTTACTTTTATTTGTGACATTTTATTTTGTATATTTTGGTATCTCAAGAATTTACATTGGGAATTGCTTTCAAGACATGTGGTTTGATCTTTTTGCTTTGGAAGCAGAATATTCTTCAATGTAATGTAACTAAGGCTTTCATGATTAAGAAGAAACCTGACAAAGTTTTCTGTGCAGTGAGGGTACTGGATATCAGGGGTATTCTCACAATAGGAAGGAGAATATTCAAATTAGCTGATTTGATCCATCAAAAACAAGGCCCTAAATTCTTATTCCCTTGTGACACCTCACTGAATAATGAAAATATTTGCATTACTCAATGAGTTTGATCGTACCTGATTTCAAGGGAAAGAAAACAGCTTTCCTGAGCTCACTTACACTGATGGTCATTCTCTCAAAGCGTACACTTACAAATCATACAAAATTTTAAACATATGAAATTAAAACAAGAAATGAGAAGATTTGAATGCATTGCCTCACTGTAGTCCAATGCATATCAAATATTTTATTAAAATGTATACAATTTCTCCCTTGCAACATTTTAGATAAATGGCATAAGTTTGAGGCAAAATAAGTTAGTCGTTTAATGAAAATTGATTGTATTAAAAGTATAAATTATTCAAAGTGATAGAAAGTCAGACCCATAATCCTCGGAGTGTGCTATATTGATTGTCTGTCTCATCTCTGTTGCCACGGTATATCAATCTCTGAATCTTCACCAGGAGTAGCTGCTGAGCTCTAGAACAGAATGATGAAGGCTAAGGATTATACATAAAAGGGCATGGGCTGAACCGTAGTGATCGCATTACATTTCACCTTTGATAATACTGCTGTATTTTAGATCACTCACAAATCACCATCCTCGTCCCTTCTGCCTACAACTCCAAAGATAACTGGGATAAGAACCTGCTTTTCTACCTTCAACTGATAGGTTCCTCAGGGACATTATGTTGCTTTCTTGTTCCCAATGGATAGGTGTCAAATACACGTCAAAAGAGATAAAATTGTTTTTTAATTTTCACTTTTCTCTCTGCGAGTCAGAGGTGATAAGATTGAGAGTGGGGAGTGAACATGAACTGTAATGCCACATTGAAATAACAGCAACTACTTTGTTGTTGCTGACCTCTGCATAATGAATAGCAAAAGGTTGAAGTGGTGTTCCTTTTCAGACTATCAGCACAAATGTCTACCAGGCATAGGTTCTACAACAAGAGCCAGAGGTTTTAAGAGACAAATTGTCCGCATGAGGGAACCAGCCCAACTGTGGATTGCCACCCATCACCAACTGTACTGGTTGGATGTTCCAAGAAATAATCTCTAGGGCACTGCGGTGAGCAAACCAGCAGGGGGCAGATAGTTTTTTTTAAAAACTGTGGTTTATTTTGCTTGAACTGACTTTTTGATTAAGTTATTGAATACTAAATGTGGTAAAAGGCTGTCTGACCATCAAGAATCATACAATCAGCCCTAATAACAGCTTTGTATAAATGTTCTGTTATTTCTTTACAGTTGTGTTCCATGGCCCTATTCATAAAAATGTAAAATGCTACTGGCCTGTTATGACTTTATTTATCTGTACTTGTGAGTTTAAGAAACTATTTGTTGAATCTCGGGCCATTTGCATCCTTTAATGTCTTTCAGTGTGCACTCCTGATCCTTGCTTTCCACTTCTTGCACATCGCCTCTCACTTATTCACATGAAATTGAATGTGCCAGTTTTTGTTTTATCTATTCTGCTAACCTGCCTATGTTAATTAATTCTTTAATGTCTCTCTTCTCCTCCTGCCTTTGTAGCAAGAGTAAATTTTGAGACTGTGTTCCTTATACACAAGACCAGAAAATCCATCAGTTGAGAACAAAGCACTAACCCAGGGGATGCATCTCTTCCAACTTGTTTTTGAACACAAAATTCATTCTTCTCAACTCTTAGCTTCTTATTTAACAAAGTCTACACTTCAGAGGTACTTCATTAGCTGTACAACCCTTTGGAACATCCAAGTTCTTGAACAGTGCTGTATAAATAAAAGTTAATTGAGTTCTTTCTTTCTCTACCAAATTTTTCTACATTTTTCTGATATCATATGCCTGAATTTTTTTGACAAGACTTTTGAGAGAGACCAGATAGACAGAATACCTTGAATGCTTTCAGTAACTGAAGTGAAATCCAAGATGTGGATTTCACAATTGCATTTAAGTTCTTTTGTGTGCATGCGTGAAATTATGATGTTGCAGTAACGAAGTAACTTGGGTTGTGTAGGTCTTAAGCTGATTGAAGTTTAATGCTGTGTGAAGATTATTTTTCTACAGAGGGAATACCACCACTCTCACTATTTTGAGCCTCACTTGAGTTAACAGCTCAGCAGGGAGACCACAATTGTGATATTGCACAAATTCCTCTGCTTCAGAGAGGGAACTAACACATACACATGCCCGCAATGCACTGTTCTGAGGATGGGTCACCGGACCTGAAACGTTAACGCTGATTTTTTTCTTCACAGATACTGCCAGATCTGCTGAGCTTTTCCAGCAACTTCTGTTTTTGTACAAAGGCAACACAGTTTTTCTAGAAAAGCAATTAATCAGTCACTTCACAATCTTGCACCAAGGCACCACCTTGTTGTCACTTTTAGAAATCTTAGTTTAAAACACAGCTTGAGCTGACTGTCGTGTAGTCTTACCTCTGCACACATTAGTTGGGAACTCACTCAGTAACCAGTAACTCAATACTAAATCAGTGTCGTCCTGATCAGCTCTTGAATAAAGGCAGAAATACCAGACAGGACATGAGGGAAGTGTTTGTTTCCTCAATGAATTTTGATCTAGAATACCGTGTCTGAGGGGAGAATGCAGGTAGATTCAACAGTAACTTTAAAAAGGGAGCTGCATAAATATTTACAATGAAAAAAAAAGTAAGGCTGCGGAAAAAGAACAGGAAGAAGTGGGACTAATTAGATAATTCACTTAAAGAACTGACACAGATATGGACTGAATGGCTTCCTTTTGTGCTGTATCATTCAATATTCCTGAAATAATCTCCACATGCCACTTTTTCAGAAATAAATACTGGTATGAATATAAAACAGAATGCATGAGAGAAAAAATAGACATGCCAGCTTTCCTGATAACACTGGTGAACATCGCTATTCTTTGTCTCACCCATTTGCCAGAAAAATACCGGACATCACAACTCTCATTAAATTGTGCATTGATTAATAAAAAAACACTGATACCTAAATTAATGTTTAGTCAGTAAGAACACAGCCAACTTCTGATTTGTTTAGGCTAATTTTCTAGGTTACTTTTGTTCAACTCCATGACCTTTTGACACAGATGGGAATGTGGAGGTAAATGGAAAGATATTTAATCATTTTTCCCTTTCTTATTGCTGCCCTACTTTTGCTTTTCCTCTAGATGGTGCTGGATTCATTTTTAATGCTGCAGTATTCTGAAAAAAAATCGAAATAGGTAGGGAGGTAACTAATGCCGCAAAATAAAATTAGTTTACCTATTGTAGATTGTTTTATTTCAGTATGACTTTTTGCTTAATATATCATTTCTTTGTTTTCAACAGAAAATATACACTTAAAAAGGAAACATCTGCAGATCTGCAGGAGACGACCACAAATGGATTGTTTGTTTAAAGAATTGAGACACAGTGGTGGGCCGAATGGCCTCACGCAGTGCTACATCGTCCCAATCTCTATGTTTATCACTTTGATGTTGAGGCAACTGGGCTCTGCAGTTTTCATTAACCAATCCAAATCTATTGTTATTGTGGTGTGTGAACCACTGTATTCTGATTGTTTGATTCTTTTCTACATGACCTTTACCCAAAGGTCTTTATTGGTGACTTTTACGAAGGTGATGTGTTTTGCATGTTGTAACAGTTGACAGATTGACTTCAAGCGACAGAGGAAATAATTGGGAACTTAGCACTATCTGACTTTTGCAGGAATTTTAGAAATTGGATTTTGAAGAGATCACATTTATATCTTATGAGCCTATTGTGCATTATACATTTTGACTACATGCCAAGTGTAGGAGCAGTAAAATGCTATTAAGCATCAGCCATGGCTCAGTGATAATATTCTCATCACGTAGTCATGAAGCTATGGGTACAACCCCACTCTAAAGATTGGAGCACATAATTTAGTCTTACATTTCAATACAATACTTTCAAATGCAGTATTAAAATCAGCCCCTTCCTGCTCTTGTAGGTAAATGAAAATGTCCAATTGAACTGTCCAAAGGAGAATAGGTGCATTCTCATGTTGTCCTGGTCAATATTTAACCCTCAAACAACAGAGCAGATGGTTATTTATCTTGTTCATTTTTTCGTGGGATATTCATATGTAAAAATTAGCTGCCATTTTTCTATTATAGTTGCAATAAGCAGCATGTTTGGCACCCAATTTCATGCTGCTTGTATAGCTCCACTGGCGACACCGCACAACAGTGTATCCATATTTTATAGCATGCTGTATATTCCATTATTACCAAGGCATTTGCCCCACTTGTCCTGCTGTTTTTAAAGTCCTTAATTCCAATTAAGATCAGCTCACTTATCAGAGTGATACCTGGAATGGTTCAGATCTATAGGATTCAAGGCATTTACCTCCCTAACCCTCGAATGGCAGTCCTGGGTTCAAGTCCCACTTACTCCAGAGGTGTTTAATAACACCTCTGAACAAGTTGGTTAGAAAAATAGGTCAAAGCATTTAGCAAAGGATGCTTGTGGCACAACAGTGGCATCCCTACCTCTGAACCAAGATTTTGTTTTTAAGTTATTCACTTTGTGGGATGTGGGCATCGCTGGCTGGCCAGCATTTCTTGTCCATCCCTAGTTGCCCTTGAGAAGGTGGTGGTGAGCTGCCTTCTTGAACCGCTGCAGTCCTGCTGTGGGTTGACCTACAATGCTGCTATGGAGAGAATTCCAGGATTTTGACCCAGCAACAGTGAAGGAAGGGTGATATATTTCCAAGTTAGGATGCTGAGTGGCTTGGAGGGGAACTTGAATGTCGTGGTTGTCCTATGTATGTGCTGCTCTTGTCCTTCTAGATAGGAGTGGTTGTGGGTTTGGAGCATGCTGTCTGAGGATCTTTGGTGAATTCCTGCAGTGCATCTTGTAGATAGTACACACTGCTGCTACTGAGCGTCAGTGGTGGAGGGAGTGGATGCTTGTGAATACAGTGCCAATCAAATGGGATGCTTAGGTTCAAGTCCCACCTGCTCCAGAGGTGTAATATCAATGTGAACAGGTTGATTAGTAAAATAAGTTAATTTTATTTTAGAACATCAAGGCATTTACCAAAGCACTCTTATGGTGCAGTGATAGGGTCCCTGCCTCTAAAGCAGGAGGCCTGGGTTCAAATCCCACCTGCTCCGCAGGTGTGTAATAACATTTCTGAACAGGTTGGTTAGAAAATGTTTTTCAATGCATTTACCAATTGATTCATCACCATAATACCTGGAGCACAAGTAGTATTGTATCACTGAACAACACAACATTCTATGTGCTCTTCACCTCCCTTTTAACTAAATAAGAGCGTATAGGAATTGAAAATAAAATGATCAAGAACCCTCTAATTTGACTTCCACTGTACTGGTAGCTACAGGATGTAATGATAATGGAGGAGTTTTTCTCTAATTTTCCGACCCAGACATGATATGAGAAAATTCCCAGTGGTTGAAAGCTTTCGGAATCATTAATCCAAAGTCACCTTGCTCCTCTAAAAGATGCTACACTTACCATATGTCACTCACAAATTACTCATCTACTGTACCCTTAAATATTATTTGCTGAAAGAAATTTGATTTGCACTTCAATGAATCGACATTATCTGCTTCCATCATCTCCTTAGTGAGTGTGTGTTCCATAGACTAACAACTTTCCTCCAGCAGCTAGTTATGAATTAACATCACCTCCCTCCTCCCCCACCTCCTCCCCATCAAGTATAGCCTGTGCCTTCAGCTTCCGCTGCTCTGGACAAGGTGAGACAGCTTGGCATGGTCACTATTGTCGAGTTAACTATTTGAGTTGAAATGTTCTTTCTAAAAAAAAACTGATCAATTGGACCCAGAATCCAATTACCTGCAGTAGCTGGGAATCGTGCCTTTCTCCAAGTCTTTGTCAGTGAACAGATCGACTCGAGCGCATAGCCATTCACACTTGCCCTGGTACATAGTGTCTAAAACATGGATAATCTCGTCGCACTTCACACACATCGAGCAGCTGTCTGTCTGTCCAGAAATATTCAAATTGGTTCGAACGTAAAAGGAATCCCCAGATGTGATAATACCATCTTCCAAATCTTTTTGGAGTTTCTTGTAACCTTAAAACAAAGCATAGATCACAACGTAATGCAATGGAAAAACTCACAGTCACTATATTCTAAACCTCTTGCAGCCTGTCAATAGTGGCTCTCTCGGTAGATAACTGTTATGAGTTTAATTAATTATTCCTGTATTCTCCCCCACTCTCCATGAATATGCATTGTCCCCCAGGAAGAGGGGAGATTGGTCTTGCTGTCTGTGTTTGTCAGTGGAGTTTAATAGCTAGAGGGCAGGCAAGAGCACCATGGAATGGCAATCTCATGGAATTTTCCCTGATCCCTACTTCTACAAAGCACTCACTTCCACTTACAGGATGGTCAAAAAAATGGATAATGTCTCCATGTGGTGAATTGCAAATGTGATAGTTCATTGTTCCATGCTGTTGCACACATCCCAACTTTATCATAAAGCATTTCAACTGGAAAATTAAGTCTAAGAAATAGTTTTCCTTCGATTGCTGCCTCAGTGCAAGGGAATTCTAAGTCTTCCATGAAGTCCAGTTTTCTTAATCTAAAATTTGAAGGGTTCGTTTTGAAGTAGATAAAAAAAATACGCACTACTGGTTCTGTTTTATTTCAAAAGAGCAGTGACATTGCAAAAGCTTCTAGTGGAGATCACATCATTCTGACTCATTCCAATTTAACTGCTGAAAGCCTGAAAAGAACACAGTGCATTCAATCCCTGGTTTGTAAGGCAGCTTGTTTTCCCTGCAGAAAGCATGACCACAATTCACCTTTGAGAAACATTTTCATGCTTCAGTGTACATTATCAAATTCAATATACAGCCTTTAATAAGGATTTTCACACCTTAACCAGCAACTAAAACTTCATTCATTGTGGTTTGCAGGTTAATAAATTTAAAATTGTATCTACACTTGAGTGCGCAGGCAAAACTTGCTGTAGCATTTTCACAACACTCATGAATAAAATTTGATTTTTCTTCCTCAGGCTCAAAGCCTACAAATAATAAAGAACAAGTGCTCAGTGAAAAAGCATGTCAAGCCAGAACCTTCGAAGCTGATCAAAATTGGCTGCCAAGAGAATTTATAACTGAATATAGAGAATTTCAACATTAGCACTATCTATTTAGTCTGTCGGATTCTCATACCGTATATGACCGTTTATACAGTATCCTTGTTCACATTGAATGCTGGCCATTTATTCCAGATAGATTGTTTTTCAAAACTGACATATTACCCTGGCCACCTCTATGGGATTTCTAGCTCAACCAGGAGTCTAAAACAATGTACTATGTTCCATTATTCATGTGACATCTGCAGGATGTGCTACTTCATTGGGAATTTCACTGATGAACAGAAACTAAGAGGAGGATGGTTAGCTCCTTGAAAAAAAAATTCAACAATGTCCCTAGTAGATAGCATCATTGTTGACTACTGGGGCTGAATTTTAAATCTGTAATCAGGTGAGCTAAGGTCATGCAAAAAGTTAAAATGCATGAAATCTGAAATGGGAACTTTACCTGCTTTGGACCCACCTACTCACTTTCAGTTAAACTTAGAAGTTAGATGTGTTTGGACTGCAGTAATTTATCATACGGCTTGATCCTGGGAAGAGACGTTGACTATTACATTGATCAGAATTGAGATCTATTAGAGCATTTTTTCCCCATTTTTATAGGGAAAAGTGCTACTTACACATTCAAACCATAGAAAAGAATGTCTGGAAACCCTTTTGTATTGATCTGAAATTATTTAAGAATCTACAGTACTTAAAATTTTGGAAAATGTAGCTAACTACTTTCACTTAGGTAGATAAAACTTGTGTCCTTGAATTCATGGAGTGACATACCATTTGCTACAGTGTGGGGGAGAAAACTGTTCTTTCAATTACAAAGAACTCTAATGGTTTGTTTTACAGCTGAAACTGTTATGAATTATGTACATAGTTTGATTGACAGTTTAAGAAGCTATTAAGATTATCTGCCTTTAATGCAATTTCTGAATAGACACTTTATTTTACAATTTAATGACCACTTGAGGGGATTTAACTTTCTTTCACAAGTATGAGTTTTTCTCTCTGCAGTATAAATGGCAGTGTGTTTGAGTGACAGCTATAGAACATTAGTAGATGCTTTTTTTAAAATGGATCATTTCGAAGACCATCAATATTTCATTGTCTTGAGACCTGTCCATTTTGGACAGTGATGACATGGAGTACATGGTGGGGAGGGAAGGTTGACAGAGATGGCATGGAGGTGTGAATGCATACAGATGATATGAAGGGAAATGGAGAACACATGGAGTATGAGGGTGCACGGGGGAACATGGGTGGCACGGCACAGTCATGGTGCATGAACAGACACATTGGGTATAAGAAAAGTGAGGCAGAAATGGGAGAACAAACCATCACAAGAATAATGTGAAGGATCTCTGAGAATCAAGGGGCCATCTAATCTGTCAATCTTGGTAGCCACATTCACTGCCTCAAGCCTGCTCGGGGAGAAGACAGCTTTAAATCTTCGTTGCAATCTGGTTTGGGTTGATGCAGTCATGAACTGTATTAAGTCTCATGTTTTCTGGGCCTGATACACAAATCCAGATCCTGCTCTTTCAAGTTTCAGAATGTTAGCTCAACACCATTCTTCCACAAAAAAACTAATTCAAGATTAAAATCTAGGCCTCAATTCCACTGTTTTCTGGATTGTTTTCTCTGCTTTATGGAAAAATCAATGTCTAGCCTAGAAAGGTAGCAAGGTTCAAACTTCAAATCCTGTGCTCTATGGCGAATGAAATATATATTTTGCTACAAACTGTCCCTTCAGAAAAGTGAGAGAATTTAGATATTAGGAATTTTATGAATGTGAGGACAGGTCTCAGTGTGTTCCAAACTGTACTTGAAATTAAGACCTGTTAAGTACAGGAAAATTGTGGTAAAACTTTTTTTTGATTGCAGTATGGACACCATTCGAGAGATTCTCGAGAAGTGTTTTTATCAGCACCACTTCATGGACAATTAAGTTTCAATGGGAAAAAAAAACTCCCTGTTTCGTGTTAAATTCTACTTGAGCAAACAAGTTTAATGGTACTGCATATTAAATAAACTGGCCATGTGCAACAAGGAAATTTTAAAGGGAGCAGTAAGATAGCGGCTGTTTCTCTCATCTTTCAATTTCTGATTCAGAAACCTGATTAATTGGCCCATCAATTCCTACAGCCTAGCAACTAACTGCTCTTATCTCACCGTCAAAGTTTGCTTTAAAGTGGAGTGTCACTGGTCCATTGCAGCGTTGTAATGTCCAATGTGCTTCTTCTTTAGTAGATGTTTCCAAGGCAACACTTTGAGCTTCTCCCCTGATGCATCCTTCTAGCTTCAAAGAGAAGGAAAGATTTTATTTTAACCCATACGAGAAAAATACTCTCTTACATCATCAAAACATATTGTTCTTTGCACATGATGCCACATTTAAAATTCAGGCCAGGGAGAGGAGATACATGTCATTTTTTTGATGGCTACTTAAGATTTTATATGAAATAAGTTTGTACACGATTTATTATCTCTGGCTCCCTAAACTCCTGCTGTCTGTATGTTCAGGTAGTTGGGAAACAAATTGATATCCTTACTTAACAAGTATATTTTGGTTTTAGTCTTGAAAGCTCTAAGTCCTAGCACTAAATAAAAATCGAAAGAACTGCAGATGCTGTAAATCAGGAACAAAAACAGAAATTGCCGGAAAAGCTCAGCAGGTCTGGCAGCATCTGTCAAGAAAAAAAAAAAATCAGTTAACATTTCGGGTCCGGTGACCCTTCCTCAGACTGCTGAAGGAAGGCAGAGAGGAAATAGCAGATGATCTGAGGAACATTTTCCAAGCCTTGCTAGATACAGGCAAGGTACATGAGGACTGGAGGTCAGCCAACATCATGTCCTGATGCAAAAAGGGGTGCAAGGTGGAAGCCAAATAATTCTAGGCTGGTCAGCCAGTCCACGGTGGAGGGCAAACTACTGGAATCAATATTGATGGATAGCATCGTTTCTTGGAAAGGGACTAATTATTCAGGGATAGTCAGCATGATTTTGTTAAGGCAAGGTCATGTTTCATTAACAATTGAACTCTTTGGAGAAAGTAATGACAAGGGTTTGTGTGTGTAGTGCAGTTGATGTGTTTACATGGATTTTAGTAAGGCATTTGACAGGGCACAGTTTTGAATCCCTTGTTGATTATGGTATTTATTAATGATATAGACTTAAATGTGGGAGTTTTGATTGAGAAATTTGCAAACAACACAAAAATTGGCAAGGTGGTTAACAGTGAAGAGGATGGCTGTGCACTGCAGCAAAATATCACTGCTTTGGTTGAGTAGGAGGAAGGGGCAAATGGAATTCAATCCAAAGAGATGCAAAGTTAGGCATTTGGGGAGAGCAAACAAAGCAAGGGGGCACACAAAAAACAGAAGGGAATTGAGAGGGGTAGAGAAATGAGAAGCCTTGAAATGCATGTACACCGGTCCTTGAAGATGGCAGGACAGGTGGATAAGATATTAAAAAAGCCATTTGGGATGCTTTCCTTCTTTGGATGAGGTAGTGAGTACAAGAGCAAGGATGTAATGCTGGAATTCTAAAAGACATTGATTAGGCCATAGTTGGAATTTTCTGGTCACCACGTTACAAGAACAGCACAAGTGCGGTACAGGAGATTTACAAGCATGTTGCCAGAGCTTGAAAATTACAGCAATGAGGACAGTTTGCATAGGCCAGGGTTGAATTCCTTATAGCACAGTTGACTAAGGAGTGAATTAATTGAGGTGTAAAAAAATTATGAGGTGCCTGGACAGATTGGATAGCTATACCTGTTTCCCTCCGGAGAGTGGTCAATTATGGGGGCACGGGGCAGAGGAAACAGACTGAAGGTAACTGGTAGAAGGATTAGAAAGGACATGAGGAAAAACCTTTTTCATCCAGAACAAGTTGGTGTCTGGAATTTGCTGCCCAGTTTGGTGGTTGAGGCAGAAACCCTCAACTCATTTAAAAAGGAACTTGGAAGTGCTGTTACAGAGAAGGTTATGACCAGTTGCTGTAACGTGCGATTAGAATGGGTGGCTGGTTTACTCAGCTAGCACAGATGCAATGGGCTGAATGGCCTCTTCCTGTGCTGTTATGTTGCTATGGATCTAAACCTTCTCTCTTTCCTGGTGTCCTCATCATGCAGGCAGTGACAGTCCAGACAGTCAGCTGCAGCAGCTCTCTCTGTTGAACACAGTTCGTTTTTAAGAAAAATAGGTTGCCTGAGCTTAATGCCATCTATATATGCTGCTTGGCTCCCTTGTGAATGCTCAAGCAGCCAGCTATCAGGCTCCTCTAGTTATAAGAAGAACACTACAGTTAAGTAAATGAGGAGGCAGTACCAAGTTTGTGCACAGCCTCTCTCAAAGGCAGGAGGCATGGACAGTTCATGAGCTGTAAACCCTGCACCTGAAAATGGACCAGAATCAATTTTTAGCCTAACTCTGAAGAAAATCTGACAACATTAGCTGTTCTTCTTATATTTAAAAAGATCCACACGTGTCACAGAGTCACACAGCACGGAAACAGACCCTTCGGTCCAACTCGCCCATGCCAACCAGATATCTCAATGTCAGCTAGTCCCATTTACCAGCATTTGGCCCATATCCCTCTAAACCCTTCCTATTCATGTACCCATCCAGATGCCTGTTAAATGTTGTAATTGTACCAGCCTCCACCACTTCCTCTGGCAGCTTATACACACCACCCTCTGAAAAAGTTACCCCTCAGGTCCCTTTTAAATTTTTTCCCCTCTCACCTTAAACCGATGCCCCCACCCTGGGAAGATGACCTTGGCTATTTACCCTATCCATGCCCCTCACAATTTTATAAACTTCTATAGGGTCACCCCTCAGCCTCCAACACTCCATGGAAATTAGCCCCAGCCTATTCGGCCTCTTCCAATAGCTCAAACCCTCCAACACTGGCAACAGCCTTGTAAATATTTTCCGCACCCTCTCAAGTTTAACAAAATCCTTCCTATAGAAGGGTGACCAGAACTGAACACAGTATTCCAGAAGTAACCTAACCAATGTCCTGTACAGCCACAACATGATATCCCAATTCCTATACTCTATGCTCTGACCAATGAAGGCAAGTGTGCTATACACCTTCTTCGCCAATGTCTGCAAAGACAATATGATCTACTATTGCTATGGCATAAATAATAAAGAACAATTGCAATTATATCCCATGGGGCCTTTGCTTCTCAAGACTAGCAAGTTGTACATTAAGACAGCTTTGAAATAGAAGTTTAATTCCACAGAATAGATTTTCAGTCACAGAATAAAATAAAGCATATCACCTTTCCCATCTCATAAGCTGTCACTCAAGATTAATTAAGGCTGCTTTATAAATTCCTAAATGATTAAGGACTTTTGTTAAAGGTTAATTCCCTTCTACTTGATAATTTTAAAGTGAGCTACAGATAACTTTACATATTACATAACACCATTGCTGAAATACCAATATTTACACCGAAGAAAGGACTTTATATATCTAATTGGCATGTTCGGAGTTTTAAAAGGTAGAGATTAACTAAATGCAATGGCCACAACTGACCTAATCGCAAACTCTGCAACAATACAGTCTCAACTTTAGAAAGAAGAAAGTCAACAAACCGATGAATCTCATATCCTTTGTAGGGAAAATAGGGAGTCCAAAATTAAGGGCTATAAATAGAAAAGAGTAATAAACAATCCCAATATGAAAGTCAGGAGAAAACTCATTATTCAGAACACCATCATAATGTGAAACTTATTATCACGTGGAGTGATTGTGGCAAGTAGCATAAATGTAAATAGGTGAAGTTAGATAAATATAAGAGGGAGGAACAGGTAGATTATGTTGTAGGTGATGGGTGTGGGAGGTGGCTTGTGCAGAGCATAAAAACTGGTGTGGGAGAGTTGGGCTGATAACCTGTTTCTTTGTTGTCCATACTATTCTATTTAACTGGTGGACGTGAAGCAGTTTACTCATGAATGCAGTGAATAAAAAGATACTGTTGGCACATTGGTGGCAAGCGGGATCGGCAATAGCATCGGAGGGGTACGAGAGATAAAACGGAGTCTAATACTTTATGAAGTTCAGGACCTATCCAAAGGGTCTTCCTGTCATATACATTTCCTTTGTATGACTAAAAAGGAGGATAAACTATTGAAATTAACTAGATTAGCTATTCATAGTCCCATTTTTCAATGCACTGGGAGGATAATACAGAATGACAAAATCAGACAGCAGAGGAGGAGGCTATTCACTGCATTGTGTTGAATCTTTAGAAGAGTTATTCAATTAGCTTGACTTCCCTGCTATTTATCTATAGCCTGGCAAATTTCCCTTTTCAAGAATAAATTCATTTCCATCTTGATATTATTGCATCTGCTTTCACCTTTTCTGGCAGCTTATTCCAGACCTTAACAAGACGATGTATGAAATAAATTCTTCTCATTTCTCCCTGTATTTCTTTTGCCATAGTGAAGAAACAATAATGGGCTAGACACAATATCAAAAACTGAATAAAAGCCAAAACTGAATAAACTTTTCTATGAGGCTTGCAAGGATACAGCATTGAAATGCCTTCCTTATCATGCAATGTAAAATTTCCATTTGCTTAGTATCTTTCACATCCTTACAATGTCCCCAAGACATTCCCGTATTTTTAAAATTTTGTCTCTGTTGGTGCACATCAAGTTCACATAAGCAGAACAGTGAGATATTGTTGCTTGAAGGTTAAATGTTTACTGGGTTGCCCTGACAAGTATTTGCTCCTTTAAAAACATAGAAAGACTCCTGTACTCTCACATGCAAAGGACAGCACCTTTTGCAATGCAGCATTCCTTTAGCACTCTGCTGAAGTGTCAGCCAGGAACAGGTTCTCAAATTCTTGGATGACAAAACTGTGGTTCTACAAATGGACATACTACAAACCAAGCTGGCACTTCAGTGTTCTAATATGGACAAAGTTTGAAGATTCCAACTTCGGAACTGCATCTGCTTAACAAAATCTCCTGTGTTTATCACACAAATCACAGCATTGTCAGTTTTTTTTTGGTCATAGAAATGACTTATTTCAATTTACATTTGCTTGTAAAATGGTCAGCAATTTGTATCTGTTACCAGACTGTTTACAATCAATCCACATCATCATGTACCTATCAATAAGCATGCAACAGTATGACAATAACCACTTACACTTTGTCAGAGATCTTAGATTGCTTCTCGGGTTTTCAATCAGACAGACACTTGATTATCTATATAGTTTTCAAAATGCACTCACATTTTCCATTTTAGACAGACGCAATCAATGTTCCCAATATTGACACTGGTGCAAATTAGCATTTATATCAGTCAATTTCCCTTTCCTATATCAGTCACTGAAACATCACTGAGCAGCAATTATCAAATCTTGCCTTTTCCTAGATAGCTCAGCATGACACCTCTTACCAAAATCAGTTGGTGTCCTTCCTTCAGCCCTGCCTTCTCTGCAGCAGAACCGGACTGTACTGATTGAATGAAAAGGCCTCTTTCATTTCCACCGAGAACAGAGATTTCAGTAACCAGGTTGTCCCCACTGAGCGTTGTGTGCAGCATATGTTTCAAAGGGTTACTGATCTGAGTGGCAGAGGTCACAGATGGACGAAAAGGTCTAGACAGAAATAGAAAATAAAAATAGAAAAAAAAGATCAGGGCGTTAATCACTTGTATTTATTAGAGTGTTGCATAGCTGTCCATGATGATGAGGGCTTTATATCGAGTCGATGGAAAGAAACTGCCATGAGCAGAATGATCAAAAACTAGAGGACATTGGTTTAAAGCATTTGACAAAAGAAGCAAAAATCATGAGGAAAAACCTGTTTAGTCAGTGAGTAGTAAGGATCTGATTGCACTGACAGCATGGTAGAGACAGATTTATTCACAACATTCAAAGGCATTTGGCCAAACACCTGAGAGAAAAGAACTGCAAGCTTTCAGTGAAAGGTGTGGGAATGGAACTAGTTGAATTGTTCCTGCAGATAGGTCGAATGGCCTCATTGTGAGCTGTAACCATTCTATGATTTGAAATACAGCCAAAATGTTCAGTATTTCTCCAAGTTTCCCATGTATGAGCCTGCTAACTAATACAAATGTGATAAGGGTATATAGAACAGCTTATGATTGTAATTTTATTCAATCTCTATTGCCGCTTCCCATTAAAATTCATAGACTTTCCTCGCTAGATAAAAAATGTGTGATAGCGAATCGACAATCTGTTTGACTCCTCTTCCGATTTTCTTTCACATACTGTCTTGTGAACGTTGGTATTCAACTGACAATTTACTGCCTCACGCAAAGGTTGCTGTATAGAGCAATGCATTGTTCATTTACTGCAATGCCTAACATTGCCACACAGAAGCAAGGGTATTACACAGCAGTGGTGACCTTATCCACTGTGCAGAAATTTAATAGCAGCCCTACCTTGGCTGTTTATGGGAGCTCTGACCCAATTTTACATGTACCGAGCAATTAACTGCTGAATTGTCAGGGATCCCATTTATTGAAGAGACTATCAGCTACCATGAGAGCTGCTGACTGATTGGATGAGAGCTTTAGATCACCTGGGAACAGTGGCCACTGTTGGGACTGCAACAAGAGGTTGACCATCAGCAATGGAAGACACTCCAGGACACAGGTAAATGAGGTCAACTTGCTAGGTTCACTCAGACAATCCCCTATAAGGCACGTGGTCATCAGTTCTAAGGTCAGAAGAGTGCAGCATCGGTGGGGAGCTGAGGGGTTGGGGCAGGGAGGAGTGGAAAGCCCAATCAAAAAAGTCTTCTCAATACCACAGCTCTGTTGCTGGGAAAATGCCAGTGGTGGCAGGCAGAGGGAAAGTGGCTCTTAACTGAATACTCAAGGGCCTCAGTTGGTCTGAGAGTGGAGGGCCGTCTCACACTTTCCCCGTTACTGGTAAAACGCCAGGGGAGGGAGTAGAAATGCCTTGCTTTGCAAAATGGCATCCCAACTTTCATTCCCCAAGCTTTTTAAGACATTGCTGGATTTGCACATATTGACTTCTTACAATAAGCTCAGTAATGAACAATAATCATTGACTGGCTCCAATTACCCATCTGGGCACTGAACTGAACCTTTAAACTGCGGAGTCTCATTTGCTCAGCAGGTAAATGGCCTTTGGTGATTTTTAAAATGCCAACATTCAAGCTTTAAATGGTTTTATCCTTTCTGTTTATTTTCTCTTGTGTAATCCCTTCCTTTTTCTGTACCTAATTTGACTAATTCATTCTCCTTGTCTATTGTTCCTCTCATTCTTTCTTGAGTCTCATTAAAGAGATATTTCATCCCAGAGGCCTCAGAGCCTTTGCTGCATTATTATCTCATATTTCTAGCAAGTTATGCAGAAAGATTTGAAACGTATAAAACAATTTAGTTAACAGGTCACAGAGTGAAATGCCTCATTCCATAAAAATGTGACTTGGAATGTATTTCTTACAGGCATAGGCATTGGCTACAGCTCCAACGAATGCACAATGCATAAATATGCAGGAAAAATGGTGGGAAAACAAATATCTCTATATTCAAAGTGCAGCACTGCCATGTTGAGTAGCTGTGTTCAGAACACATATTAGAATTCTTAATTTATTTACTCATACCTTTCCAAAGAGAATTTTCTGAATATGGAGTCCATATGGTCTAATTCACATGAATCTAAAGCTTCGGACTGATGTGATGATGATGATGAGTGGATGGATGGTGGTCCATGAGAGATCCTGTCCTGATATTCATCTGGTTCACAACATTAACATTAATGAATAGCTTGTCAATATTGCAGAGTTGAGATGACGTTAGAAACATAGAAACTAGAGGAGACTACTTTAGACCCTCCAGCCTATTCCACCATTGGATCAGATCACGCATGATTAGCATCTTGACTCCATCTGTCTATCTGTTTCATCGCTTTTAATACTTTTGTTTAATAAAAATCTAAAAGTTCAAATTTGAAAATTTCCATAGGCCCATTTCCCATGCCTTTTGTGTAAAATAAGTGCATTTTGATATCATGCTCAGGTGGTCTAGCTCCAAAGTTACATTCCCCTTTACAGGAATCTTCTATCAAACCTATCAATTGCTTTAATCATCCTAAATGCCTCATCTTTGTTTTTTGATACGCAAAAGAAATACAAGTTGAGTCAAAATAACCTTTTCTCATAATTCAACCCTTGCATCCAGGCCTGATTCTGATGAATCTGCACTGCATTTGCTTCAATTCCTTTCCACCCAGAACTGAATGTAATGTAATCAAAATTATATATAACTGCAATATAACGTCCGTTCACCCTGAACATGTAGATCAAGTACGACTACTCCAATTCCAAAATGGATTGCACAAATCTATTATAAATGCATGGTGCTTTTAATCTGAGCTTCACTAATTGGATAATTAGTCAAAATACAAACGTACCATCTGTTTCTGTTTGTATGGTATCAAAGGTGTAACAGCAGATACTATCATTGTCCTCCTCTGTTATACTGTCAGAAACAGAATGACAAGTAATGTTTTAGAGAAACAGGAGAACAGAGAGCCAGCAGCATCATCATTGTGTTTGACACTCTATACCATCATCTAGTCAGCACTATATTATTATAAATATTACGTGGAGCAATTCCAACATCACTGCAAAGCCATTGTCCAGGTGTAACTGTAAAGTCAATGTCACCACTTCTCAAGCTCCTGAAAGACTTAACTAGCAGACCTTAAAGGGTGGGGCTACTCTATTTCATTCTGTTCCACACCCTCCTACACCCACTCCCCTAAACAGAGGCACTCACCGGGGTTACTGGTCAATTTTCCTCCCCAAGTAAATCAGACTACAATTGCTTGTGCATTCGGCATTTCTGCTCCTCAAAATATTCACGAGGCTCAAGCCTGGAAGTGATTTGGACCTCTCGGTCGTAGTATTAATTTGATGGGTGCACAGTCAATTGCACACTCTTATTGTGCAAAAACCAAATATCTCTTTTCAGTGTTTCGTTAATAGACCAAAATCTGGACTGAAGAGTCAATCAAAATACTTAAAGAAAAGAATATTCTCATCCTCTCAAAAAACGATTGAATGAACTCCAGGAGTTACCCTGGTGTGAAGTATTACAGGAAAGATCCTCAATCCTTTTTCTTGTAATTCAACCAAAATTGCAAAATCCTGCAAAGCTAGTGATGTAAAATGTAATTCTCCTGCTATGGTTAGCCTGGAGGTGGGCTGTCAGGATTTTAGTTAGGCCACAGATCAGTGATGTTGTGCCCTTATCTTAAATAACTCTGTAGTATGGACAGCTTTCAACTAAATATTCATCTCGTGGCAGGTGAGGGATTCACTGTGCAAGAAGCTCAAAAAAGCAGACCATGCGGGAATTGGGAAGAGAGGTTTTTTTCTGAGCACCGCTCCCCACTTTACTATCAACCGCTCTTTCCCCACTGTGATCCCTGTCAGGACTCACCAGCGGCCTGTGTCATCTGTTGATCCTGGACCTTGGATGAGTACATGACTACCTTAACTTGCTTTCAGCGGCGGGAGTGGTGGGAGTGCGAGATGGGAAGTGAACTATTATATTTGGGCATCGTCTAAACCTGAAACACTACACGTGTAGTGTCTCCCACTCATCCTCCTTCTCTAATCAAAAAAAAAAGACTATGCAGAGGGTCGTTAAGGTAAGATTTTTCTTCTCTTTATTTTTTTGGCAATCTAGAGTAGATGGAATGGAAGCTATGGCAGTTGCATGGTCCTCTAGTAGGATGTGGGAGGTAAGGGTTGCTACTAGTGTCCCTTCTGACTTCACCTGCGAGAAGTGTGCCCAACTCCAGCTCCTCAAAAACCGCGTTAGGGAAGTGGAGATGAACTCCAGATCATTCGGGAGGCTGAGGGGGTGATAGACAGGAACTGTAGGGAGGTGGTCACACCCAAGTTACAGGACAAAGGTAGCTGGGTGACTGTCAGGAGGGGGAAAGGGAATAGGAAGACAGTGCACGGATCCCCTGTGGCCATCCCCCTCAATACTAAGAATACCGTTTTGGATACTGTTGTGGGGATGACCTACCAGGGGAAAGCCGTGGTGGCCAGGTGTCTGGCATTGAGCCTGGCTCTGTGGCTCAGACGGGAAGAGGGGAGAATAGGAGACTGATAGTGAGAGGACATTCACTGGTCACGGGAACAGACAGGAGATTCTGTGGTTGTGAACGAGACTCCCAGATGGTATGTTGCCTCCTGGGTGCCAGAGTCAGGGATGTCTCGATTGAGTCTTCAGGATTCTTAAGGGGGAGGGAGAGCAGCCAGAAGTCGTGATACACATTAGTACCAATGACATAGCTAGGAAACGAGATGAGGACCTGAAAAGTGAATATAGGGAGTTAAGATGGAAGCTAAAAGCCAGGGTAAGCACAGTAGTAATCTCAGGATTACTACCGGTGCCACGATCTAGTGAAGCCAGAAACAGAGAGCGAGTGCAGCCGAACACGTGGCTACAGAGCTGGTGTAGGAGGGAGGGCTTCAGTTTTATGGATTATTGGGATACCTTCTGGGGAAGGTGGGACGTGTACAGGAAGGACGGGTTGCACCTGAACTGGAGGGGCACCAATATCCTTGGTGGGAGGTCTGCTAGAGCTCTTCGGGAGGGTTTAAATTAGTTTGGCAGGGGGATGGCAACCGGAGCTACAGGTCAGAGGATGGGGAAGCCGGTGTACAGACAGATATAGCAAGCAGAGAGTCCATGAGGAAGGATAAGCAGTTGATAAGGCAAACTGTCAGTCAGTGCGACGGGTTGAGGTGTGTCTACTTCAATGCAAGAAGTGTCAGGAATAAGGGTGACGAACTTAGAGCATGGATCAGTACTTGGAACTACGATGTTGTGGCCATTACAGAGACTTGGATAACACAGGGACAGGAATGGTTGTTGGATGTTCCGGGATATAGATGTTTCAAAAGAAATAGGGAGGGAGGTAAAAGAGGTGGGGGAGTGGCATTGCCAATCAGGGATGGTATCACAGCTGCAGAAAGGGAGGTGATGGAGGACAGTTTGTCAACTGAGTCAGTACAGGTGGAAGTCAGAAACAGGAAAGGAGCAGTCACTTTATTGGGAGTTTTCTATAGACCCCCCAATAGCAACAGAGACACTGAGGAACAGATTGGGAGGCAGATTTTGCAAAGGTGCAGAAGTAACAGGATTGTTGTCGTGGGCAACTTCAACTTCCCTAATATAGACTGGAACCTCCTTAGTGCAAATAGTTTGGATGGAGCAGATTTTGTCAGGTGTGTCCAAGAAGGATTTCTAACTCAATATGTAGATAGACCGACTAGAGGGGAGGCCAAATTGGATTTGGTGCTTGGCAATGAACCAGGCCATGTGTCAGATCTCTCTGTGGGAGAACATTTCGGTGATAGTGATCACAACTCCCTGGCCTTTACTATAGTCATGGAGAGGGATAGGAGCAGACGGTATGGGAAAGTATTTAATTGGGGGAGGGGGAATTACAATGCTATTAGGCAAGAACTACGGAGACCAATAGGCATCAGATCTTCTCAGGGAAATGCACGACAGAAATGTGGAGGTTGTTTAGGGAGCAGTTGCTACAGGTACAGGATAGGTTTGTCCCACTGAGGCAAGGAAAGGTTGTAAGGTGAAGGAACCTTGGATGACAAGACATGTGGAACATCTAGTCAAGGGGAAGAAGGAAGCTTACTTAAGGTTGAGGAAGCAAGGATTGGACAGGGCTCTAAAGGTCTACAAAGGTAGCCAGGAAGGAACTGAAGAATGGACTTTGGAGAGCTAGAAGGGGGTATGAGAAAACCTTGGTGGGCAGGTTCGAGGAAAACCCCAAAGCTTTCTATACTTATGCGAGGAACAAGTGGATGGCCAGAGTGAGGGTAGGGCCGATCAGGGGTAGTGGAGGGAACTTGTGTGTGGAGTCAGAGGAGGTAGGGGAGGTCCTTAATGAATACTTTGCTTCAGTATTCACCAGTGAGAGGGACCCTGACATTTGTGAGGACAGCATGAAACAGGCAGATATGCTCAAACAGGTTGTTGTTAGGAAGGAGGATGTGCGAGAAATTTTGAAAAACATGAGGATAGATAAGTCCCCTGGGCCAGATGGGATTTACCCAAGGTTTCTACGGGACGTGAGGGAAGAGACTGCTGCCCCTTTGGCAATGATCTTTGCATCCTCACTGTCCACTGGAGCAGTACCAGAAGATTGGAGGGTGGCAAGTGTCATTCCCTTGTTCAAGAAAGCGAATAGGGATAATCCTGGAAATTACAGACCGGTCAGTCCTACTTCTGTGGTGGGCAAATTATTGGAGGGGATTCTGAGAGATAATATTTATGATTATTTGGAAAAACACAGTTTGATTAGAAAGAGTCAGCATGGCTTTGTGAAGGGCAGGTCATGCCTCACAAGACTTATTGAATTCTTTGAGGATGTGACAAAACACAATGACGAAGGTAGAGAAGTGGTTGTGGTGTATATGGATTTTAGCAAGGCATTTGATAAGGTTCCCCATGGTAGGCTCATTCAGAAAGTAAGGAGGCATGGGATTCAGGGAAGTTTGGCTGTCTGGATATAAAACTGGCTGTCCAATAGAAGACAGAAGGTGGTAGTAGCTGGAAAGTATTCAGCCTGGAGCTCGGTGACCAGGGATCTGGTCTGAGACCTCTGCTCCTTGAGATCTTTACAGATGACTTGGATGAGGAAGTGGAAGGGTGGGTTAGTAAGTTTGCCAATGACACAAAGGTTGGTGGAGTTGTGGACAGCGTGGAGGGCTGTTGTAGGTTGCAACAGGACATTGACAGGATGCAGAGCTGGGAAAAGAAGCGGCAGATAGAATTCAACCCGGAAAAGTGTGAAGTGATTTATTTTGGAAGGTCGAATTTGAATGCAGAATACAGGGTTATTGGAGGGATTCTCGGCAGTGTGGAGAAACAGAGGGATCTTGGGGTCATGTCCATAGATCCCTCAAAGTTGCTACCCAAGTTGATTGGGTTGTAAAGAAGGCGTATGGTGTGTTGGCTTTCATTGGCAGGGGAATTGAGTTTAAGAGCCGTGAGGTTATGCTGTAGCTGGTTAGACCACACTTGGAATATTGTGTTCAGTTCTGGTCATCTCATTATTGGAAAGAAGTGGAAGCTTTAGAGAGGGTGCAGAGGAGATTTACCAGGATGCTGCCTGGACTGGAGGGCAGGTCTTATGAGGAAGGGTTGAGGGAGCTAGGGCTATTTTCATTGGAGTGAAGAAGGATGAGAGGTGACTTGATAGAGGTGTACAAGATGATGAGAGGCATAGATAGAGTGGATAGTCAGAGACTTTTTCCCAGGGAGGAAATGACTATTATGAGGGGGCATAATTTTAAGGTGCTTGGAGGAAGTATAGGGGAGATGTCAGAGGTAGGTTCTTCACACAGAGAATGGTGGCCGTGTGGAATGCGCTGCCGGCAGTGGTAGTGGAGTCAGATACTTTAGAGACTTTTAAGCGACTCTTGGATAGGCACATGGAGGATAGTAAAATGTAGGGTATGCAGGGTAGATTGTTAGTAGGATAATAGGTCAGCACAACATTGTGGGCTGAAGGACCTGTACAGTGCTGTACTGTTCTATGTTCTATGTTCTAAACTCCATCTGGTGTGAAAAGGTGCTTCCTGGTATAATTCCTGAATGGTCCAGCTCTAATTTTCATGTTAGGTCTTTGAGTGTCATTTAATGTGGCTGGTATTCCCAAAAAAAAGCACCGGACTTTTACACAAAGAGTGGTAGGAATCTAGAACCCATCGCCAGGGGTGGTGGTGGAGGCAGGTATGATAGGGGCATTTAAAGGAATTTTTGGATAAGCACATGAATTTGCAAGGAATGGAGGGAGATGGACCAAGGGCAGACAGAAGGGGGACTTGTTTAATTTGGCACTATGTTTGGCAAAACATTGTGGGCCACAGGGCCCATCCTGTCTGTACTGTTCTATGTTCTAGGACTCCTCCCAGCTCTCCAGCTGGTAGATGGACCCCTGTTGTCCACATTAAATCCATCCATTGATTCTCTAAAAGTTCCTATATCATTAATTCGTCGAAACATAGAATTCCTACAGTGTGGAAACAGACCATTCAATCCATTAAGTTCACACCAACACTCTGAAAAGCATCCCACCAAGACCTTTCCCCAACCCTATCACTGCATTTCTCATAGCTAATGCACCTAACTTGCACATCGCTGGAAATTACAGGCAATTTAGCATGACCAATCCCCCGAAGCTGTTCATCCTTGGACTGTGGCAGGAAACTAGAGCACCCGGAGGAAATCCACACAGACACGGGGAGAATGTACAAACTCCACACAGACAGTCGCCCGAGGGTGGAATCAAACCCCGATCCCGGGTGATGTGAGGCAGCAGTGCTAACCACTGAGCCACTGTGCCGCCCCGATAAGATTTCTAAAAAAATTGGCCACCACTTGAATAAAATTGAAATAACTAACAATATAAAAAAAAATCTGTGAAAGGATTGTTCCAAACTTAGAGTTTTAAGGATAACTCCTTGAGTTTCACTTTCATGGTTTATAGGTGAGAAGACTTCTCAATTGGATCATTACTTTATAACTGGAGGACAGTCATTCAGGATCATAATTTTAATCTACATATGCACGACAACTCATTAGCTTTGTCCTCAGACAGCAAAGCAACAAACTGCCAATGGTGTGCTTGACAGTTGATTTAATTACGTTGTCCAAACGTTTTGGTAAATGCTTCTTTGGAGTGGATGTTAAAAAAAGAACATTTTATACTTATAGATTGCTTCTCCATCACAAAAGCCCTGATGGAGTGACAGACAGCAGATCAGTCAGGCTACTTGTGGTCAGAAGATGTGGCATTTCCAACTAGTGTTAATTAATGACCTGGAAACCAGAAACGCCAATAGAGTACTTTGCTGTCACTCACTGTCAAATTAAGACATGACTAAGGAGCACTGGGAAATGACACTAAAGGGCAAATGTTGTCCACTAAGTATTATTTCAGCAAGGAGTCACCATCTTCAGGAGAGAAGAAAAAGGAGGAAAATGGTGGCCAGAAACAGCGACAAAACCATAGATTATAAAATGTTTTTTCAGTACAGAACAAGATACACACATATCAAAGATAGCACTTGCAGAATGCTGTACAGCAAAAAAAAATGCTACCACATAGGGCAATGTTTTCTTGAACATGAAATATTGCTTTCTAATCACAAAAATCAAAACAAATGACAACTGTTTCCAGCTGCACATTAAGCTGACCTCACACTGTTTAGTCACCATGGAAACAAATGCATAGGCTTTAACACAAGTGGCAATAGCAACAAATCACCTCTCACACAGGTACATAAGCTCAGAGGCAGAGCTGGTGCAGGGGAGGTGGGATAATTGCAATCACCTTTGGGGTCAGCCAACATAGTTTAAATTTGCAGGTCCTAGTAAACTCTGTTGCCTGACTTTGGCCTCCTTGTGAATTGTAACGCTGCACAATTCCCAACTTCAAAGAGAAATGGTGGCACTGGCCATTTCCTGGTTTAGTGCCTTTCCTGCATGTTGGCCAAATAGCACACTCTCCCAAAATCCTTCCCCTCTGTGTGCTCCCCACGTGCCCTTCCCTGAACAAGCAGGGCAAAGCTTTTCCGTGTGAAAGTTACATGCCCGGGTTTATAATAAACGTATGTATTGAAGATGCAACTAATGTGGGAAATTCCTCCAAAATAGCCATACATTTACGAACACAACGTGACACTGGACACAAGGGATGTGACAAGCATTTGCAACAGGGCAACTCAGGTTACAAAACCAGGACAGTTACATGAGAAATTACCTGTATTTCTTCAAACGGGCACTGAGGAAGGGAGTGTTGGGGTGGGTGAGGGGGAGAAGGAAAGAAATCAGAACAACCATATGACTAGATGATTACATAAAAGATGAAAATGTAGTCATTACACAAATTGAAAGATTTTTGAATTTACTTTTAGGTATCACGTGGTGAAGTGTGATCATACACTGTCCCTTTGCACCTGTAAACCCAGTTTCAATTCAGATGGAAAACATATTTCATCTCCTCTGACTGTCAGGACCGTACTTGAATTGAATGTGGGTAATCTCAGCTCACTTGTGTGAGACACTAACATAATTCAGTACAACCCATTTGTAAATTGTCATTCTATGTTTTGCATTGGGCAGGAGTGTCACACTGGAGGTGTGGAGGCAGCACATCTTGGCTTTAGCAAAAGACACATTGTTGAAGTCAAGTGAGAGAGCTTTCATCCGCATCTAAAAATGGTGCAGAAGCTTTGAGAATATTTGATCCTGACACTGGATAACAAACACAGGGTACAGTCTTTCATTCCAACATTGCCAAATGTGATATTCATTACAATTACATTTAAAAAATGTTCTCATTACATATTGGATGGCCAGAAAAATGGGAACATAGATACAAAATCTAATCATTATTCAATGTTGTAAATTTGGTAATAAAAACAAGACAATGTACTCATAAGAACTAAAATGAATGCAAGGAAGGACAAATTCAAATTTACATGAATTTTCAGCAGAGGAATATATCCTAAGTGAAATTCAGCTTAAAAATAAGCTCAATAGCTAGTCCTGAAGTTTCAATGTAGAATTAGATCAAACATCCACAATTAACAGGGATAAATAAATGGCAGATCAATGAAAATATACCTTCTCATGTCAAAATATGGGGGAAAGGTTGGATTTCAACTTTTAATGATTCTACTCTTATCAATGAGTGTACATCCAGTTCGAATTAAAGGATGCCAGTGGTTTGCTGAAGAGTACTGTTTTGGGTAGTAACTGCCTGCTAAGCAACTTAATTGCTTCTCAAAGCTTAGGAAAAGAATCCACTATGGTAGTTCAATGAAAGCACACTAGTTAATTCAATCAAGTTATTTAAAAGCATATCATTTAATACAAGCGGGAGAAGGGTCGAGACCCACAATGCAGGATATGATCAAGATTGAAAAGTTAAGAAAAATATTGAGGTTAAATAAGAATTTATTTAAATTAGGAATCAGGTCACAGCAAACTTGAATTGAAAAATGTTTGTTTGTAGAAGGAAGTGATGACTGTGGGACTTAGAGGCTGTTGGGATGATTCAGGGGAGGTGAGGAGTTCTATAGTTACAAGTTTCTGTGAAAGCGTCAAGAAGGGGAAAATTAAACAATATTCAAAAGAACTGGAATCTTGAGAAGGGAGCAAAGTAATAAGAACCAAACTGAGTTGTATAAGTTGTTTGGGAAACCAGAAAATGGCTTCGAGATTAGTTGACTCTTTGACAATTCATTATGATATTTGTTGTGGCACCAGCCTCATGTATGTGTAGCAAGGTTGCAAGGAGCCTGTGGTCCGTTACCCTCCTTACTATTGAAGGAACAGCAATTGAATGGGATAGACCAACGATAGTGCAGTAGTACCCACTTAACAGGGACAACGTGTCTTAAATTATGATGCCCTTCGATATTACTCATTGCAGAACTAATAATGGCAAGTGTCTTACCTTCTATGTGGCATCTCCCGGTCTTCTTCTCTAGTCCTTCGGAGAATTGAATCATTGCAAGGTGGTTCAGGGGTCGTTGACATAACACTGGGGAATCGGGGCCTCAGTGTCTGCTGTAACACAAAGAACAGGGTCTGGAAATTTTCTGAACTGCGTAGTTGAATCAGAAGTGAGTCATTGTACTGGGAGGCTACATGTTTTAATTTAAAACAACAGGTCAGTTCTTTTTATTGCATTGGTTAAAGGACACATAGGTGAAGATAACATTTTTTTAAAAAAACAGATTATTTCTGATCAGCGATTAAATACATTGGGGAATTTCATGGATAGTTTCTTTCAGTGAGCTCCAGCAAGTTCTCTCAGACAGTTCTCCGCAGCTCACCTCACTATGTGTACCCCACATCTCACTGGTACAGCACTCGCACTATTCTGCGATAGCAAAACTACTCACCTGTGCCAGGACCTTTCGGGACTCACACTCTCAGTGCCATATTTCAAGGCCAGCTGCCCTCCAGGCCAAATACTGCCAGCCATGAATAGATCTTCATAGTACATGCAGTGGGAAGGATATCAAAAAGGAAAGTTTCCGAGGGCACACGGCTGATGACGTCTCGTTGGAAATTGAATCACACAATTGTAAATGTACTTCTATTTTACACAATCACCTGTCACAGCAACTGTAGCAGTAAGACTCAGTTGACACAGGCTACCCATCCTTAGCACCATACCATGTTAGAACCCTGACTGAAGCGTTGCCACTTTTTTTCCCAAATGCTTAGCGTAGCCTAACATCATGTCAGATTTGAATATGAGAGCATCACGTAGTGTAAACCCTTCAAACAGGTGATGACATTAACTTTTATTGAACTACAGGAAAAGCAAAGATTAAAAGTAAACAAAAAAATGTGTTTTTTTGGGACAAAACATGAACTGCTTGCCTTTTGAACAACTAATTCGCAGTCAATGAATAATAACATAACCCAGCTCACATCAGTGGAAGTGAGGGTCAATTAATTCCTATCTGGCTTGTTGTGCCTGAAGCTGTACCACTCTAGCATCTGAAAGTGATGTTCCTCCTACTCAATCTTCCTCCTCAGAAGACTGCTGCCACTCTCCCAGCTCTTCAGTGTTCATCACATCCCTTTATTTTTCTGTTCCAGTTGTGCAGACCCACAGTATGCAAAGATAACGTTGTACACTATCTGGAGCGTACCTCAAAGTCTCTCCAGACCAATCCAGCCATTGAAACCTTATCATTAGGAAGCCTGTCTCTGCTCCACCACAGCTTTGCAGAAGATTGGGCTGCATTGTATCTACATTCAGTCTCAGTCAGGGAGTAGCACAACTGAGTTATCAGTCATGGTGGCAGAGGGTATCTCATGTCCCCTCATAACCATCCTTATAAGGCATACTGAAATGAAAATGAAGCAGGAACGTGACAGTGTCAAGGATATAGGCATCATGTTGATTTGCACGGCACTTGATGCAGGATTTCCAAGCTGTGATACTGTTGATCGCAGCTGACTTGTATATTTAACGAATGGAAGCCTTTTCCCTTGATGCAGCCAGCCACATAATGCGAACTGGACACGGTCTGTAGCACGTTGCATCTAGGGGAGCCAAATGTTGGCAAAACCTACTGCCAGGCTGTAGCACTGACATTGGCATTGGCATTGGCAACAAAATGTGTGGTGTGGTCTGGCACAAATTACAGCAGTGACAACCTTTTGGAAAATTTTGTGGGTTGAGGATTGAAAGATTTCAATCTCCTTGGAAACAGCCAGTTGCATAAAAAGTTGGTGTAGCTTGACGGTCACCAGGCTTGAAGTCCTCCTCCAACAGATGGCACAGTTCAGGGATATCCTCATCCAGAAGAAATGGCATTGAGAACGACGGACTCTGACTCCTGTACCTCCTCTGCATCCTGAGGTGACTTTGTACTGCAACTTCTTTATCTGGCAGTCAGTCAGCAGCGGCAATGCAAGTTGCTGCAGGTCTTGGTCTTTGTTGGTGCATTTATTTTTCCTCTATTTCTCTGCACATTCACTGCATTTTCTTTCAGTGGTACAGGCGGGGTCAATCTGAAATAGCCTGGCACAAATACAGATATCGAATCAATTCACTCGAAATGAATCAATTCAGATCACTTTAAGATCTTGAGTGAATGGGATGCCCAACATCTGTACAATGACTAAAGTGGATTCATTGGCATCATATTATGTTTTGCCCAAAGGCAGATCCTGGACTCAGAACAGATTTACAAACCTCTCAATTCTGTGGAAATCTTGGCATCTGCTAACTTCCTTCAATTTTTTACACCATCAAACATTAATATCCTCTTCTTTTTTTCTTTGAAGTCTTCAGGAAAGAAAGACAGACTGAGAACTTAAGATGTGGCCTAGACAGACTCTCTGGATAGTATTTAACGAGGACTGTAAAGGCAGGAAAAGGTGGCAGAAGGACTTATTTAGGTGCGAGCAAAACTCTTGGTTTCCCATGTCAGGTTGAGTTTGAGAGATGAAGCGGGTGGCATGCCAGAAATGGCTCAGCTTTCTTGGGAAGCTGTTTCTGACCTGTACATGCTGCTCCAACAAGCCCAGAGGCTTTGGAGAGAACTCATGTTCCATTCACTGATTAAATGCTGCCCAAATACTTGAATTCTTGCACCTTTACTAGATTGTTTTCCTTTTAAGAATGTGTGAAGCAGGCAATGGTGATCCAACACTGAAAACAGCCAAGAAAATGGCTCACGATAGCATTAGCACAAATAAACACTGACAGTATAAACAGGAACTCCTGTCAAAAGATTAGATTTGACAAGGCAGGGAATGGCAAAATGCTTGTAGCAAGCACAGCATGATGATTCAGACAACTAGTGACAGCAGCATGAACTTTGGAATCAAGGTGAACTTTGGCAGAATGAAAGTGATGAATTGGATCCTGAAACTAATTTTCTTGCACAAAAGCTACTGTGACTAATCACTCAAGTGCATGGTAACTGTCGGACCAAGCAGCTGGCTAAAATTTAAGTTTCTAGTTCAAGTTGAGATCTCAAGGGACATTGAATCATTTCAAATGAAATGGGCAGACGCATTGTCATAACCATTTCATCCATTCCATTCACCACCTAGTTTCAGTTGTTCTCTTTCAACTTTCAATGCTCCGTATTTGTTACTCACAACACTTCATGTAGACAAAATCACCAGCTATGATGTGGGCCCTGACCCCACCTACACGAAGGGGCTTACACTCAGGGGAAATGAGTAAGAACTCCCATTTGGATTTATGCACTATTCATTCTTCACAGTATACATAAAACTGCGTTTGACTGGCAAACCAACTTCACATCCACTCCAAAACAGCTCATTAAATGCATTGCCTAAACATTTCGGTAAAGTCAGCAACATTTATTTTGGATCATAATGACAACAAAACTGCTTGCATTATGCTGTTTTTGTACAGAAGTTCATCTCTCCATCTGCCCTCCCTGTACATTATAAAACACAGTACAGATAGAAGAGAAACTTGAGTTCTAAACAGAGGAGGGAAGTGGTAAAACAAAGACTGGAGAATACAACTGAAATGTCATTGGAAAGCAACTATTAATTGCTGGTCAGCTTTCACTGCTGCCCATTTTCATAGATTGCCTGAGGATTTCTTGCTGGTGATTCACATAAACTAGAACAGAATCAAGTAATAAAAAAATTAATCCTGATTTTGCTGTATACTGCATTGGTCTTGGTGTCCTAACACCAACAATAAAAGATTAGCTTAATATAGCCAACACCTTTTTCTGTTATCTTACAGCACTGAAAACCGTTGTGAAAAAAGTGATGTCTTTTCCTTTCTTTATCAATAGAAAAAAAAAAGTGTTACTTGTCATAAGTTTTCTAAAATAATGCAAACTTGCACCGTTAATGATAAAATATTTTGGAATGAAACGTGCTTTAAGTACTTCTTGAAGTGTCGTTACACTAATAATGTAGGACCAATTTTCCTTACACCGAGTTGTGAACAGCCTTGGGACACACTGGACAACAAAGACTCTGTATAATTGCATGTTACCATTCTCTATTGTTTGGACTATTTGATTCCCATGTATCCTTACTTTGTTATATTTAGTTTGTTGATGCCTGACCTACAATATTTGGGGCACGCTCAATGTGTCATCAGCTAAAACCACTGAATCTCTTTCAGCAGCACCCTTCACAACTTTGACACCAGGAATACACTTCCTTGCAGTTATGCCTATTTCCAGTAAGTTCCTCCTGATTGGTCAGCATAAGTTTGGTGGAAAATCGAAAAGAACTGCCATTCACATTGTACATCCAGTTTTCCTGAGGGGAATTTCTGGTGATTGAATTCTTTTTGTGGTTTACAGATGTTATTAGGGCATTTTGTATTACTGACTCTAAACAACCAAGATAAGTCATGGACAATTGTTTTGTATTTCATTTTATTTTTCTGACAGCTCCATCAGAATATTTCTCAAACCATAGAAATGTTGGTTTTGATGCCAGAATTATTCTCAAAGGGTTAACACAACCAACAGGTAAAATATGTGCAAACAAGGTTATAAATAGCTGTCAAAGTTACCTACCATTGTACTCAGAGGATCACAACCATTAATGGAGTTAGGAGTTTCCATCTTACTGCTGCTGACATCTGACAAATCTTCATCTAAATAGGTTGGAGATGGGAAGAGGGGTTCAAACGTCAGGAACACAAGACAAAAATGTCAATGAACAAAGCGTTCATAATATGTCACGAGGAGTGAGCACAATATACAAGCTGCCACCATTTTTATCTCAACCCATTATATCATCACTCTGCTCGTTTTGTCAGTTTAACAAGTAATAAAAGCAAAAAAAACATGATTTGCAGAATATCTGTAAAACCAAAATACCATTGATTCAAACGGTAATCTTTATATCTGAGGGAAGAACAAACTTTCAGAATTTTGGGCAGATTTCATCACGTTATAAAGCAAAACATGTCCACTGTCTTCTATAGATTACTACGGAAGGCAAATTTTCTGGTGAGAAAAGTCATCAACCATACTTCTCAAATTTCAAATTAATTAGCGTAGTCTCAATAGCCTGAAATATAATCACAACGTGTCGTTTTCAACATTTTGTCCACAGTATTAAGGACCTCTGAGATAATTTACAGTGATTACATTCTTAAAGACAAATGTTTTGAAGAATTGAGGGTTAAAGGGGCAAAGTTTTCAAAGCTGTACTCAGCAAATTAGTTTTTATATGTCTGCTTCAATATCTTTCATAACCTTGTATTGCATGTCTGCATACAAATGGAGTAAGTATTCTCAACATTTTTTTCTGAAAGCCAGTGTCCCGTTTAAAGCAGGTCCCTCTACAATTAAAATTACAAACAAAGATATTTGATGCATGGGGTGACTGAACAATCTGTGCTAATTTATTTTTTTCCTTTCAGTGATTGCTTTTAAAAGAATAATCTATTTTGCAGCTCTGATCTCTTGCTAACATTGCCATGACTACCATTTGGAATCAGAGTTTCAGCTAGACCACCCAATATGCATTTAATGTAGCATCTCAATCTTTCTAAAAAAGAAATGGTGCAAGAGATTGCTACAGATAAATACCTACTGTGCTTTTGCTTAAGGTGTATGTAAAGCTAGATTAAAGTAGGTTTCTCCAAAATTCCTAAGAATACAAATAAAATTAAACATATGTAAACAATGGGAACATACAACTAAACATTCAATATACATAAAAAAAGAATCAGGAGTAATGCCCTGGCCAGAAGTGCTTAGAATGCAGAACTCATGACCACAGATTAGGTTGAGATGAATAACGTAGGTTCACTTTCGGGGAGGCAAGATACTTTTCTCTAGTTAACACCGTGAGGACTGAAACCTTGCTTTTTTACCCCCGCTACAAACAGTTTCCTAAATATTGATTTCATCTCTCTCACTGCTAACTACCTGAGGCTGAATCAGAGTGTTCACAACCTTGCCATCATAAAACCCCAAGATGACTTTCTGAGCCCAAGTTGTGTTGTCATTAACTTCAATCTTCATAACATTGCCGAACTGTACCCCAGTCTTAGCTCATCTACTGCTGCAATTATTATCCATGCCTTTGTTTGATCTAGATTTGACTATTTTAATGCATTCTGGTCAACCTCCCACTTTCTACCCTCCATAAATGTGCATCATCCAAACCTTCATTACCCATTTTCTTCTTGGCAGCAAATCTCAGTTGCCCACTGTCCTTGCAGTTCTCTGACTTACACTGGTTTTCATTTAAACAATTCCTTCATTTTTAATTTGTCATCCTTATTTTCAAATCCCTACCAAGACATTCCTCTTCCATTTTTCCAGCCATACAACCCTCCAAGATATCAGCACTCCTCTATTCTAGACTCAAGTATCTCGAATTTTAATGGCCCCATCTTTAGAATCTGTGTCTTCATCTGTCAGGGTCTTAAACTCTTGAATTCCTTTTTCTAAACCTACCAGCCTCTTTTCTTAGTCTTGCCAGCTTTTCAGATACTCCTGATAATCTCTCTCTTTGAGCAAGCTTTTGGTCATCTGATGTGGCTCAAAATTAAGTTTTGCCTACAATGCTCCTCAGACCGTGGGATAGTGTAAGAGATTAAATGTGCTAACTAAATGTAATTGGTTGATTCTTCAGGTGATATTGAAAAGAACAGAAGGATATAATTAAGTGAAGAGTAGGAGGAAGAAGTTTGAAGCGTAAAATATGGCACAGACATGTGGGGCCAAATGATCCGTTGACTGAGCTGTTATTTCTACATCATAAAAAGACTATGGTAGATATGCTTAGCAAGCTAGTTACCATCCACAGAAAGAAAAGCTGATGTTTCACATGTAACCCTTCTACAAAATTGCTTTACGTTTCTTTTTGCAGCCTGTTCTTGTAAAAGGATTCCTCTCCCTTGTCTGAAAATCAAGAGGCAAAGCAGAAATGGGACGATTTCCACCATTGTTTATCATTGCTGTCCAGGTGCCCAAAGTTCTGGAGTGTGACTACTGAACTGAATTCTGCATTTCTGAACTCTGTAGGTAAATTAGCGCTCACACCCCTCACTGACCAACTTAAGTACAAGCTCAGTGACCCAGAGCCTACACGCATTAAACATTGGTACACCTGTTTCAGGTGATGCACATTTTAAAACTTAAACACTTATATCATGAAGAATTGCATCTGGAAGGGATATCTTAGGCCAATGTGGAATTCCAAGCTTATTTTTTTCAAGCACCGATACAGATTAGGTTTATGGTTGAGCGACAAGAACCCACACATAAAATAAACTTACCATTTCATTTTTGTTTAAAAGAAAATACGAGCATCCAAATTTGACAGGCAAGAAAAGACCAGTTGATCCATCAAGCCTGTACCATACCATGAGTGCCACAACAGCATTAATGAACAAAAACCTTTTGGTCCAGGCAAAATACAGAGAAATTGCCCAAGGCCAACACAGAGTAAAATCGTTTCCCCAAACAATCAAAGACAGTTCAAGAAATCACAAGGACCAAGTATTTCGTATGTTTTCTAAGTATCTGGGCTTAAACATTCTGTTTTACCAGAAAAGAATACATCTTCTGATGAAAATGTCTCTTTACACAGTTGGTGTATCCCACCTCACTTTCTTGGCTGACAGTCTCAACAGCCAGCGGGCCGCATATGCAGAACATAATTGCTAGAAGCCTTAGAAAACACGTCTTCAAACTGGAAAGTTTATTTTGTCATCTACATACCTTGGTAATCTTGTTGCCTGGGAAACGTGCATGGAGATTTCGGTCTTCCCTAAAATAAAAATTTTAAAATGGGACATTTATGTGAATACATTGTAAATAAATGTTGTGCAGCATGCACATGCATATTTCATTATCAAACTTCACTGCAATATTTAACATTTAAAATAAGGAACAGATCTTAATGTGCACACCATAGAAACACCTGTGGCGCAATTATTTAGCAACCAGCCAATAACCAAAGCAACTTAGGGTCTCCTATATATGGCCTCCTGGTATTTTAGGTGGTTTTTGTAGTAGGAGAGAGAGAGAGAGAGAGAGACAGACAGAGAGAGAGGTGGAAAGTGTTACAAATATTGTAAAGGGAGTTCCAAAATATGGATGCATAGTCATTCAAACAAATCTGGCTGATAAAAAGAAAGAACAGGAAAATAAAAATAAGTCAGTGGTGGAAAAATGGAGTCACATCATGGAAAACACAAACCAAAGAAATGGCTGTGTCAGGCAGAAACAAAGACTCAAGGGTTTGAAGATTATGGCGAAACTCAGACAATTCACTGAGCTCCAAGTAACCTGTAGAACTTAGCAAAGACACAGGTAATGGAGATTCAGACTTCAGTATAAATAAGAACAAAGGCTGCAGTATTCTGGCAGACTCATAATTCATCATAAGAGTAGGGGTGGGAAAAAAGAAGTGTCTGGTCAGGAGAAGGCTGCAGAAAACAAAACTAAAACTGAAAATCTGAAACATAAACAGAAAAATCTGGAATCGTTTAGCAGATCAGTCAGCAGCTGTTGAGAAAACAGATTAGCTAGCATTTCCGGTATAGACACTATAACAGAAACTAGAATTGAACAGATTGCACAAAAAAAAAAAGAATAAGAGGGATGGAGACATGATAAGGGAAGTGTGATTTTAAAGTGATTAAAAAGAAAATGAGACAGTGTTAATAGTATAAACGTGAAGAGGTTAGGAAAATGCATCACCATTACTGGTAAATGGGATTAGGTTGAAGGTCAGGTGTTCCTCAGATGCAGGTGCAGATTCAATGAGCACTATGCTTTTATGCTTCTGTAAAGGAAATTAATGGCACAATACGTGAATAACTGAAATGACTGTGCTTTCTTATATCAAGAACAATGAACCAAACAGTAAGCCTAAACATGATGACTGAAATAAATGCATTAGAGGCAATTTTGACTTTCAGTAACCAAGACAGAAGCAATATCAATTCAGATTGTCCATTTTGGATCTCTCCTGATTATCAAATCCATTGACAGTCAATAGAAATTGATTTTTCTTTTTAAATCGTCACGCAAAGTCAAAGTGACCCACACTAGCTGTAACAGGAACAAATGAAACAGTGTCTGATTTTCTTTCAGCAACTTAAAATGAGTGAGTATGTGTCTGGCTACATTCCAGCTTTAGCAAGCTGGAGCCTGGAATGTAGGCTGTGTGTTTGTGACCACAAATTGTACTAAGTTTCCTATTTCAATCTTGCGGCATGGAGTGGAGTCCAGTGGAAATCAGGGGTTTCTTTCATAAGAACCAGGGAAAACTGACATAAGTGATAACACAGGAGCTGATGTCCATTCTATGAGCTTCACCAGGGAAAATGTGTGGCCTAGGGAGAGTACAAAAGAGGAAGGGTCACCAGACCCGAAACGTTAACTGTTAACCGACCCCAAGAAAGTAAAGGACACTGGGCAAAATGCTCACTTAGGGAGCCAGTTTAGACAGGAGATGAATAACCTTCCTCCTGAGATGTGACAGTTCTGTGATTTTGTGCCCTAAGCACAGGAGTAAGTTGCTTAGGTCACACCATTGCTGATCATCTCCCAACGTCCAGAGGATATTGTACTGTAGTCCAGTCTCATTTTTAGATAATTCATATTTTTTCTTGATTATAGTACAGGTTAGTCGCAATTACATATTCTTGATAGATCACTAATCAAAACAAATTGAAGCTAGCACTGTGCTGTGTGGTGACATTCAGCCAGAATTGCAATGAAACGATGTGAACGCCTGTCACAGCAGCTGTGTGGGGAGTAAGGCAGCAGTAAGACGAGTCAGTCACAGTAACCTGCTGTTGATAAATCACTCAAAAAAAGTTCATATTTTATGATAATGAGACCTTTGAACACTTCAGTTACAACATGTCCACTGAAGATCTTCTATATGACAAGGATAGGAATTTCACACAAGCCTTCTTTTGCTAATCTTATAAATTAATAGCTACATACAATTCCATAAACTTTAAGGTTTGGTCTCCGTCTTAGTCGTGGCTCCTGCACAAAAAATTCATTATCTTCAGGCGATTCCTCTGATGTTGATGAACTCGCCTGCTCTTGTCCGTTCCTTTTCTGACAGGAATGACACAAAGTCTGAGAGATAACAGTGACTGGAATATTCCGTGGCAGGCTCTGTACAAGCAGACAGAAAAAGAAGAGGATTAGATCAATCTAAAAAGACATTTTTCTTTCTGGGACATCTTTCCCATAAAGTTTCCCCTTTTCTCACCTCCTTCCATACACCGGAGAATTATTCCACACAAATCGAGATGTCCTCTAATACTCAGCCAATCATTTTTTATATCTTATCGGAAATAAGGAGCGTCACTCAATTCTTTGATTATGGAGAGCACTATTGTACAGCAGGATCTTAGTCATGTAGCTATGTGAAAATACAGACTGACACATAAATAAATGTAAACACTCACTGTTTCCAGTGAGGGTTGCTGAGTCATGATCAGGAGTAGAAGTGGGTCTCTTTGTTAGTGACACATGACACTGGGCAGTCCATTTATCTTTTAGAGAAAGGACCTTCAACTGTGCTTCCTGAAAGGATTGGTTTTCTTTTAGAGATCAAGCTCATCATCCTTATACCCTTTCTTTGGTTCTTCAAATACATGCTACAGAACTCAACCTCAGACTACAGAAGAAATGAAATGATTTTCTCCAATTAAAAGGCAGAGAGAATTAGAACATTATGTTACGTACAATATAAATCCTTACTTCAGGATGATTATGAATAATTCAGGACTGTCCTTAGAAGTGATATGAGTTTCCATGGATGATTCTAAATGAAAATGAGAGATCACTTGCAGGAGTGAATGTGAGAGTGGCGAATTTAATGCCACCTTTGTTAAGTTCTGGACATTAACTTTCCAACTGCATACTCCATGAAAAGTATTATTAGAGCCATAATGAGTTTCAGGTATTTTTGAGCCAGACAGTCTGCATTCTATTATATTGCCAACTGAATCTTACAAGAGTCTGAGAATCAAATGTGAAATTCAGCACAACTCAATCTCAATGTCAGGAACAACTCGCACCACCTTTTCTGCTTTTCACAAACAGCAAACATGTACTGCTTATTGAAAGCTTTGTTAATGGCCCAACTCCTCTCATTAATATTCAGCCTTCTGTATTACCAAACTCACCAAAACAGATCTCATGAAAACTTGACAAGAAAGTTAGAGCGGGTACAGATCAGATTCAGCTTGCTCCACACAATCTCTGTGTTGGACACTGGGTACCAACATCTCATGGCACTCTTCATGGGCACCAGCTACACATATCTCACATCCACGGACACTGGCATCCAATATGTGCCAGCCTCCAACAACCCTCATGCCACATCTCCAATCCTCTCAGAATACTGCTGCACATCTGGACTCTTCATTCATGGTCAATGTGCTCACTCACTGTGCCTACCTGGATGCTCACAGCATCCCTGACCTGCCTTGCTTTTTCGCACATTGCACCCTCACCCGCAGGTTCAAGGCTCATATTACTTCTGTGTTGCCATGCCATTTAGCGCAGATACAAAGAAAAGACATTTGTCACGTTTGTCAGTTGGCCTCGGCCAAATTTTGTTTCAAGGGGCTGGGGGTTTGGGGTGGTGGTGGTGGTGTCCGGCACAGTAAGTCAAAGACAGCCTCAGCAACTTGTGCAGGAGCTTGGACACAGTCAGTCAGGCATTTGGGGTGGTCAGAGTCAGGATCATCTGGGGGTGAGGAGCTGAATGTTGGGCAGCCCACCACCCATCTTGTGTATTGCTGCCCTATTCTGCGCTGCCCTTATAGAGTCATACAGCACAGAAACAGACCCTTTGGTCCAATTTGCCCATGCTGACCAATTTTCCCAAACTGAATTAGTCCCACGGACCTGTGTTTGGCCCATATCCCTCTAAACCTTTCCTATTCACGGACCTAGCCAAATATCTTTTAAATATCGTAACTGTTCTGGAATGAGACGGGGGGGCACATATTTAGGGAGATTTACAAATATCACTGGAAATGTTTATATGGTACACAAATATACCATTTTTTATGGCATATGTTCCACAGTGTTGCCACTGTGCACTTTTGGTGGATGGGGTGCCATAGAAAATCCAATATTAAAAATAGGTTATAATCGTGTTACAACATGAAGTAATCTATCAAATCCATAGAATGTCTTTGGAAAATACTTGCATGCACTGTGATGTACACATTGGTAATAAAAACAACAATAAAACACTGCTTAATGTTTTAATCATTTCTAACAATTTTTAGATTTGTGACGCATGCTTGTGTCAACTAAATTTGGAAGACTGAAGATTAAAAAATGGACCTTATAGATTACACTAAGTGTACACATGCAAAACAACTTACACATATGGTCTACTAATGTTTCTCTATCAATTGTACAGATTTTTATGTTCTGCATAGTCTGCAAAACATAGCAGTTCGAACATTAACATCTAACCACTGATTTCGGGCATCCTTGGCTTGCTGTTTACTGACTGACCAGAGGTGTCACTATTGTCAGCAGCTGCAGAGTTTCTCAAATTCAGTGTGCAGCCAAAGGGAAGAGAGGGAGGCAGGGAACTGAAATACCAATTTCAAAATACATTTACTTCAATTTTATAAAGCTATGGCACACAGAGCACCTTTTCAGGGCACTGAGCACTTTCACTGAATGACTCACCTTCACTAATGAATCAAATACTGGAAATAGGAGAACTAATTTGATTTCATAGAGTTCTTTGGCTAAACCTGAGCTCCAACTTGTAGCTGTTTTAATTGGAGATAACAAGCATGGGGCTGGATGAACACAGCAGGTCAAGCAGCATCATAGGAGCAGGAAAACTTGACGTTTTGGGCCTAAACCCTTCATCAGAAATGGGGGAGGGGAAGAGGGTTCTGA
>JAHRHZ010000023.1:22153767-22180833 GCA_024137785.1 Ginglymostoma cirratum | reverse complement strand
CCCTTCTTCAGAAAGGTCTTCTTCAGGTCATTTTCTGAAGAAGGGTCTAGGCCCGAAACGTCAGCTTTCCTGCTCCTCTGATGCTGCTTGGCCTGCTGAGTTCATCCAGCTCTACACCTTGTTATCTCAGATTCTCCAGCATCAGCAGTTCCTACTATCTCTGTGATGTTAACTAAGTGTGCAATGAAGCATGAGAATTTATTGGGAGTGGAAATTCAATGCAAAGGGGCAATGAGTTACCGTTTATGTACATTATTTTACATAATAAACAATTCAAGTGAACTGCTTGCACAGCAGAGGTAGAAGAACTGGAGGGTGGCTGCATGTATGAGTTTGTGAGGAACAGCATATTTGTGGTAAGGGCTGGAATTCATGTGCAAGTTTCCGAATCTCACCTTCTGGCTGGAATATGGATCGGAAGTCTGCACTGAGGGAGGAGAACACAGTCATCCATTGGATTCTCTTCAGGATGGCCAAAGGGTGAGCCTGTCGCCCAAAGAGGAATGATGGGCCAGTTCTCTAAACAGAGGGTCAATCTAAGGCCTTCCAGCTTGAAATGAACAGTAGGCTCCAACAGAATCGAAGTGAGGGAGACTGTACTTCAAATGTAAAACCCCTTGTTTGAGACGAGAGAGAGAGAAAGCTAGTGAATTACAGACCAATTAGCCTGACATCAGTACAAGGTGGATATCAGAACCAAAGTATTAAAGAATGAATAACAGGGAACGTGAAAAAACATAATATGAGGAGCAGTCGATGGGGTTTTAATGAAGGGGAAACCTTGGGCAGAATTTTACTGGGAGTGCTTAACTGCCCAGAAGTCAAGTTGACTGGAAGCTTGCTCCATTTGAACCCACTGTCCAGCCATCACCCAGGAGGAAGTCTCAACCTCTGGAGCTGCTGGTCAATCTGATTGGCCAGCAGCTGTAAGTCACAGTATCAGAGCTGAGTAGTGGGCGTGACTGGTACAGCAGGAAGAGGTCCCAGTAAGATCACAAGGTGGGTGATAGAGATGGGTTTTGTCAGGTAGGTGACACAGAAAGAAGGGAGGGAGTAGCATCTTGGCAGGGACACCCTTAATGCGTGCAGGGTACCCATGGAATGAATGACTCCCCACTCCTGGGCTTCCTGCTTTGTCTTATGTAGGCCTTTAAAGATGCCCTGCCCACTCCTGGTAGACTGCACACACCAGTTATAGCAAGGCATGACCAGTACATTCTTCAGGTCACTTTTTTAAAATCTATTCATTCGCGTGACCTGAGTATCACCAGCTGGGCCAGCATTTATTACCCATTCCTAGTTACCATTGAGAAGGTGGTAATGAGCTGCTTCCTTGAACTATTGCAGTCATATGCTAGAGGTAGATCCACAAAGCCAGAAGGCAGGCAGTTCCAGGATTTTGACCCAGTGGTAGTGAAGGAATTGTGATACATTTCCAAGATATTTTTAATCAACTTCTTCAGACAAATTGCGACATGCCTGGGACAGGTGGGGCTTGAACCCAGGCCTTCTGGCCCAGAGATAGGGACATGACTACAGCACCACGAAAGCCCATCATGTTAAGTCATCTAAAAGACCATTGATCGTTTACTTAAATATGACAGGAGAGTCGTTGACCCCGTTTTACATAAGCCTCTGCTGAAAACACATACAGCTGTGGATCAAGTGTACGCCTGATAAATCCGTAACAGCTTCCTGGCACTGTAACTGCCATAGTAAATAAAGGGCTACCTGTGGCTGTAGCATACTTGGATTTTCATAAAGAATTCAATAAGGTGCCCCACAAAAGTTTAGGGTTTAGGGTTTCTGGAATTGGAGGTCATTTTAGCATGGATTGCGGATTGATTAATACACAGAATATCACAGTCAGAGTAGGTTTTGGGCTATCAAAGTGGTATAGTGTTGCCAGGATTAGTGCTAAAGCCTCAGCTGTTTACAATCCATAAACAAAGACTTTGGTGATGAGAAAAAGTGTATTATCTCCATATGTGGGGATCTTGTGGTGCGATGGTAGTGTCCATGCCTCTGGGCAAGAAAGTCCCAGATGCTCCATAGGTGTGTCATAACAGGTCTGAGTCAGAAATCGCACAACACCAGGTTATAGTCCAACAGGTTTACTTGAAAACACAAGCTGTCGGAGCGTAGTCCCTTCGTCAGGTGAAGGAGGAAAGAAGCACATAGAACATAGAACTTATAAGTAACAGATCAAAGGGTCATCCAACTGATGAAGATGTATTAAACAAACCTAAGACGCCGTTAAATCTTTAATCAATTAGAAGGTTTTAATTGATTAATATGTATATGTAAATCCCCGAATTCCTTTCAAGTCACTGCTCCGAGAGAACTGAAGGTTTTACCAGTGTAAAGTAGAGGTGACATTTTAGGTCAGACAATGCATGTTAGGTGCGAGACCTTGTTTTTGTGTTTTAGTTTGGAGTCAGACTGATTTTATTTCTAAAGCAGGAATTTATAAAACACCACATTGACTGTCTACAAACCGTGCGCTTTTTGAACAAAATAGAATGTATCTACAAATACATATTCGCCCGACAGATACATACGTGCGTGTGTGAGAGACAGCGAGAGCGCGAGGGAGCGAGAGAGGCACCTCCACCTTATAACAGGGCTAAGCAGTTGATTAAAGTAACTACTATTTCCAAGTTTGCTGATGGTACAAAACAAGATGGAAAATAAGCAGCACTGAGTGTGCAGATTTAAAAAGGAATATAGATTGGTTAAGGGGCAAGGAGGGTGACAATGGAGCTTATCGTGGGAAAGTGCAACATTATCCAGGGAGATTAGCAAGGCAGAATATGTTTTGAGACATGAAAAACTACCGAGTTGTAGAGGAATTTGGAGGTCTTTGTTCACAAGGTTAACCTTCAGGTGCAAAACACAAGTGGAAAGCCAAATGCAATATAAGCTTTTTCTGCAAGGGATCAGAGTATAAGAGTAAGAAAGTATTGACAATTACATACAACTTTGGTGAGATTATACACGGAGTACTGCGTACAGTCTGGTCTCAGCCAAGGAAGAATATGCTGGCTTTAGTTGAGATGCCATGAAGGTTCACTACATTGATTTCTGGGATATCAGGGCTTCCCTATGAGGAAAGATTGAGTAAAAGGACCAATACTCTCTGAAGAAAGCTGAATTACATATTTGAAATGTGTAAAATTCTGAGAAGGCTTGACAGGGATGACATTGAGAAGCTGTTTCACCAAGCTGAAGAATCTAAAATGCAGGATCACAGTTTCAGGATAAAGGGTTTGCCACTTAGAATAAAGATGAAGAGAAACGTAGAACACAGTACACACAATAAGACCAGCACAGGAACAGGCCCTTTAGCCCATCATGCCTGCGCCAACCATGATGCCATTCTAAACAAATTCCATCTGCCTGCTCATGGTCCTTGTCCCTTTATTTCCTACCTGTCTGTCTAAATGCCTCAAACATTGCTATTGTATCCAGTCCTACCACCTTCCCTAGCAGTGTGTTCCAAGCAACAATCACCCTCTGTGTAAAAATTTGACTCTCATATCTCCCTTAAAACTTTCCACCTCTCACCTTAAATCTATGCATCGTAGTATTTGAAATTTCCACCGAAGATTGGGCCTAGTAGGTGGAAAGAATGTCTTTTTTTTCCTGGGCAAATGACATTGGGACAGCTGAAAAGCAATGAATAATTCTGCTGACAACTTGTGGACCCACCACTTTTTCGGTTATTAGGACCCTAATTTTCCCTGATACTAAAACCTTTCAAAAGTTGACAGATTTAGTTAAGGAATATTACAACCCCAAACCTCCTCTAATTCTGAGGCATTATCAGTTTTACTCAGCAATTCGAGAATCAGGGGAATCCCGATCAGCATTTTTGACTGGATTAAGACAACTGGCAGAGGCATGTGATTTTGGGTTAACCCCGAATGAGATCCGAGAGACTGTTTGATATGTGGGATTAGTGATATAACCAGGCTAAAGCACCTACTAGCTGAAGCCCAACTGGACTTCAAACAGGCACTAAAACTGGCTTTGTCAATGGAAAATTCAACAAGTGGAGCAAGAATGATTGTCCTGAGTAAGGATCACACGCCAGATTCATTAAAGGGTTTCCAAAATGAAGATGTTGGCAAGAAGTTGTGTGGTGGCCAGGATTGGATGCACATATTGCTACATTGGTGGGGCAGTGCTCAGTGCACCAATAAGGACAAAAGTTACTGCCAGCAGCTGCCCCACATTCGTGGAAAAGGCCGTGTAAACCCCCAACTTGGTTACACGTTGACGATGCAGGTCCTTTCATAGGGTCAACGTTCTTGGTCATTGTGGACACCCACTCGAAGTGGCTAAACGTGCACAGCATTCATTTATCAAACACGGGGATGATAACTGAAAAACTGCAGGCATCTTTTAAAATACATGGACTCCTCAAAGTGATGGTCACAACTAACAGGCCATCATTTACCAGCAGGAAATTTGAGCATTTGCTAAAGTTAAATAGTATTTGACACATACAGGCAGCTCCATACCAGCCATTGTCCAATGGGTTGGCAGGAAGAGCAGTCCAAACTTTGAAGGCAGGCTCAAACAAACAGCCTACAGCTTCATTAGATACCAAACTGTCCTGGTTTCCATTTGAATATAAGACCACCCCTCATGCAACTACAGGGATAGCTCCAGCAGAATTGGTAACAGGCAGAATATTCTGCACCAGGTTACATCTGATCTTCACGGACCGGGGTGGGGGTTGGTGGTGAGGGGGTGGTGAAAGGGCACCAGGAATGCCAATGCTAGACACAAGACACCACGAAGCAAGAGACAGCCTACTTCAGAGAATGAAGTTTGGTATAGGAACCACAGGAATGGCCCTGCATGGGTAAGAGACATGGTTGACGAGAGGTCAGATCAGTGACATATAAAGTTCGGATAGGTGCGACAGTCCTGGACAAGCAGGCGGACCATATGAAAGCTCAAAACTTGCAAACAGGGTGGGAGCAAAACATGCCCGGCTCCTCAACTGTCTTTCTGACTGTTCCAGAATCCATGGGTTCTCCCTTCTCTGTCAAGCATTGAAGATACATTGGAATTTGAGATGGATATGGCAGACGTTGCCACCTTGATGCCTTTACCATTTGAAAGAGAGGATGATTTTCTTCGGAGGTGCTCCGGACACAAGAGGTGAGCTGTTGTGCATTACCTGCAGCCTGTATCAGAGACAGGGTGGGAACCTGACCTGATGCTAAAATGCCCCATTTTAGGGGCTACAGGAAGAGCTACAAATAAAAAACAACCAGCCAACGTCCTCGGACTCAGTGTGGCAGGGATATAGTGACTGTAATAAGGTCAGCCAAGTGGCCCTCACAGAATATGATGTCCCTGATTGGACCAGGTTAATAGCCCCAATCAGGGAGGCCTGGCTGACAGATATAAACAGGAATGTGATAGCTTCCCTTCATTCTGAGAGCTGGATCAGTGTCAGGGACTCACTACATGTAAATTAAGGGTGATTTGGCGATGGGATACTGGGATCTGTGGAGTTATTTCACAGCCAGGCTCATTCCCCAATGCAAGTACAGCCACCTCCCTAGCTGGGCTAACTATATATTGTTTCAAGAAACTCTCCTGGATGCACTGAACAAATTCTGCCCCATCTGAGACCTGGCTCTAAGGGAGCCCCAGTGAATATTGGTGAAGTTAAAAATCACGCACTACAACAGGCCTGTTTTAACTTCTTTCCACGATCTGCTTAGATATCTGTTCCTCTATCTCCCGCTGGCTATTGGGAAGCCGAGAGTATAATCCTATCATTGTGACTGTGCCTTTTCTACCTCTATCTAAACGCTAGAACTTTGAACTGCCAGTCCTGTCCTTCTCTTGGCCAAGTTTCTGTAAGAACATTAGGGTGATAAGTCTTTTGAATTCTCTACCTAAGAAGCTGTGAGATGTTTTTCAGTGCATATATTCAAAACCGAGATCAAGACAGCCACGGGTGAGGTTCTGGAAGACTGGAGGTTGGCTAATGTGATGCCATCATTTAAAAAAAAATGCTAAAAGGAAAAGCCAGGGACCGGTGAGCCTGATATCACTGGAGGTTAAGTTGTTGGAAGGGGTTCTAAGGGACAGGATTTGCATGCATTTGGAAAGGCAAGGTCTGATTAGGGAATTGTCTTTGTGCGTGGGAAGTTGTGTCTCATTAACGTGATTGAGTCTTTTTGAAGAGGTAATATAAAAGATTGAAGAAGGCAGAATGGTAGATGTTGTCTATATGGATTTCAACAAAGCATTTAACAATCATGGTAAACTGGTTAGTAAGGTTAGAGTACATGGGATCTAGGGAGGGCTAGCCAGTTGGATACTAAAATTGACTTGAAGGTAGGATACAGAGGGTGGTAGTAGAGGATTGCTTTTCAGACTGGAGGCCTATGACCAACAGTGTTCTATGGAGATTGATACTGGGTCCACTTTTGTTTGTCATCTATACAAATGATTTGGATGCGAATACAGGAGGCATGGTTAGTAAGTTTGCAAATGACAGCAAAATTGGAGGTGTAGCAAACAGTGAAGAAGGTTACTTCAGAGTACAACAGGACCTTGACCACATGCGCCAATGAGCCTAGGAGTAGCAGGTGGAGTTTAATTTAGATAAACGTGAGGTGTTGCATTTTGGCAAGGCAAACCAGGGCAGGACTTAGACAGTTAAGGGTAGGGCGTTGGGAAGTGTTGCTGAACAAAGAGACCTAGGGGTGCAGGTGCATAGTTCCTCGAAAGTGGAGTCACAGGTGGACAGGGTGGTGAAGAAAGTGTTCATTGGGCAGAACTTTGAGGTGAGATGTCATGTTGCGGCTGTACAGGACATTGGTGAGGCCACTTTTTGAATACTGCATTCAATTCTGGTCTCCCTTCTCTTGGGAAAATGTTTTGAAACTTGAGAGGGTGCAGAAAAGATTTACAAGGATGTTGCTGGGACTGGATGGTTTGAGTTATAGGAAGAGGCTCAATATGCTGGGGCTTTTTTCCCCTGGAGTGTTGGAGGCTGAGAGGTGACCATATAGAGGTTTATAAAATCCTGACAGGCACGGAGAGGGTGAATAGCCAAGGTCTTTTTCCCAGGGTAGGGGCGCCCAAACCTAGACAGCATGCGAGTGAGAGAAAAGATTTAAAAAGACCAGACGGATACGTGTATGAGCTGCCACAGGAAGTGGTCGAGGCTGATACAATTACATCATTTAAAAGGCATCTGCATTGGTATATGAACAGGAAGGGTATACGGGGATATGGCCAAATGCTGGCAAATGGGACGAGGTCAGATTAGGATGCCTGGTCAGCGCAGACGAGTTGGATCAATGTATTTGTTTCCACACCGTACAAATCTTTGACGCCAATATGTTTTTGGGCACCAAGTGAATCAAAGGATGTGGGGTTGGAATTGTCGCAGGCTGATAGGCAGGCTTGATGGGTTTTATGTTCGATTCCTGTCAGGGTGGCCTGCAGCAACTTGGAAAAGTTGTACTAACAGCCCCTCTCGAACCTGCAATTTTCAATGCTTGAATGGAGCTGGTTGTTTTCTCTCGCAACTGCTGTTCCAAGTTCTTTTCAAGCTACTGGCTGTCCTAAATTTAGAGATGCTCCTTTAAAATCTGTGGAGTAAAATCCTGGAACATGCTATCCAACTGCATGTGGGAGGACATTCACCATGCGGACTTTGGGGTCAAGTCACCATCATCTTCTCAACAGCAACCAATAATGTCAACCCTGCCAATAATGCTCACCATCCAAGACTGAAGAATATGGAAAAACACATGGCAAATAGTAAGCAGGAATGAAAGGCAATTTCTTTGCTCATCAATTTTTGTTCACATTGTACCAATGACAGCCCTGAGCACTTCAAAGTCAGGCATGGCATGAGACATATAACAGAAAGACCCACATGAACCTGACAATGCATCTATGCAAGAAAAAGAACAGTTTAAAAGTTACTTACCGCGTGATAAGCAAGACCTTTCTTGAACTCACTGAGATTAAGTTTTCACTTGTCAAAAATGGTTACTCGGGCTTTTAACAGAGAAAATGAATCTTCTGAAGGCACAAATATGGTTCTGAAGTCATACAGTCGTCCAGCCCATCATGTTGTTTGCTGGCTCTCTCCATGAATTACTCATTTAGTTCCAGTCCCTCATTATTCCCGAAGCCCTGTATTTCTTTTCTCTTTCAAGGTTATGTAATTCTCCTTGAAAACTATGATTGAACCTGCCCCCACTCCAAGTTATGCATGATGTAAAATGAGGAGAAGCTTCATAAAGGACTCAAAAACTGTAGTAAACTTTTCAGAATAAAATGCAGCAAAAAAAAAAATCAGCAAATACTAAACAATGGACAATACAGCACTAACAAGTTTTGTTTTTTTCCAGTTTAACAACACTATAGGTTACCACATCTCTAGTTTATCACGAAGATATCCCCAGTCCTGTGATTTGACACAAAACTTTCAAAGTCAGACATATAATGAAGCAAAACGATCCTGAGACAATAGCACCTAAATTTGGGACTGTAATTTTTTTTCAATTTTATGTCAGTCACCACCTGCAAGTTCCATTCCTATATTGAAATATATATTCCTTCACTGTCACTGGGTCAAAAACCCCCAAGTTCCCTTCCGAACAGCATTGTGGGTATACTAATGCTACACAGACTGCAACAGTTCAAAGAAGACAGCTCACCACTATCTTTAATTTTTTTTATTATTCACTCATGGAAAGTGGGCATCGCTGGCAGGGCCAGCATTTTTTTGACCATCCCTAGTTGCCCTTGAAAAGGTGGTGATGAGGTGCCTTCTTGAACCACTGCAGTTCATGTGCTGTAGGCAAGCCCAAAATGCTATCAGATTGGGTCAAAATCCTGGAATTACCTAAGCTTGAAGGAACAGAGATATATTTCCTAGTCTGCATGCTATGTGGTTTAGAGGTGAAATTGCAGGGGGTGGTGATCCTGTGTAACTGTTGCCCCTGTAATTTTCAATGGGAGTGATTATGGGTTTGGAAAGTGCTGTTGAAGAAGCCTTGGTGAATTTCTACAGTGTATCTTATATAGATGGTATACATTGTTGCTACTAAGTGTCAGTGATACAGGGATTGAATGCTTGCGGATGTGTTGTCAATTAAGTAGATGGTGTCAAGCTTCTTGATTGTTAGAATTGCACACATCCGCACATGGAGAATATTTCATCACACTCCTGATTGGTGCCTTGTAATTAACGGACAGGATTTGGGGAAATCAGGAAGGGAGTTACTTGCTACAGGATTCTCAGCTTTTGACCTGCTGTTCAATCTGCAGTAATTTTATGACCAGCTTGACAAATGGTGACCCCAAGATAGCGATAGCAGGGGAATCTAGTGGTGATGATAATACCAATGCCATTGAATGACAAGGGATAGTGTTTAGATTCTCTCTTGCTGGAGGTGTTCATTGCCTGGCATGTCTGTGGCTTGAATGATACTTACCACTTGTCAGTTCAAACCTGGATATCGTCCAGGTCCTGACACGTTTAGAGATAGACTGCTTTAGTTTCCGAGGAGAAATGAATTGAGCTGAACATTGTGCAATCATCAGTGAACATCTCCATTTCTGACCTTATGATAGAGGGAAGGACATCAATGAAGCAGCTGAAGATGGTTGTGCCATTTTGTCACAGGAACAATGACAATGACAGACAAGCAGCTAATGGTTACCTTGCCAGCAAAATACACAGGAATTCCTACATTATTGCAAATAGGTGAGCAATGGAATCATTAAATCAGGGTGTGGGAGGAAGGATTAGTGGAATAAAGACAGGACGTGATGGTTAAAAACCGCACCTGGTCTGCAGACAAGGTGTCCTTGGACATACGCCGAAGTTTTGACTCCAAGGCCACAATTTTCCCTTCTTTCCTGACAATCTGAATTTGGAGCTCATCATTTTTCTCCTCTAGTTCCCGGATCTGTTTGCGATATTTATCTTTGTCAATCAGGCATTGTGAGAACTGCGTCTGGGCTTCATCTCGGGATCGGAATGCCTGGAAGAAGTGCAATGATTAGAATGTGTGAAATACATACACATGCACACTGAACGCCTCAATGCATTTACTGGCTTTTGAAGCTAATAAGAGCTTTCAGGCAAAGTAATAAAAGGGCCTTTATGAAAGAGCTGTGATACGTGAAAAGGAATGTAGGTTTAATCTGTTAGAAATTATTATCTTCAAACCCGTAGCGCATGTGTGAATGAGGAAGGTTACAGTATAATGAGGAGCAGAGAGAATATTCTAAAATACCTTGGCTATAAAAGTTAGCCATTATACTGTAATAAAATGTAATAGATTTTTGAGTCGCAAGGTTTTTTTATTACATTTTTTCTCTTCCATTAACAGGCTCTTTCATTATATTCAAATAGCTATTTTTTTCTGGGTCTGGATAGTAGGCATTTCTACCATTACAACTGCACCCCAGCTTGTCCCATGGTGGGACTGAGGACAAAATATTCCTGACTTACAAACGTGGACTCAAATGGCAACGTTCTCATCTCACCTAAACTGAACTAACTCAGCAGGCAGTTGGTTTAAATGTAGAATTGTACAGTTTAATGCCTTTCTAGGACAATTAAAGCTTTCAAAACTGAGCCCAATAGATTTTTATTAGTCAAGAGTATCAGTGAATATGGAGCAAAGGCAGGTGAATGCAATTCTGATAAAGACCAATCATAAATAACCGATTGGCAGAGAAGGCTCAAGGGGGCTGAATGAACAACTCCTGACAGCTTCCTGCGCTGTCAAGTGCATTCACCCATTTACATATTAGTGTTTAAAGGTAGAGAGCTTTGTGAAATCTGTCAGTTAAGAAGTACTAATTTATTTAAATTGTCATTGGGAAAAATTACACCTGTAACCTTTTAGGTGATGACTTCATATTGATTACACATTAGCTCATGTTGAAGTTCACTAAAGGTTATCCAGAACTAGCTCCATTAACTTCCCTGGCATTTTGCCTTCAGTCAGCATTAACTTCCATGAACTCAGTAGCCTCGGGTCAGTAACCAAACTTGTCTGAAGCAGCAAGTCTGAGTAAATCAATACAGCTACTTGGGGAGACATTCAGGTTACGGTTATAAGTTATGTCATTGAAACATTTTGTTGGGCTCGAGAAGACTCATAATGACAGATCCCTTCAGGGATGATGATACTCTTGGCGCAATTAAAGCAGATTCCAGTTATCAGATGGGTTTGCTTGAGTATCTTCATTTAATTAAGCCACATTGATCCAGGTCTCGGCTCCTGTTGCACCACAAATTTCCTACATTACAGCACTGTCTGCACTCAATGGCATTGTGGAACTTCAAATTCTTTCTTTTATCTCTTAAAAGAAGTTATGAGAGCCAGGAGAGGAAGACAAGCTAAAGAATGCAGACTGTCTTTAATCTTCCTCAGCTGCACTAATCAAAAATCACACAAAAAAAAGATTTGTACTGCCCTTACTGGGCTTTGCATGTATGTATCTAATTGACTACGTGAGCAATTTACTGGTGGTGGTTAATAGCTAAAAGCAAGAAAAGTCTGAGAGTAAAAAAAGAAACCCATCAGGTGTGTGTAAGAGCATTTCAGGATAAAAGAAAAAAGTATGCACAAAAAAAAGCAGACAATTACAGATGTATTGATGAGGTCTCAAATCTTCTATAGGCAAAAGGAGGGCGTGGAACAGAATTCAATGGCGGTGGTGGAAGGAAAATGGTGGCAGTGGACTAAACTTGAGCCTTTTACATATCTCACCTCATTTCTATAGATCTACCACCACTGGTTTTGCATCCTATCCAATTTTTATAAGATCCCAAAGTGTTTGACATTGTTCAATGCATTTTTATCTTCGCTTTACAGAAAAAGGCCATTTTCAACAGAGGTCAAAGTGCACAGGGTGTCAGCAAGCCAAACTTTTTGCCACTTCGAAGGACATTGAGGTCATTGACTGGCATTCTGAAACTACATCAGCATATTGTAAGATGTGTCAGGATTATACTTCTGGTTTACATAATAATTTCAAAAGGTTTTAATAACATAATCCAATTGGATGGAAACCACTTTGGGACAATCATGTGAGCATTTCATATTTTTTCTATTTTCACGCTTGTCGTTCTGTTCAGGTGATTGGACACTCAAAGGATCAAAGGATTGTAGGTTCGCAGTCAACTCCCAGAATTTGAGCACAAACTATACTCTGATACTCCAAAACAGCACCGTTAAAGGTACCATATTTCAGATGTGACATTAAGCCAAAGATTCTGGCACTATTTGAAGGGTTTATCCCAGCAATATTTCACATCAGTAAAACAAATTATCTAGCTTTTTTTATGTCATCACTGTTTGTGGGGGTTTGCTATGTGTAAATTGGTTGCCACATTTCCTCCAATACAAGAGTGACTTTATTGAATATGAAGCACTTTGGGATGTCCTAAAATTTTGAAATTGCTGTATTAATACAAGTCTTCATCGACAACATAGTGTTTAGACCAAAACACAGACTACAATCAGTCACTTTACTTCAAATGGCAAACATTAGTGAACAGCTTTCAGCCAAAAGCACTATATATTACATAATCAAATTCACTATTTTCTTCAATATTTCAAAACATAAAAAGGCTTCCTTGAGCTGTCTCTCAAAATACATTAAACATTGAAAAATGGATGTTTACTTGCATACTTTTGCAACTGATGGATTATTTGCACTCAAAGCCGGGTAAACAATTTATATTGAAGAAGATCCAATCCATATTGGGTGCACTTTACATCCTTTCAAAAGAAAATGAATCGAACTGTCACCCAAACCTGATCTCGCTCTTTTTCCACTTCTTCCAGCTGAAACATGATAGTGTTCATCCGATGCTTGTACATTTCACAATCTTTAACCAGCGTTGAACATTTTAACTCCAAATCCTCTTTCTCCTCAAGATACTGAAACAATGCACAAGTCACAACCAGTGATAATTCCACTTTCAGCAGTCATGACACTCAGATTGCAAACACGAATTATTTGATACCATGGTGTGTTGCAGTCAGACAGAGTAATTAACATAAATCAGGTGAACTTCAATAGCTGGGGAAGAAAATTGCAAAGAACCAAACGCTCTGAAGAGAACAAGGTGTAGAGCTGGATGAACACAGCAGGCCAAGCAGCATCAGAGGAGCAGGAAAGCTGATGTTTCGGGCCTAGACCCTTCATCAGAAAATTTTATCTCAGATTCTTGTTATCTCAGGTTCTCCAGCATCTGCAGTTCCTACTAGCTCTGAAGAGAACAATGCACAGGTGCTTCATAGGATCGCTGGACTTAGTGAAATTGTCTTAATAACAGCAACATGCAATGTTAACAGCCACGAAATGCATGCTTCTAGGAAGTATAAGTGGCGTAGCCACCGTCTATGCTAATAAATACTGAACTTGCAGTGGATCACAGTGTTAGCACCAGTTTTATCACTAGCCTTATGATAATATTCTAAAGTACAAGATAACTGTTGTCAGCACATCCCTGTGCTTGTGAGACCTGAACTGTGCGTTAACTAATAATAGCATTGGAAAAATTCTGTCAGCAATTTCTCTGATGTTCTCCACATTCAGTGGGGGCCATAAAACTGATGTCCCTCTTGATGCTATCTCTGTATTTTTATTCACTTATGAGATATGGGCCTGGCTGACCACCATTTATTGCCTGACCCTAGTTGCCCTTGAGAAAGTGCTGGTGAGCCGCCTACTTGAACTGCTGCAATCTACATGCTGTAGGCTTGACCCACAATGCTATTAGGGAGGGAATTCCAGGATTTTGACCCAGTGACAGTGAAGGAATGGTGATATATTTCCAAGTCAAGATGGTGAGTGGCTTGGAGGGGAACTTGACTGTGGTGGCATCTGCTGTCCTTGTCTTTCCAGAAGGAAGCAGTCATGGGTTTGAAAGGTGCCGTCTAATAATCTAAGGCGAATTTCTGCAGTGCATCTTGCTGATAGTACACACTGTTGCTACAGAGCATTGGTGGTGGAGAGAATGGATGTACATGTATACAGTGCCAATCAGGCCAGCAGTTTTGTTCTGGATAGTGTCAAGTTCCTCCATTAGTTGGAGTTGCACTCATCCTGGCAAGTGAAGAGTATTCCATCACACTCCCGACTTGTAAATGACGGACAGGCTTTGGGAGTCAGGAAGTGTGTTAACTGCTGCAGTATTCATAGCCTCTGTCCTGCTTTTATGGCTGTTATGTTTATGTGGTAAGTCCAGTTGAGTGTCTGGTCAATGGTAATCCCTAGTTTGCTGATAGTGGGGAATTCAGTGATGATAATATCATTAAATGTCAAGGGCCAGTGGTTAGATGGTGTCTTAAATGAGATGGTCATAGCCTGGCATTTATGTATGGTGAATGTTACTTGCCTCTTGTCAACACAAGTCTGGATATTGTCCAGATCTTATTGCATTTGAACACGGACTGATTCTATACCTGACGAGTCACGAATGGTGTTGAACATTGCACAGTCCCCACATTGAACATCCCCACTTCTCAGCTTATGATGGAGGGACGGTCATTGATGAAGATGCTGGTTGGGCCTAGGACACTACCCTGAGGACTTCCCACAGAGATGTCCTGGAGCTGAGATGACTGACTTCCACACAATCATAACCATCTTCCTATATGCCAGATATGACTTCGAACAGCAGAGAGTTTGCCCCCGACACCAACTGTTGTGCCCAAGCTGCTCGATGTCACACTTGGTTGAATGTGGCCTTGTTTTCAAGGGTTGTCACTCTCATCTCACTTCTGGTATCTTTTGTCTGCATGCATTCAGGCGAGACTCCTGCAAAATCACCTTTGATGCCGCTGGACACAGTGGCTGCAATGTGTCCCCCCAACCAAGTCCTATTTTCTTAACTCCTAAATGGCCAAAGTTGCAGGAGAGAACAAAGACACTCAAACTCTCTTTGAAATGTGGCAGCTTCGTCTTCAACAACTGGGAGGAGTTTGCCACCGATTGTTCAAAACGGTGACAAACCGACCGCTTTGAATCACAGCATTTTAATGGGGAAGCAGAGCTATGGCAAAGAAAGGAAGTGAAGAAAACAATTCTCAGTTGTGTCAGTTCTTCAAATCCAAATGTCTTCCAGAGCCCTTACCTTATCTCTCAGTTCTTCCGCTTGTCTGTTCTCCTCCTGTAAATTGAAAATTTTGTTGACAAGGTCTTGTCTGTCTTCCAGAGCCTCCTGCCGATCATGCTCCAAGATGTCAAGGATTGCTTTTTCAGAATCTGGTAAGCTCCGTTTCCCAGCCTTAAAAAAGAAGAGATACAATTGACAAAACTGTCAGGTAACGGTTGCCGTGATCAGATCATTTCTTGCTGTATACCATGCAAACTAATGATAGCCTCCACCCCAAAGTGGTTACTCTTGGGCCGGAAAACGACCCAGACTACCTCAGATTAAGGGTAAAGTATCTCAAAAACTTCAACTGCTTCACTCTGCTGCTCTGCAGTAGTAACACCAGTGGTGTTTGCCACCAACAGAATGCTGCCATCAAGCCAAAAAGATGTCCTACCTATCACACAAATGTGTGAGTAATGTGGTTTATGAATTTCAGTGCAGGTGTGATGGGTTAAGTAGAATGTAGGCCCCACTACTGGTGGGTCATACCAACCAGCATATCCCTTCAGCTGGTGACAACAAAGTACTGACTTTACTTAACCAGACCTTGTTGCAAAATTCACAACAGTATTGAACATCAGCTGTAATTTTGCAAATGGAAAACATTTGCTACACGATCTGGAATGTGCAAAGAGTTACATTAACAATTAATTTAGAATTGTCAGGTAGGCTCTCAGTGTGGTGTAGCAAAAAAATCCGAAGAACTACGGATGCTGGAAATCAGGAACAAAGTCAGAAATTGTTGGCCAAACTCAGCAAATCTGTCAGCATTTCTGAACAGAAAACAGAGTTAATGTCTCGGGTGCAGTGATCCTTCTTCAGAATACATACGTGTGTAACAAAGGTTCTAACTCAACAAAATAGTTTACTACCATTTGCTGTTTCATCTCTCAGGGCGATGCCCTGGACAATCACAACCTGCCCGATATAAAATGAAGACAAAGCCTGGCTGTTAACTGTCAATCAATATTATTTAGTGCATTCTCCATGGCAACACCTCGATCAATCAGAGCGTACTTGCCAACTAACCAGCACTCTCAGGCAGTATGAATGTTGTTCTTTCCCCCTTGAATTGTTGAATGTGAATTGTCTGATTAGGGCAAGACAAAAAGCTTCAACAATTTATCTTTTGTCAGCAATACTCACGTTCTATTTGACCAAATAATGAATTGTGACATTGATGAGATAGGCATAACATTCCCTTGGAACTGTCCGAGTTCCTGTGCCAATTGCTATATAAAGGTAAGGTCATCACAGCCCTACTGGACCAGAAGCCTGGTGGTTTAACCGGAGGGTCACCACGCCTGACACAGGGGGAAAGATTAAGAAAGAAAGTTCTTCATGGTAACCTCAGCAATATGGTTATTGAACCCACTCTGTTGGCAACACTCTACATCACAACGCAGCCATCCAACCAACTGAACTAACCCATCCTCCCTCTCGCATCCTTGACCAGTCACAATCTGTCCATCTTCTCTCCCACCTATCTACCCCACCCTTCCCAGTGACCAATCCCAACCACCCCCTACCTGTATCCACCTGTCACCATCCCACCGACCTTCGCCCCCAGCCCCACCCCTCCTCCCTCTATTTATTTCCCAGCTCCTTTCCCCCTCCCCAGTTCTGAAGGGTCCCGACCCAAAACGTTAACTTTCCTGTTCCTCCAACTGCTGTTTGGCCTGCTGAGTTCCTCCAGCTCCATACTGTGTTATCTCAGACTCCAGCATCTGCAGTTCTTGCTGTCTTTGAGCATGAGCAGTTTGTCTGATTTTGCATCATGCTGAATTTCGGATGTTAGATTTTATGTTATATGTATTATGGCCTAGTCTTAACATTTTTTTTTGTTAATAATCTTTGCATGTTTATTTTTACCAGGTTTTATTGGAGGTAACTTGTTTTTGCCTTGTTGGCTGACTAAAGTAACCTGGCTGAACGGTTTCTGATTCAGACACGGTCTAAAAGCTATCTAAATGGCCATACCAGCACTCTAGCTAATCCTGAAAAATTGCTATGCCCATATAGGAGTGGGACTCAACAAAAATTGTTGCATCTTGCCAATTTTGTTTGTTGCAACATGGACATTTCAATCACAATTCCTTTCTGAGAACATCAGGTCTGTCTGATGGTAGCTGCATTAGTTGCGTATTGTTCTCAGTCACATGTTCAAACCCTCCTTAGCTTGATATGTGAATATGATCTAGAAAATCTTCTCAACTTTCTTATTCAGTTTTGACCTAGTTCATTAACTATAGTACGAGAAATCAAATAAGCAGATACTCTTCTTTATCTCTTTCATATTTTCATTGTCTTGCCAGTGACAGATTGTTGGCATTAGCTCCAGTAATCCTCCAAGTATTAAATTAATCCATGTCACAAAATAGTAGTGGCACTGCGCTAACATTAGTCTGCTCAGTTATTACAGACATTACTGGCCTTAAGGTGATTATAATAGGTCAACCATAAAAGAAGCATGGCATTAAGACCCACTAGACCAGTTTAAGACAAGAAAATGCATCCTGCAGCAGTTTATATTGTTCCATGTACAGAACAGCGAAGCTGCATTGCAAATCCTGGAATGGTTCCGAAACTGTGATTGAATGATATGGTTCAAGAAACAGTCAAACTGCTCAAGTTTTTCTCTCGTGGTTTATGATATCAACTCAACCTTGTAGTGACATTATCATCTAATTACATCAGGTATTCAATATTCCTTCTGTAGTTCACTCCATGTGGTCTTGGACTATTTGTTTAGCCCAGGCTATTAACTAGCTTACTAAAATTTTTTGGAGACATAGAATAATGCACTGTCCTACTAAATTTCTCTTGTCCTGGATAAGATGTTGGAACCTCCGTGGAAAATGTATGACAAAACAGCTGTAAGACTCTTTGTATTAACATTGTGAAACATGCAGTTACCAGATTATCATGGATAAGTGCATCAGACACAGGCAAATTAATTCCACGTCAATGGATGTAAATCAGTGAGTGATTAGTGAAATATCCAGAAACATCATCTGGAAAATCTAAACGTCAGGTTTCTGACAGGTTTTCAAACTTTTACATAAAACCCACTTTCTTTCAGTATTGTGCAAGTGTCATCACTTGTTACATTGAACAAAAGATAACAGCACTGATCTGAACATGGGTCACCATTGGGTTTCATCAAATAAAAATATTCCATACTAGCAATGATATAAATAATATATTTAATGCAGATCTTCAGTTGTGGGTAACACACTTGTCTCCCATTCAGGAGTTGTGAATTTCTACTGATCAAGATTACCTACTCATTGTTACATTGCTATTTGTGAGAACTTGCTGTGTGTAAACTGGCTACTACGTTTTCTAGTTCACAACAGTAACTACTTCGTTAAAATACTTCATTGGCTGTAAAGTGCTTTGCTAAGTTTTAAGGTTGAGAGAGGCACTATAAAACGTAAGTCTTTGTTCTTTTCCGCATGTTTTTCTGGATAGGTCTTGATGCAGCATCTAGACTCAACATAATTCAGCAGTCACACCAATAAAATTTGAATTGTGTGTACTTAAAACAGAGGGTGTTATACTCATGCACCAATTAATCCTAAATGTCTGCAAAGAAGATATCTCTGCACTGTCAGTGTTGTCCAACTCACTTTTATGGTGCTGTTTCATGTTGGTTAATAGCAATCGAGTTATAGATTTTAATTGAACTTCCTCCTCTGTAACATCATGAAGTTCCAGTCCAATGACTCAATGAAGCAGGAATGTTGTTCATGTCAGTGGAACGAAACTTCATGTTGGCACATCGGGGCATTCTGAGGATAAAGTATTAAAAAAAAGTATATTAAGGAGATAGCTCAAAAAAAAAGTAGCTCTCAATATTTCAAGGCTTCCTTAATGATGATTACAGAATGCTGCTAATTAATTTTACAGATAGGATTTCTTTATGTAATGCATTGCTAATGAGCAAGTATTAATAGTTATTTGGCTCGGAGTTTACTTCAAATAAATTAACACTAAACTCTCTTTAATTATTAAGGAGAGTTGAACAGCTGTGATCTCACTGTTAATGATAACAGTCTAACAAGTTCATTAGAATCTTGTTAGTATCATCCCAGGACTAGAACTGATCTTGCTCTGTGTACACTATCTCCAGATCCAAAAGACCGGTCCAAAAATTTTTCAAAATCAAATTAAGAACTATGTAATGAAAATAGAGATGCTGGGCGAGGCAGTGTACTGTAGCTACATGACTTGGGAGCTGGTGAATCCCATTACCTGGGCACTGTGTTTCAGGAGGAAGTCAGAGCCCTTAGATTAACCACCTTGAATTCAGTCAGAGGTCAGGGACAGGCGGGTGTGATTATGAATGAGGGATTCAGGAGGTGGTGGTGAAGGAGCCTCAGTCCTTGAGCTTGTTTAGCAGGTTTGAGATTGTTGGTCCCTGTGTGGATGAGGAAGTGGGCTGAAGGAAGGATGAGCAAACTGACCATAGCACCGTGGAAAAGGGGCAGAAAAGAGCAATGTAGTTACAATTGGGGATAGAATAGTCAGGGGAATACACACTGTTCTCTGCGCTCAGGATTGAGATTCCTGAAGGCTGTGTTGCCTGCGTGGTGCCTGGGTTCAGGGCATCTCATCTAGACTGCAGAGGAACTTGGATTGGGAGGGGGAAGATCCAGTTGTTGTGGTCCACATAGGGACCAATGATACAGGTAGAAAGAGGAAACAGGATCTGGTGAGGAAATGTGAACAGTGTCAGGCTAAATTAAAAAGCTGAACCGAAAAAAGGTGATAAACTCCAGATTACTACCTGAACCACAAGCAAGTTGGCACAGGGTCAACAAGATTATAAAGGTAAACATGTGGCTCAGAGATTGGTGCAGAAGAAACAGGTTCAAATTCATGGGATGTTGGCATTAGTACTGAGGAAGGAGAGAGCTGTTCCGATGGGATGGTCTCCACCTGAATCATGCTGTGACCAGAGTCCTGGTGAATCACATAGCTAAGACTGCGGATGGGGCTTTAAATGAAATGGGGTGGTGGGGGCGGGGGCGGGGGGTGGAATGTTGGGGGTTGGTAGGTTCAATTGTAGAAAATTATGGAAAAAGTTAAAGTGGGGATGGCTCAGCAGAGAGTAAAGTTTCCAAAAAAAAAAATAATAAGACAGAGAGCATGGAAAGGGTCAGGGATCTAACTTCAGGCACAGCAGACGAGGGGACAACTATGAGAAGAGGGGCAGTCAACATAGGTCAGAGGGTGTCATACTTAAATGCCCACAGTAAAAGAAAGAAAGGTAAATGAGCATGCAGTTTGAAATTGGCAGGTACAATACTGTGGGTATCACAGAGACGTGGCCTCAAGCGGATCAGGGCTGGGGACTAAATGTCAAAGAATATACACCCTATTGAAAGGCAGATGGGCAGAGGGGGCAGGGTTGCCTTGTTACTAAGGAATGAAATTAAACCAATAGCAAGAAGTGATATAGAGTTAGAAGGCAAAGAATCTGTGTGGGTACAGTTGAGGAAACGCAAAGGGAAAAAACCCAAGTCACCGAGCAGTTGTCGGGATGTGGGGAAGAAAATGGACTAGCAGAGTAATATAGAAATGTAAGAAAGGCAATGTTATGATAATCAGAGCAGACTTCAATATGGAGGTAGACTGGGTAAATCAGATTAGTAGTGCATCTCAAGAAAACATTCATGGAATGTCTCCGAGATTGGTTTTTTGGAGCAGCTGTGGTAGAGCCCACTAGGAAATAGGCAATTCTGGACTTGATGATGAGAAATGCGACAGACTTGATTAGCTGAAGTTGAAGGAGCCCCTGGGGGGCAGTGACCACAGTATGACAGAATGCACCCAGCAGTATGAGAGGGAGAAGGTGGAATCAGATGTAATAGTATTACAATTGAGTAAAGGTAACTACAAAGACATGATGGAGGAGCTGGCAAGAGTTGATTGGACGTGGAGCCCAACAGGGAAGACTAAGGAGCAACAATGGCAGGAATTTCTGGGGGAAATTCGGGAGGCACAGCAGAGATTATCCCAAGAAAGAAGAAACGTATGAAGGGGAGGATGAGGAAAAAAAACTTAACTGATGTTAAATGTCGGGGACAGCATAAAAACAAAAGAAAAAGCATACAATGTGGCAAAGATTAGTGGGAAGCCAGAGGATTGGGAAACTCTTAAAAACCAGCAGGGAATAACAAAAAAAAAGAAAAAAAAAATAGGGGGAGAAGATGAAAAATGCTAAGATGAGAGTAGGCTAGCTATTAATATAAAAGAAGATTGGAAGGTTTTGTTGGACATTTAAGAAGGTAAGGAAGAGAGGCAAGAATAGACATTGTACTGCTGGAAAATGAGGCTGGGGAAGTAGTAGGGAACAAAGAGATAGCAGAGGAACAGAATACTCCTTTGCATCAGCTGTCATAGTGGATGACACCGGCAGCATATCAGAACTTCAAGAGTCAGGAGGCAGAGTTAAGTGTACTTGCCATCACTAAGGAGAAGTTACTGGGGAAGCTGAAAGATTTGAAGTTGGATACATCACCTGGACCAGATGGACTACACCCAAGAGTTCTGAAGGAGATAACTGAGGAGACTGTACAGGCATTGGCGGTGATCTTTCAGGGGCCACTGGGGTCAGGCAGTGTACCAGAAGACTGGAAAATGACTAATGTAACATCCCTGTTTAAGGAGGCAGTGTGGTAGAAGACAGGAAACTACAGGCCATTTAGCCTGACATGGGTTGCTAGTAAGATTTTGGAGTCCATTATTATGGATGAGATTGCAGAGTACATGAAAGTGCATTGTAAAATAGGCTTGAATCAGCACTGCTTCATCAAGGGAGATTATGCCTAACAAATCCGATAGAATTCTTTGAGGTGGTATTGAGCAAGTTAGTCAATGGAGCACTAGTCGATATGATCTATTTGGATTTCCAGAAGGCCTTCAATAAGGTGTCAAACAGGGGGCTGCTAAATAAGATAAGAACCCGTGGTGTTAAGGATAAGGTATTGGCATGGATGGACGATTGCCTGACTGGCAGGAGGTAAAGAATGGGAATAAAGATTCTTTTTCAGGATGGTAGTCAGTGACCAGTGCAGTTCTGTAGGGGACAGTGTGGAGACCACAACTATTCACGTTATACATGAATGATCTGGATGAAAGAACTGAGGGTGTTGTTGCTTAGTTTGCAGAAGACACAAAGATAGCTGGAAGAACAGGTAGTGTTGAGGTGGGGAGGCTACAGAAGGCCTTGGACAGGCTATGAGAGTGGGCAAAGAAGTGGCAGATGGAGTACAATGGGGGAAACTGTGAGCTTATGTACTTTGGTAGGAAGAATAGAGGAGTAGACTAATTTCTGAATGGGGAAAGGCTTCGGAAATCTGAAGTACTAAGGGACTAGGGAGTCCCAGTTCAGATTTCTCGGAAGGAAAGCATGCAGGTTCAGTTGGCAATTAGGAAAGTAAGTACAATGTTAGCACTCATTTCAAGAAAGTTAGAAATGCGCAGAAAAAGAGCAGAAATGTGCTGCTGAGGCTGTAGAAGGTTCTGGTCAGACTGTACTTGGAATATTGTGAGTAGTTTTGGGCCCCGTATCTAAGGAAGGATATTCTGGTCTTGGAAAGGGTCCTGAGGAGGTTCACAAGAATCATCCAAGAGATGAAGGATTTATAATAGGAGGAGTGGTTGAGGACTCTGGGTCTGCACTCAATGGAGTTTAGAAGGACAGGGCAGAGGGATCTAACTGAAATGTACAGAATACTGAAGTTAGAGCCTCGATTAGACCCCTAATACACTGGCTGTGGAGAAGATGTTTCCACTTGTAGGAGAGATTAGGACCCGAAGGCACAGCCTCAGAGTGAAGAGATGATCCTTTAGAACGGAGATGAGGAGGAATTTCTTCACCCAGAGGGTGGTTAATCTATGGAACTCAGTGCCACAGAGGGCTTTGGAGGCCAAGTCATTGAGTGTATTTAAGATAGAGATAGAGAGGTTCTTGATTGTAAGGAGATAAAGCGTTATAGGGAGAAGGCAGGAAATGGGGTTGAGAATCACATCAACCATGATCAAATAGTAGAGTAGACTCGATGGGCCGAATGGCCTAATTCTGCTCCTATGTTTAATGGAACTATGACCTCAACTGTTTTGAACATTCTTATCAATTTGAGTAACTATTGATGATGACGACGACATTGACAATTAGAACAGGATTGGACACTACTCAAAAACAGACAACTTTATCAGATCAGTAAAGTCTAGATAAGATATTGTTGGTAATAAATCACACCTATCGTATCTATACTGTACTTTCAAATTACAAGGCGATCAATGAATTGAGTTTTAGCCTTTGTAATTTACAATATACTTCCATAGGCAATCATTGAAAGATAATATCTCAAACTTGTGCGAGATAATTGGTACATCAGACTCGATTTTAGACAATATTCTCAAAGGCATTCAAAACCATTACAATTCAATGCAAGTTATTGGTCTAAATAGTTACAGTACTGTTTAAATCAATTGTTAAAGAACATTGATGAAGGTACATGCTAGTGAATGGGTGTGTGTTCAAACAGCCTTTAATGGTGTGATTGATGCTATTTTAAGACCGGAAGGTTACACTGGTGTTTAAATAACACAATCCAGTCCAGACTGTCATTTCATCGATTAAAGTTCATTTCAATGCTTCATTAGAACGAACTACAATCATCATTAACATCTCGTTTGTTTTTAGATGTTCAGCAAAATAAATCAAACGTTAACCATTATATTAATCATGTTAATTGCTTCATTTTGAAGAGAGGCCCTGTTGGTAAGGTCTATTCTTGATCCAGGTGTGAACAAGAATTCACAAAAAGATACCAAGATACAACTGTACTCTGTAACACTCAAACAACAAAAATAAATGCATGCTAATCTAAAATGATAAACCCATATATTAGTCCTGTGGCCAATTTTAATGTTCTGTATACAATATTAAGTCTGAACATTAGATGTTAACAAGAAACAACTGGATGCATGGTCATTGAAATACATGGGATCATGTAAGAAAGACAGCAGAACGTGCAAACCTTCAGCTACTTGAGTTTTGGTGAACGATTTGGTGGAGATGTTTGACCGTCTCGATCAACATAACCTGTCTTTCAATTCATGTAATCTAATCAGAGACTAACCGAGTCAGTCAGTCATAGGAGGCCAGAGTTAGAGGACCCTAGGACAGAGGCTGGGAGTGATAGTCAACGTCATTTTGAGTCAGACAGCTTGGACAACCAAGGGAATTTGAAACAAGGACAAGAATTTTGAATTGAGCACAGGGAGCCAGTCAACATCAAAGAGTAAAGGACAAAAGAGCGAGTAAAACAGGAGGTAAAAGGTGAGCTATAGTCTTGTTGAAGCCTGTCTAGGATAAAGTTCAGAGGTCAAATGTGAGAGGATGTGGTAAATCAGAGAATCCAGACAAGGGAAGAAAGATATTTACATCAGAAATAATCAACAGATCATGACAGGAAAGGCTATACTTGGTGATTGATAACAGGGCTGTGGACTGGTGACCAGTTATCAACAAAGGTCTCCTGCCTTCCAACTATTATGTACATGGCTCCTCAGGGAACTGAGCGGCTTGGGAACGTAAATGTTTTGGAGAAGCCACCAGATTTCTGCAAAGAGCACAAGCTGTCTTTTTTGTCTGCAGTAAAAGTCATTCTAAGCCTGAAGAAATGCAGTTTCTTTTTGCTCAGCAGTTGCTGTAAGTGTGACTTTTAACTGGTAAGCCAGAGACTTTACAGACCAACTACCTTGTATCGTCTGCAAGCAAAAGTATCTAGGAAAGTTGAATCAAGCAGCAGCACATCCTGGCAAAATAAGTGGAACATCTCAGTGAAGCCTGTGAACAGGAACAATCGAACTGCCTTCCTAGTCCTTTCCTCCATCCATCACACCCATCTTTTCTTTCCTGTCTGCATGTGTGTAAAGGGGGATGTTTATAAGGGTATCAGAGTATTAATTAGTCAAACTATTTGCCAACGATTCATAATTGTTTGTCTATAGTTAGGGAGAATATAATTGTAATAAATAGCAATTTGTGTTGAGTACAGAAACCTGGTCTGTGGTTTCTGCCAACCTAGGTCTAAAAGACAGAAACTGAGGAATTCCAGGTACTTCTTAAAACCTTTAACTTTCACGATAGGAACAGCAAGGCTTAATTTCCAGCATACTACTCCAATGAAGTAGCACACAGGTGAGGGACATTTTATATATGTTCCAACCACGGTTAAATTATTCAATAAAATAAAAAACTGCGGACGGTGAAAACCTGAAACAAAGTGTTGGAGAAATTCTGTAGGTCTGGCTACATATGTGGAGAGAAAAACAGATTTAACGTTTCAAGTCTCGTGACTCTTCGTCAGAACAATGTTTCATGTTTGGCTTACAGGTAGATGATCATTCAAAGTTGTTTGGTTTAAATATATCAATACATGTGACAGGAACCGTTCAATTAATAAGGTAATTAGTTAATTGAGTTGATCAGTTTTGGGAGTGCAAGTACACATGACATGGAAATGTTAAAAAGAATAAACTGGTCACAAAAATCAGGAGATAAATCAGTGCCTTGAACTAAATAGGAAACTAAAGGACTCTGTGATCTCTCACTAATATTACAGGAACTCCGTAAAACCATCATTTCTGTTGATTGAAACTATTTTGAAACAGTGTAATCTAATGGATATTATAATGTTGGTTCAGGTTACCCAGCTCGATCAGTTGTGAGATCTGAATCCATTAAAAGGCTGTGAATTCAAGTCTAACCCCAGGGAATTAAGCACAAAACCCATGTTTACATATTCCAGCAGAGTACAGAGTTGTTGCAGTACTGAAAGAGCACTGCATTGACAGAAGTGTTATCTTTCAGACGAAATATTAAACCAAGATCCCATTTAACCTCTCAAGTGAATGTGAAGTTCCCATGGCAGTATTTGTAGTAGTGTAGGGGAATTCTACTATATGCTCTGGACAATATTAGTCCCTCAACCCACATTTCCAAAACAGTCAGAAAATCTGTTCATTCATCTCATGTTTGTGAGAGCTTGCTATATACAAAAGTACATGTCCACTTCCTATCTTACAACCACTTCTACTCTTCAAAATTACTAACTTGGCATCATTTGTTTTGAATGGCCTCAGTTTGTGAAAAGTGATGTAAAAGCAGCGCAAGTTTATTTTAAAGAAATAGATGAATTTTAAAGTAGTTTTAAGTATCTGATCATCGAATCATACTGTACAGAAAAGGCCCTTTGGCCCATCAAGTCTGCACTGATAAAACTATTCTAAATCCATACTAATCCCAATTCCCAGCATTTGCTCATAGCCTTGACATTTCAAGTGCTCATTCAAGTTTTTTTTTTCCAAGGAAGAATTCGAAAGGTTTCCCACCTCAATACCCTCCCAGGCAGTGCATTCCAGACTTCCACCACTCTCCAGTGAAAAACCTTGTCCTAAAATCCCCTTCAAATCTCCTGCTTTTCGCCTTAAAATTATGTCCCCTTGCTACTGACCCTTCAGCTAAGGGGAACAGCTTCTTTGTATTTACCCTGTATTTACCTCAATCAGAAAACCATTCCCCCCACCCCCAACAACCTTCTCTGCTCTAATTAAAACAAATGATTTGAGAGATTGTGGAACCACACCAGGGTGGCCAATAAGAGCGGAGATAGCAGAAACGGCTGATACTGGAGTCAGAGTCGATACAGTGCAGAGCTGGAGGAACACAGCAGGTCAGGCAGCATCAGTCCTAATGTAGGGTCCAGGCCCGAAATGTCAACTCTCCTGCTCTTCTGATGCTGCCTGACCTGTTGCGTTCTTCCAGCTAGTCCCCATATTCACACCGATGATCA
>JAHRHZ010000023.1:22077443-22148767 GCA_024137785.1 Ginglymostoma cirratum | reverse complement strand
GGTGTAGAGCTGGACGAACACAGCAGGCCAAGCAGCATCAGAGGAGCAGGAAAGCTGACGTTTCGGGTCTGGACCCTTCTTCAGAAAGCAAAAAGAAGTGAAAAGCTGAAAATTTCTCAATATCTGCAGACTTAGCAGCAGAGAAGCGCTGGACATCTAAGAACGTTGCAGAAGAAACCCTTGTGACTAGAAATACTAATCAATGGCAAAAGTATTTTAGAGCTGGAAAAAGGCATACAACAATAGCACGAGAGTTAGGAACTCCCTGGAGAAGTATAATTAGTTCGTTCAAAGCAGACACGGTCTGCATTATGTGGCAGTAATTTCTGGGAGCATTACCCGAGTTAGGGATTAGCTCGATAACTAATGGATTCAGGAGATTCCACGGCTGAAGTTCAAGACTCTGGGTGGCAAGGGACATGTCTGAAAACCACCTACAACTGGGTTGGTTCAAAAAATTCAGGATCCAGTGACAGTTTGTCAATTGGATACAAAATTGGCTTGACAGGAGACAGACAGTTGTGGCGGAGGTTGTTTCTGGAGGCCCATGACCAGCAGTGTTTTACAGGGATCAGTGCTGGCTCTCCTGTTGTTTGTCGTTTATGTAAATTTTTGGATGAGAGTTTAGGAGGCATGGTTAGTAAGTTTGCAGATGATACAAAAAATTAGTGATCTAGTCAACAGTGAAAAGGGTTATGTAAGATTACAAAGGGATCTTGATCAATTTGGCCAATGGGGTGAGAATGGAGGTTAATTTGGATAAATGCAAAGTATTGCATTTTGGTAAAGTGAACATGGGAAGGACTTACACAGTTAATGGTAGGGCCTTGGGTAGGGTTGTAAAACAGAGAGACCTAGGATTTAGGTACATAGTTCTTTGAAAATTGGATCACAGGTAGACAGGGTGGTTAAGAAGGTGTTTAGTATGTTCGCCTTCCTTGCTCAGACCACTGAGCATAGGAGTTGGGACATCATGTTGAGGTCGTACAGGATGTTGATGAGGCTTCTGGAGTACTGCGGGCTGCTCTGGTTGTCATGCTGTAGGAAGGACATTATTAAATTGGATAGGGCTCAGAAAAGACTTACCAGGAAGTTTCTGGGACTGGAGGGTTTGAGTTGTAAAGGAGATGCTGGGGAGACTGGAACTTTTATCACTGGAGCGTATGAGGTTGAGGGGTGACCTTATGGAGGTTTATAAAATCATGAGGGGCATAGATAACGTGACTAACAAAGGTCTTTTCCCTCGGGTAGGGGAGTTCAAAACTAGGGGGCATATTTTTAAGGTGAGAAGAGGAACCCGAGGGGCAATCTTTTCACATGGGAGGTGGTTCCCCTGTGGAATGAACTATCAGAGGAAGTGGTAGGTGCAAGTGCAGTTACAACATTTAACAGATATTTCGATAAGTACATAAATAGGAAAGATTTAGAGGGATATAGACCAAATGCAGGCAAGTGGGACGAGTTTAGTTTGGGAAACTTGGTCGGTATTGACGAATTAGACTGAAGGGTCTGTTTCTGCGCTGTAAGACGATGACTCGATAAATTTTAAGGTGCATAGAACAGTGGATTCCTCATTGGGGTTGAGTGTCTGTAAAGGATATTACTTTTTGCTGTTTATGATAACATCTTTCCAAATTGTCTTATATAGCCTTTTTGTGTGATGAACTTTTGCAAAAGGTACAATGACAACCTTGTTTGACTATGTTCAGGTGACTGATCACCATGGTAAACAAGTTTCAAAAGTAAAACTTATGCTCTATCAAGCCAGATTTCACTTGGAATCTGAACCATCCAGTATCACCATCGGTAGGGGTCATAAAAGTACAGAGGGGTTTCCAAACCAGATACTAGATCAGGAGCTGAACAAGTTAATATATTCTTGCATATCATTAGGAGGGAATGTAATGACATTATAGCTCTTCAAGATGCAAAAGAAGCAACAGACACATTGAAGAAATACTGAAAGCCTTTGGCATTTACGTTAACCTCAAAATAAATAAAATTCTTGAAACAGCGATACTTAAGAGTGCAGCATCCAGGAGAATTCAAATAAGATTTCATTAATTATCTCTCAGATAGATTTGAAGTATGTGACTACAATAAGTTAAAGTCAGAAGACTTAAAGACAGAATTGTTATAAGAATTGCTGACAAGTCTTTTTCAGATTTATTATAAGACAAAGATGACCAGATTCCAGAGAAAACCATTCTCAAGGTAAATAAAACAGAAGTCTGAAAGCAACATACACCATCTCCTAAGAGGAGATGGTGTACTTTGATACAGGAGGTCAGTGGAATTCATTCAATTCTTCAGGTGCACAATAACAAAATGACACACTTGAGAAGCCAGCACAGCATAGTGGACAAGCACCAGACATAAAATGTCATTGTCAGTGCTATGGAACAAAGAAGCCTCACAGATGAAGACAGTACCCAACTGGTCAAAACAAATGGATTCTTTGTCATACGATAGGTCACTGATAGAAAATGTGCTGAAGCAGGGCAGTCACAGAAAGCAAAAAGTCAAATAGTTACCCACACAATCAGGTGGAAAACACCATCATCGAAGCTAAATCTAAAATATTCTTAGGGGAAATAAGTGATCTTGACCTTACATTTTGGAAAGCTCATATTTATATCAATGCCATCTGCACACTTCACTAAACCAGTCAAGACATGGAGCAACGTGGTAAGAAAATGTCCAATGCATTTTTGGTATTATTCTTCTCTTTATTAGAGATTGCCAAGTCACCAGTGATTTTGAATAATTCTCAATTCTGGAGTTCATTAAATGGAAGAGGGGAATGATACGGAATTCAGCAAAAGGGCTACCAACGAAGAAGACTGCTTTGTTTTGGAAGGTGTCAAGTATATTGCTGCAATTGCAGCCGTCCAGGGGGCTAGTGAGAATTTCATTACATTTGTTATGAGTGGAACCCTGCAGATGCTAGCAAGCTACTGACAAGTGAACAAGGAGATGAGCTATTCAGTGCAGAGTGCCTAAACGGTGCCCTACTCTCCAAACACAATATCATCCGGTAGAGAATGGAAATCTGAAAATAAAGTCAAAATGCTGGAACACTCAGGAAGTCAGGTAGGCTATGTGAGAAGAAACAAGAGTTAACATTTTAGGTTGATGACTCTTCATTGGAGGCATGTCTGATAGGCTAGTTTTAACACTCACACATTAGCAGGTTTGAAGGTTGGGGAATAAGGCTTGCAGTAAAGCTAGTGAGTGGTTTGTCCCAGATAACAAGGTGCAGAGCTGGATGAACACAGCAGGCCAAGCAGCATCAGAGGAGCAGGAAAGCTGATGTTTCAGGTCTAGACCTTTCATCAGAAATCGCTCCTGCTCCTCTGATGCTGCTTGGCCTGCTGTGTTCATCGAGCTCTACACCTTGCTGACTCAGATTCTCTTTCATCTGCAGTTCCTACTCTCACAAATAAAGCCAGTGCAGGTTTCCCTGCTTTTTCTAATTGTGGGCAGTGATTCTCCCTTTGGTTGACTACCTTTCCAAGCTGTTACCGCACCAAAAAAGTTCATAATTCGTTCACACCTTATATAATTCAGCTTGTTAACTCTACTTCTCTTCACAAATACAGCTTGTCCTACTGAATATTTTTAGCACTTTCTGTTTATTTCTGATCTATCCTGGCTAAAATTCATCCAGTTTAGATTCCGATCATGAATGACTAGCCAGGGTGTTAATGACTGGGGATTCAGCTAGGCTGACCCCGTAGATAGTTCTGTCAAGGATAGCTCCTGAGTGCACCTGCTGAATAGCAGGACAACACTTCACAGGTGAAGATTAATCACTTGGCCGAAACACAGAAATTCGTTAAAAGCCCAAAGTCTTTATGCAAGGAAAAGTTGCTACCTTCACATTTCCACATTGCAGTTAAGTATCGAGAAGTATTGTCACTGTTGTAAAGTTGGAAATGCAGCAGCCAATTGACACAAACAAAGTGCTTTTGATGTTCTGGAATCTATACAAATGCAAATATGTTTATTTCTATTCACAAATGGGCTGAAAGAAAAAAAAATAAAAACTAAAATCAGATTTGGTTATGTCTCACTCATGTAGCTTTTTAAAAGTTCAATCCTCTTTAATCTAATGACAAATTGACACAGGACTGACATGAGCCTCGACAGAAACTGATTATACTGAAGAACCTTCACCCACATTCTTGATTAGTGGAGACTAATGTCCCAGTCCTTGGCTGTTCATATACTTTATAAATGGCATCGGGATGGACTTTGTTGATAACATTAAATTGCATGGCCTGGGAATCCAGTCCGTGTGATGAACTAAGGAATAGACAAATTTTAAACTGAATTTTCACAGGTTAGTTCACATTAGTAAAGGCAACATCAATTTTGTGCAGGGAGAGTGGGTTCCAACAAAGATAAAATCAACCCTCAGGAATAAATTAGGGAGCTTGCCACAAGCAAATAAACTATCAAAATGTCAGGGAATGACAGCCCACTCAAAAATATATGCTTTAAATAAACAGAAATAATTAAAATAACTGAATTAATGAAAACAGAATGCTAGCAGGATATTAAACCAAATATAATATGGGTTTTTAAAATCAGTTATGTACTGAAACTGTGCTATCTTGTGGTGGCTGCTGCTGGTGTCTTATTCAGCTTTCCTCGGGAATGCACCTTAACATTGGTAGAAGGCTTGTATGCTCCTGTGACTGAGAACATGCTGAGACTTAACGTCAACTCCTGGTAGGGCCAAAAATACTGCAGATTGAAAGGCAGAGCAAAGGCCAGTCTACTGATCCTTCTGTCTTGCGCTGTTATAATGACAATACCTTTGGTTTCAGAAACAGCTCAGTCAACAAGGGTCTGTTACAGGGTTGCAACAGGGAACATTGCAATCAGCTGAATGTTGGCCAAAAGCACACGCTGATCAAAGTCAAATATCTCGATCTAGCCTAGAAGCCATTCAGCACACGAGGCTGCAAAATGGGTCTGTTACAGGCACAGTTTATAATAGGGATTAGAAAAATGGCAGAGAAGCTAAATGATTACTTTGTGTCTGTTTTTACCGAGGAGGACACTGGAAATCTCATTATTGGACATCCAAGTGACTGGGGAGAATGAGAAATTGAGGGAAATTAGTAACAAGGTTGTACTTGAGGAATTGATGGTGCTTAAAGTTGATAAATCCCAAAGACCTGATGGTCTACATTCCAGAGCATTTAAGAAGATGGCTTTCAAGGTAGTCGATGCATTGATAATCATCTTCCAAAGTTCCACAGATTCTGGAATGATTCCTGCAGATATGAAGCTTGCAAGTATTACCCCACTGTTCAAGAAAGGAGCAGGAGAATAAACAAGGAATTACAGAGTGGTTAGCATTACATTGGTAGGAAAAATGCAAGAATGTATCAGGAAAACTGTGATCAACTGTCATGGATGAAAATGATCCAATTTGCTACTTAGTTTTGTGAACTGGATATGCAAATAGGAAATTATGTTTGAAGAAATTGGAGTTCTTTGAATAAATTCCTGACAAAATTGATGAAGGGGATTTGAAGAATGTAATAGATCTGGATTTTCAGGTGGCTTTTGATAACATTGGTTAGCAAAATTAAAGCACGAGGTAGGAGATAATGTACTGGAATGGATCAATGATTGGCTAACAGACCAAAAAACAGAAACTGGAAATAAATAGGCTATTCTCACATTGGCAGGCTGTGAGAAACAGGGCACTGCAAGGCTCAGTACTTAGGCCGCAACTATTCACAATAAATATCAATGAAAGGAAGGATATTATCAAGCTGGAGAGGGTTCAGAAGAGATTTCCCAGAATGTCGCCAGATATGGAAGGTTTGCCTCATCAAGAAAGGCTGGATCTTTTTTAACCAGAGTGTTGAAGGTCGAGAGGTGACCATACAGAGGTTTATAATATTATGAGAGGTACAGACAGGGTCAATGGTAAGTGTTTTTTTCCCCTAGAATGAGGGATATCAAAGACTAGGTGACACAGCTTTCAGGTGAGAGGAGAGAGATTTAAAAAAGACAAGGCAGGCAAATTTTTTTCCACAGAGGGTGGTTTTTGTGTAGAATGAACTTCCCGAGGAAGTGGTGGATGTGAGCACAGCTACAATGTTGAAAAGACATTTGGATAAGTGCATGAGTAGCAAAGGTTTGGAGGGATATGGTCCAGGAGCAGGCGGATGGGATTAGTTCAGTTCGGGATTATGCTCAGCCTGGATGAGTTGGACCGAGGGGTCTGTTTCCATGTTGTATGACTTGGATGCAAGGACGAAATAAAATATTTTAAAATTTGAAGATGATGATACCAAAGCTAACTGGCAATGTGTGTTGTGGAGATGATGTAAAACATTTTCAGGAAGATTTTGACATGCTTAATGAACATGGCAGATGGAATATAATGTGGGAAAATGTGAGATTATCCACTTTGATAGGAAAAAGGTGTGCAGCACGTTTCTTAAATGGTGAGAAGGTGCAAAGTGTAGATGTACAAAAGAGCCTTGGCTGCCTTGGTCAATAAGTCATTGAAGGCTAACGTGCAGATGCAACCAGCCGTTAGGAAGACTAATGGAATGTTAGCCTTTATTGCAAGAGGATTTCAGTACAGGAGGAGCGAAATGTTACTTCAGCTGCATGGGAACTTGGTTAGGCCGCAACGGAGGCACTGTGGTCTCCTTATCACAGTAAAAGGTACTAATGCCATCGACAGAACGCAGCCAAAGGTTCACCAAAATTGACCCAGAATGATGGAACTATCCCATGGTGAGAGATTAGGCAAAGTGAGCCTATATTCTCTATTGTTTCAAAGAATAAGAGGTGATTTCATTGACACCAACAGAATATGTAGAGATAGACAGGTAGGTACAGGTTAAGAGGTTTCCCTTGATTCGGGAGTTGAGAATTGGGGTGGGAAGAGGCAGGGAGCAACCATTATGAAGTAAGGGAAAGCCAGTTAGGGCCAGAAATGATTTTTAAAAAAAAACTCAGATAGTAGTGAATCTTTGGAATTCTCTGTCCCAGAGGGCTGTGAGTATGTTCAAAGTAGAAATTGATAAATTTTGATCACCTCCCCATCTACCAAGAGCACAAGGGAGGCAGATTAAGTCTGTTTTTAGTTATATTTTAACATCTTCTGAAATCCAAAGTGGCGCTGAAGCATGGTAACACATTACACTTCTCACTGTTTGTTAAATACAAGTGACAATGAATCATTCAATTCAGTAAGGGGTTATACGGTTAGTCTGAGTAACAGGGATTGTAATGTTTGTTCAGCCATTAATTGTATTCAATGGTGGGGCAGGCTAAAATGGGCTGAATGACCTACTTCTGCTCCTAAACTCCTATCACATTTATCAGCCTCTGGGGAAATCCACAAACCCTAACAAAATAACAACGCGCTAAAATAAAGTTGCAAAATTGGGAGATATAAAATATTTAGTACATTTTCCACCCGCCACTGAAGGATAGAATGAATCAGTGTTTGTTGACAGAAGACTAAAGCAAAACCAGCTCTAGGTGTGATTATCAAACATTTACTGAAATTAACCAGTCAATGTGAAGTTGTTATAAATGAGGCTAATCAAGCAGAGAGGCGCTACTGGAAAGCATTTGATTATAAAATGGAGCATACTCTTATAGCCCTGTGTAGTTTATTAGTAAAGCCTCACTTGGAGCATTGTGTGAACCTTTTGAGTGCCCTCATTTCAAGGGAATGGCAATGATCATTAAATCATGGAGATAGTCACAGAATTATGCCAGATTTTATTGAAGATAAGGAAATGCTGACAAGGATGAAGAATGAAAATATCAGTCAAATTACTTGCTTAAATTGTGACTGCAGTACTGGAGGGCATGGGTTCAAAATTAACAGGCTTTGAGCAAAACCAAACATTGAAAGAAATCTTTATTGTACGAATACTTTTTATTCCATGAGAAGAGAACACCATTAAAAGCAATTAAAACTGTCTTTATTAACTCCCACGAAAACAAAAAACTCAATGAATACTTGGCTGAAAATGGAATTGAAAGGTTACAAATATGGACTGAATTAATCAAATGCTCAGTGGAACATCTTGTTGCTGTGTAGTTGAAAAGTTGCAATTGAAAAATCCAACTGATTGTATATTGTATAATGCAATGCTCATTTTAGATTTCATATCCTGGAGTCTAGATTAATTCAAATGAACAGTAGACATTTCATATGCCTAAAACAAGATTGCAGCAAGTGTATCAGAGATAATAGGTACTGCAGATGCTGGAGAATCTGAGAATCCTTCTGAAGGGTCTAGGCCCGAAACGTCAAGCTTTCCTGCTCCTACGATGCTGCTTGGCCTGCTGTGTTCATCCAGCCCCACACCTTGTTATCTCTTATTGCAGCAAGTGTTTCTGTTCTGCATATTGTTGATATCCACTTGATCAACATTAGGAGTTGTCATTATACCCAAAGATTTTAATCATCACAACAAGCGTATCACCGTCCTTATGGCCATTTCTGTTCTATTAGTTCTAAGCTTACGAAAAATGGTTTGTTTCAGTCTAATGATTTGTCTAGTCTCTCTGCTGGTCGCCATGTGACAGAAACAAAACGGCAACACAACTGATGGCAGTAAGAATAAAGCAAAAGCTTTGAAAACAATGTCACAGAAACCAAACTTGACCATATCACCAAGCAACAAACTGAATTTGACTGAAAACAACATCCTCGTGTAAATGTCAGCCTTTCTAAAACAAACCTACTGTATTGGGAAACTAAAACAAAACTATTAGGAAGAGAAATGAATTGAGATAGTTCAGACTAAGGAGAGACATTGGCATTTAAATTTATGAAGACTGGGTGTTAAATAATTTAGGCAAGAGGAGGCCTAATTTTTCAGCGACGTACAAACATTTTTTTCCAGAAGCCTTACTTAAAGGGACTTCAGATTGGAAATTACTGAAGAAAGCTAACACAGGATGAAGAGTGTTTTGGACAAATTTAAACAAAACACTATGAATATAAATTGGGGATTGTATTTTTAAAAGAAGCTTCAAGGAACAATGTGGCCTGTCGATATTGTAAACAAACCCTTATACCCTTCGCAAGGGACAAAAAAGTTAAACACGGTGGGGATCTTTATGACAATTATGAGAGATCAGCACTATTATCGAGGGAAGAGAGATCCAATTGGATATTGGAAATCTAACCAAGTATTGGAAGGAAAAACACGAATGGGTATTAGGAGAAGTTGTCAGTAATCAGAGTTTGCTGGTGTCATTTTTGACAATTTGAATGGTCAACGTTGTTGAAGGATTTACTTGCTGGGAGTAAAGTTATAAGGGAGATTTTTTGGCATTTTTAATCATTGCTCTCAAACAGTAAAATCTGAGATCATGTTCTGAAACTATAGTAATTTTTCTGTCGCAATTTTAAATCCAAGTCCATCTTAAATCTACACTTGGGGGTACATTCAATTAACCCCATTAAGTATAACAATCTTTTGAATTAGTTATTAATTTGTTCCCTTCTAATTCACAAGTCAAAATGAAACAAAGGGCAGCATTTATAACATGAAAGGCTGCAAGAAACTACAGAGTTGTGAACATAGCCCAGTCCATCATGCACAACAGCCTTCTATCTATTGCCCTCATCTATATTCCGACTACCTCGGGCCCCTCCCAACCCAGTTATACTCCCTCCCACCCTCTTTTGAAGAGCAGAAGATACAAAAGTTTGAACACACATACAAACAGGTTCAAGAACAGCATCTTCCCTGCTGTTATCAGACTGCTGAACAGACCTCTGAACTGTTAACTTTGCCCTCTCCCTCTGCTCCCTCTCTGGGCGGTAACACTAGTCTGCATTCTGTTCCGCTATCCTGATGCACTTTATATGGTACAATCTGCCTGTATAGCACACAAAACAAGACTTTTCACTGTATCAGAGTACATATAACAACAATAGATCAAACAAACAAACTTAAATTTCACATGGCCCAGGATTAAATGGATCAATGCTAGTAATTAACTCAGCAATAATACTGGCTAAGAAATCACTGCTTGTAATTAGCATATCAGTTTTACCAGCTAAGCAATGTTGGCTTTTAATGGATTAATATTAATTATTGATCGATCAAAGGTGAATCATTTGTCATGATTAACATTAATTGTTAACAGTAATCCATTAATGATTAATGGATCAATGTTACTGGCTAGTGGATTAATGTTAACTATCGATGGACTAAAAATGGATCAGTGTTAATGGTCCATGTACATATAATAACATTTGAGATACACTGTTGCTGGTCAACGTAGAATTGATAACATTTAGCTAATAGATGAAATTTCCATTTCTACCATCACATAATCAGCAAATGGGGCTGAACAGAAAAGTCTTGAAGCATGGCCCAAGTTATCTGTCCATTAACATTAATGAACAGAACGTGTGTGCGAGCACACAAAAAGAATTGTTGATGAGGGACTTACGCTGCCCAAGATTTTCCAAGAGCCCACTATCGTAAACGAACCATCCCACATGGCAAAGATTGATGCTTACTGTGGTGGACTCAAACTGGATCTCTGGTTTCAGGGATGCAACAATGTTGCTTTTAGGTTACCATTAGGAACTTCGAAGAAGTTGATACAACTTTATCTCTTCCAGAGTCATTGTTTCAGATTATTATTTCATGTCCAGAGACAGATTTAAGTCGTGAGAAACATGCCGGTGCATTATGTTTTCATTCAGACAAAAATGAAGAAGCGTTTAGAACTTCCACACGTGGTTTTCTGATCTCCTAAGCAAAGCAGCGAGAAACAGTGGAGAATCAAATGTCAACAGCAAATGTTTCAAAGGTACAGTGAGAGAGTGGAAGAAATTCCATGCCATTGCCCAGTGGGAGGATGAAAAGAGATTCTTATTTAATGCTTCCTCAGGGTCATATGACACCAATCCTTGAAAATAATCCTTACTGCCTTTTCTTTCACATAATCACTAGTGTTCCTTTAAAAGAAAACCCATTGTGCAGTTCATCAATTTTATTGCTTCTGAATATTGTCATATCATGGATTTGTTACAGAACCAGTAATTCAGAGATTTAGACTAATAATTCAGAAAATGCTGTTTGAGAAATTGACCAGCTTAAAACAAAATCTAGAATTAAATGTACAGTATTAGTGAAGGTGATCAAAAAGCTGTTGGATTGAAATTAGAACTAAATTCCTTCAATAACATCCTTCACATTAGAACCTAGAATTCTTACCCAATCTGATCTATATCAAAGATCTAAAGCTGACATTAACATGGTTAACTCTAGCTTTCAGCTAAACGAGCTAAATTATTTGTATCAAAACTAGCACCTTCAATAAAGTGGTCCATGTCATGTTCTCAGGGGAACTGATGATTGGTAAGAAATGACAGCTCAACTATTGTCAGGTTCCAGTTAGCTACAAGCTTGGGGAAGTGCTTCCTCTACTCTGGAATCCACCAGACAGAAGCAGTGATCCCTTTAGTGATTGCAGTTGGACATCTCAATGTCTATTGCAAACGAAACAAGCATGCATTATGTCCGCTAAGCCCATTCCTCCATGTAAATGTCAAAACGTAAGACTTGGGCTGGATTTTTATCTCTCGTCGGAGGTGTGAATTGGGTCACAAAACACATAACTTAGGTTTTTTTTCACTAAAAAGGACAATTTAGCTCTGCTTTGCAGCTCCACAAGGAACTGTGTAGCAAACTCTTCCAAGGCTAAAGCCCCCAGTCTGAAAATCCAGAGGAAAACTGCATGTCCTCCCTCATTTTTTCAGCTAGGAGTTTAGGATGATCTCAAATGGACCTCAGTGGAAACTTTAGTCACCATTGAGGAAGGCAGCTGAGGAGTGTGGAACATTTTAAAAGATAAGTTTAAATCATTTTGACACTTTCATTGTCACCAACAGATGTTATGTTATGTGCAGGTTTTCAATGCAGTAATTTGTCAAGAGAGGTCCTGAAAAGGTTAGTTGACCCTCACATTAATGATCATTGTGCATCTGTTGTCATATATTTCAGTACTTTCTCTATTGATGAAAGTGCAATGGTACATCAAAAACATCTCGAACAAAACATCTTGTCAGTCTTTGCTGTTATATTTTGTGCTTTGACTGTGGTGGCATCGACTAAGGGAACATGGGGTAGCTTAGAAGGGGGAAGGTGGTGAAGTGGCATGAATTATCTGAGGGACATGAGTAGAGGATGAAGCAGTGTGAAGGCTGTGGTTGAGGAGCCTTTAGATAATGATGGTAACTGGAGTACTGTGGTGGAAAATGGAGTTGGACCTTCTAACATGCCAATCTTCACATCTGCACTCATCACCACAAACCCAACTCCCATGTGAAAACATAACATTTCCCAGGCAAACACATAGGTCAGGTGTGCATTTCGGAAGAGACCAAATATACAGGTTTAGTTTTCCCCAAACTTGCCAACAAAATACCAGCCCCTTAAATTACTACATAGCACTCTTGCCTCTGTGTCCAACGATTGTGAATTCAAGCCCCACTTCAGTGAGTTAGGTACAAACTCTAGACTAGCACTCAAGTGTAATACACAGAGGGGAAACTCACTGCCCAAGGTGCCATTTTTCAGATGAGGCATTATTTTGAGGGCCTATTTACTCTGTCAGAGAGATGCAAAAGATTGCATGGCACTATGTTAAAGAAGAATCAAGGGGTTTTCTTTAGTGTACAGGCCAATATTACGGAAACAGACTGTTTTGATAGTATCTCATTTCACGCGTACAAACCTGCTGGGTTAAACCCAAAAAGGTATGTCAGATCATATCAGGTTCCTGACCCAATGTACCTTTCAGGGTTTTGCCACCCGATGCAAACCCCAGAACACCCCAACCCTACGCACATCTAAATCCAGCACTTTCTTGCCAGCTAAAATTCTGCCAGAGGGGTCGCAACTTTACAACAACAACAATTCAAAACTAAAATTCCATCAGCTGCCGGGCCCTTAGGGACATGCTCAGGTGAAAAACACAAGATGAAGTTTAACATTTGTGTTTCTTTCTCATTAAAATGAGTTTAAGTCATTGAAGTTTAGTGCAAACAGAATATGTGATTTCCCCTGAACCAAATATCAAACTGAAGCGGCTATAATTATATGTCTTATTTTGATGGTTATAGTAGGATGGTAGGATACCACCGTAGCCGTGTGCCAGTTTTACCACATGTTTCAACTCAATTTGCTCAAAACTGTTACCTTGAAGCACTTTGCATAAAAGAATTCTGCATTTTGCAGCAATTCAGAATACTAGACTTTCTCTTTAGTGACTTAACAAAGATCCACTCTAACATTGCAATCATTTCATTTTTTGAGCAAGCTCCATTTTTGCCACTTAATGTTGCCTTGTGTTTGTTGTACCTTCTAACTGTAGAAATCAAGTAGTTGATCAGAAGTACAATGCTGATGTGGTTGCCTAGTAGAATGTTTGCTTAGCAGACTGTGGATAAAATTACTGCTGTAAATTAATATTGAATTAAATAGTTATGAAATTTATCATATGTAACACTAACAAATGAGTTAAAGTCCTAGGCACCTTGCAAAGAGTTTCAGTAACAAGTGCCAGTAACAACAGTGGTTCATTTAGATGGAACCATTAGTCTGCAGCAAGGTAATATATATTCCTGGGCTCTATCATCAGTACATCAGCAGTCATGCAGATAAATACTGATAGCAATATTACACAACTTCTTTTAATCGTTCATGGGATGCCCATGTCACTGGCTGGCTAGCTTTAGGTGTTCATCCCCAGATGCCCTCAAGAAGGTGATGAGCTGCCTTGTTGAACCACTGCAGTCCATCTGGTAGGTAGACCCAATGTTGTTATTGGGAGGGAACTCCAGGATCTGAATCAAGGACACTGAAGAAACAGTGATATATTTCTAAGTCAGTACGGTGAGTGGCTTAGAGGGAAACTTGCAGGTGGTGGTATTCCCGTGTAGCGGCTGCCCTTGTCCTTCTAGATGGAAGTGGTTGTGTGTTTGGAAGGTGCTGTTTGCAGAGCCATGGTGAACCAATGCAGTGCATCCTGTAGATCGAACCAAACACATGTGCAACTGCTCCAATTCTGTGCACACGGATTGGTGTGCCAGTGCCATTCGCAACATTGATTTCTAGTTCTGTTAGTCCCTGCCATGAACAGACCTCAGAGGTTTGTGTGGAGGAAAAACTAATTAGCAGCAACACTGTACCCAGCAACACTGGACGGTACAGTGTTGCTGCTGAGCATCAGTGGTGGAGGGACTGAATACTTGTGGGTGGGCAGCTAATCAAGTGAGCTGCTTTGTCCTGGATGGTGTCAAGTTTCTCGAGTGTTGTCAGAGCTGCCCCCATCCAGGCAAGTCAGGAATACTCCATCACACTCCTGACCTATGCCTTGTAGATGATCGACAGGATTTGGGCAGTCAGAGGAGGACGAGTTACTCAAATTGATCTTGATACCCCATTACCAACAATGTTACAGAATTGAAACTGACACTATAGCATTAATACTGATATTCCATTACCCAGTGTTACAGCATTTATACTAAAACCAGCAGTATTATAGCACTTATCTATGTAACTGTGAACACCATACATAAGGCTAGTGTTTTTCCAGTCAGTCAGTAACCAAGCATCCTGGGTCATACCTGGAGTTGCAAATCCCGGCTTCTCATCACTGCCATATTCTTCTCTTCACTGAGCTGTGCGTACCTCATGGCTAAGTTGTAATTGTCGTCTTTGACTTTTATAAGCTCATCATTGTAGTTGTTCCTCTCCTCCTTCATTTTGTTGTAACGTTCCTGGAAGGTATGTAATTCTTGATTCACTAGCTTCAGCTGTTTCTTCTCATCCTCAAGCTGCTTCATTTTCACCTGCAGATCACACCGTAGCATCTCCTTGGCTTTTGTCTGCTGTTGCAGCTTTATGACCTCATTCATCAGAAACTGTGTCAGACCCTCATGTCCTTCTTCCACTGCAACACAGAACACGCTTGTCAATACCAGAGGGCAACAGAGAGCTAGGTCAAAAGAATTTCACACCCTGACCACATTCTCCAAGTTTAACAACAACAACTTGTGTTTATTTAGCACCTTGCTAGATGTTATCAGTTAGAAATTTGACACTGATCTAGATGAGGGGGTATTAGAACAGGTGACAAAGAGGGAGGTAGATTTTAAGGAGCACCTTAAAAGGGGAGGTGGAACAGTTTAGGGAGGGAATTCCAGTTAACAGGGCCCAGGCAGTTGGAAGGTTAGGCTGCCAATGTTGAGACAATAAAAATCAAGGACTAACTCAAACTGAGTCCAAATAAATTTTAATTTGAGAATCAAGTATAGCTCGAAGTAATTTAGGAAACACTCCAGAACTGGTCCCAATAATAGTCTTAGTTTAAAAGTATTTACCTTATTGAAAAATACAGGAACCATTCTTTAATTTTGCATCTATATGTAACGTCTGCTTGATGTTCGGAGAGTTTGGATGAATAAGTGAATAGTTTCCCCAACTGCAGAGCAATTGGGCCACCTCACTCCACTAACTACTTGCTATTAAGAGGGATTTTCATCACTGACATCCCTTCCATTGAGTCATAAAGATGTACAGCACAGAAACAGATCCATTGGTGCAACTCATTCATGCTGACCAGATATCTTAAATTAATCCAGTCTCATTTGCCAGCATTTGGCCCATATTCTTCTAAACCCTTCCTATTCATATCCCCATCCAGATGCCTTTTGAACGTTGTAATTTTACCAGCCCCCACCACTTCCATTGGCAGCTTATTCCATACACACAACATCCTCTGTATGAAAAAGTTGTTGTCCTGGAGGTTCCTTTCAAATCTCTCTCCTCTCACAATGATAAAGAACACACACTGACATCACCCTATTTTGTTTCATTTCTACTGATATTTCTCTTAATGTTCTGTTTAAGCCATAATGATTTAGATGGAACAGATTTGAGGGAGTTGCCATGCCTTATAAAGGAAGGGATTGATTTTGTATCACAGGAGATACACAGCCTTTGAGTCAGATAGCAAACTGAGGGATGAGAGGAATGGTTATTGAGCTCAATTGAGTAAATGAAAGAGCAATTGGACCACATCACTCCACTAACTACTTGTTATTAACAGGAACTCAAGAGAAAATAAGCCCAGAGAGACTTCAGTTAGTCACATTATTTCAATTGTGTAGTTCTATACCTCAATTCAAACCTTTTGCATAGCCTGTAACTTTATAATTGTTACCCACAATTCATTGCAACAGAACATTACCTTAAAGATAAGACTCTATCTGAGAAATATAAATCAGAGTAGTCCTTTACCTACAATGGTGGAGAATCTTCGTGTGGGCTCCTTCCCTGTGACCAGCTTGTACAGTTCTGGATAATAGAACTCAAGACTTTCCAAAAAAACAACATACCCTCTCTGTCCCTTTGTTTGGAGGATATCCAGAAGACGACCTTTGAAAAGAGCAAACAAAGTGAGATTCCATTTCAACCATCTTCTCTCACACTGTAACTTATCCTTCGGTAGAGGAACACACAAGGAATCAGGATCTCCCTGGAAGCTCATTTGGGACGTTCTAATATGTGTACGGGTGAACAAGGGTGGACTAATACCCTTTTCCATGGTATAACATCAACGTCACATCTGCACCACATGCCTTTCGGCTTGGCTGGTTTATCTGGTGGGTTTGCTCCACATGACTGACTTCCCACCTCCATCTTTATCTACTCCTACCAGCACATCTTGATACCATGATCTAGTTTCCCCTTAAATCTCCTGATGGTTCCATTACTCCTTTGTGATGGTGAATTCTATATTCACTACTTTGGCGATAAAGAAGTAACAAAGCAGACAATCATCTGTAATATTGATGGATTGCCATTTCTCTGACATTTACAAACGGGCGTGAGCTGCACTGCATTCTGGAAGGCAGTTTTGCAGTTGCTGGAATCAGTGGTAACACAGGCTGCCAGCACTCAATATTGCTTTGATAGAATTGAATTCTTTAATTCAATGCACATTTATGAATCCATATTTTCTTGGATTTTCATACCTGTTGTCCCAGAGTTTAGGAGTCTTTCCACTATGGCGCAGGATTGTCCTATAGGTTTCTGATATGTCAGGTTCAAACACACATCAGAAATCTGCACTCGACGGGAAACAGTTGTCGACATGATTTTCTCCCAGGTAGCTCTCCATCTGTTTAAGAACAGCACTCTGCCTCTCAAAACCTCTGCAGCCGGTCACTATCCTTAAGGAAACCTTTCCACAGAGGACACAATGTCTGTCGTAGAACCTAGCCAAGTAGGCAGGGATTGGGATGGTGGGGGATGGTCCAGTAAGTCTGCTGAAAGCCACAGATAGAAGGAAAGCATACTGTAAAGGCCTTCTGCTATGTGCAGCAATCTCTTAACTTGAGAGGAAGCCATGAGACAGAGGTTTGTTAGGAAAATGAGATACAACACATGTAGCAAAGAATGTAATTAACTGTCAAGCAAGGCAGATACTGTAAGGGTCCTTCAGCAAACCTCCTGAAATCAGAAACACTGTAATGCAGAAAAGCGAGGACAGGTGGTATATGGGAACACCATCAATTCTTAACTCCTCTCTAATTCACACCAGGAACTTGGTTTGGAATCATCACCATGCCTTCATCGTCACAGGAATTCCATACCTAACGGTACTCTCAGAGCACACTGATCATGTGGACTAGAATCAGAATTATAAAATCCCCTACAAAGCTGAAAGAGGCCAGTTGGACCTTCTGCACTGACCCTATAAAGAGGATCCCACCCAGACCCAGACCCAGACCCAGACCCCTATGCTATCCCTGTAACCCTGCATTTCCCATGGCTAATCCACCTAGTTTGCACATCCCTGGACCCCACAGGACAATTTAGCGTGGCCAATTCACCTAACTTGCACATCTTTGGACTGTGGGAGGAAACCCACACAGACATAGCGAGAATGTGGAAACTCCACACAGATAGTCGCCCAAAGGTGGAATCGAATCTGGGTTGCTGGTGCTGTAAGGCAGCAGCGCCAACCACTGAGCCATTGTGGTGCCCAATGGTTTGAGGAATGGCTCAAGGAAGCTCACCACCATTTTCCCCAAGGCCAACTAGAGATGAGTGATGTTGGTTTTGTCAGTAAGGCTGCATCCAAAGATTGAAAAACAAAACAAAGCAATTTCTTCTAAAAGAATTTCATTGTCACTATTGCCATTTGATACAAAACTATAGGAACACATTACTTGTGTAAAGGTTGTAACTGCTGTAACTCAATAAAAGTTGAAACTCAATTACTTGATCTGTTAATTTTGGACTGCAGCATGTGGGAGTTGAGCACCTCATCTTCATCCTGCTCGTCAATAACTTTGCATTGCCGAAGGTACGGTGTAAGCTTGGCTGGATTGATGTACCGGCTGAGAACGTGCCGGTTACATTCCACATTCTCCCACACCACATCTTCTTCATCCTTCAAGCTGCAGAAATTCTCTGTCTCTGAACGACAGGCCTCCATCTCTTGACCTATAAAACAAGAAGAGGCGAGTGAAGCAGATTTCAAACTGTTGTTCATCTGCCAGACAGTACATCAATATTGACCTGTTTTAAACTTTCTCTCTTAAGAGGCCAGGACTATATCTCAATAAGGGAAACCATTAGAAAACCAAATGATCAGATATTAAGATCGGATTCTCTCAGCCGTTACACTTCTTTTGCTGCATTCTGGATTCCAGACAGATGTTGTTCTTTCTTTTGAAAGAATATTATTTCATCAGTAAAATGCTAACCAGCCATTTGTCCCGTATATCAGCTATCACCAGTTTCACAATTTACTAACATTCAATCATTGTCCTCTTGATTTGCATTGATTTTCCAAGTCAAATAGCCTATGTTTATATCTACAGCTTCAGAGCTATAGAAAGTTACAGCACAAAGAGGAGCTATTGTGTCTGTCTTTTATTTAGACACCACTGCCTCCTCAGAGTCCTGTGTTTTCCTTGATGCAATCACTTATTTCCGATGGAGTATTCCACAAAATCTCATCTTTAAAAAGAGGTTTCGTCTAACTTCCCTCCCCACACTTGTGGTGACAACTTGAACTTGACGTCAACTCATTGCACGTCCTGACTAATTTTTTTAAACACCCAGATTATGTCCTGAGTTTTGTGAAGTTCCACACATCCTAGATCCTGGAGTCCAGGAATCAGAGTTGTAGAAACATAGTACAGGTGGTCATTCCTTTTTAAATGAGAAGTGGGTCTACATTCCTGCTGTTTGTTCGTAACCCTATAAGGGCTAGGGAATTCAAAGACCTATCCAATTCCCCTTTAAAAATATTTCAAAAAGCAGCTTCCCCTGCCTTTTCAGGTGGAGCATTCCAGATCCTGACAACACTGACTACAAACAAATCTCTTCATTTCCTCTATCCATCCTCTATCCGCCTCCCCCTCTCTCCCTATTTATTTCAGAACCCTCTTCCCCTCCCCCATTTCTGATGAAGGGTTTAGGCCCGAAACGTCAAGTTTTCCTGCTCCTATGATGCTGCTTGACCTGCTGTGTTCATCCAGCCCCATGCTTGTTATCTCGGATTCTCCAGCATCTGCAGGACCTTTTATCTCTTCATTTTTCTCCCCCCTTTATTTCCTTAATTGTGAATACTCTCACATTGACTGGAAATGCTTGGTTGATCATTGATTATTCAAAGATTTTTTTCCTTCCAATGCGTTATTGCAGAATTAACTTTTAAGTTGTAACTACCCAACAGCTTGATAGGCAGAATGCCATTAATTCACATTTTAACGAAGGTTTGCACCAGTCAACTGACGTAGTTAAATTAACACTGGCTTGATTTTCATTGGCTAATAATGTTGACAAGGATATCAAGAGTTCCCAACTGTTTTCTGAAAAAAAACTACCAATTTTTGTTTTCAGTTATGAGCAAATAAATAGAGCTTTCATCAGACTATAGCATCAGAATAGTAGAATGTAGTATCCCCTCAATATAGCACTGAAATGTCAAGCAAAGGTTGTGCATTCAAATTTTTTAGTGGAGTCTTCAAAATTTGTCGGGTGTCTTGTACACTGCCCGAAAATGCATCAAATAGTCTTATGACTTTTTCACATAGACCCCTCCAGATCTTTCACCCATCAGGTATTTCCAATGTCAAGGATTGGCCTTCACTCAGAATTAGGAGTCCAAGTCCTTTCTAGTCGCAAATTAAAACCTGGTAGCTCCTGTGCTCAGCTGGGCCACTGAGAAGGCCACGGACACTGCTGGGAATTCAACCAAGTCCAGGCCAAAGGTAGGTGACTTTCAACAGGGCAAAATTATTTCTGGGGTAAAAGGTCACAGGAAGAAGGCAGCAGGGGATCAGAAGGGCAGGTACTGCCTCTCATTGGACTTGCCCTCCCCTGAGGTATCTGATCTCAAACACCAAAGACTGCTGGCTGAGCACTTCCTTCCCCAACAAACCCAAAAACAGCCACACTTTGTCCATCCAGGAGGGCTGCTCATTAGCAGATCATCTCGCAGCTGGTTATTCCCAGCAACAGCTTGGAAATCCTTATGTGTGTGTTCAGGTGACTGAAAAAAAAATCATAGATTTTTGTTTTTAAAAGCTCAGTAGGGCATCTCTTGGCATCTTCATCAATATTATTATGCTGTTAATTGGACATTTAAGTGACTTCAATCAGTGCCTGTATAGGAAGGTCAGCTACGTATCTTCCTGCCTAGAACTTCCTTCAGGAGGCAGTGGGAAGGTGTCAGGGATGGGGTACACACTACTCTCTCTAACGGAATACCCTTCTCACCTCCTCCCTCACTCCCTCTGGGACTGGAGGATTCTGCCCTCAGAGTAACCATAATGCTATCGCAGGGGCACGAACGCAAGACTTCTCTGACCAGATGGACCAAGCTAACAGTGAATAAATGGGCCGTTTCATTTCCTGAGCAAAAACTCTATCATTCTGTTCATTTCTTTCTCTTTTAATAACAAAGAATCGGATAACCAAGTATAGCTTCCACTAATGTAGCTTACTGCTCACTAATTACTATTGGAGCATGGCCTGAGGGCACATTATGAAAACAACTATACTGCAGGGATTTGATTAGGTTCAGGGCATCTTGGAATGTACCTGGCCTCTTTGTGAAATCGGTGATTGAGACTTATTCTGGGAAACAAATTTATTTTGCTCTGCATTGTGGTGGCGGATGTCACTCTTCTTGGGCAGTATACCAACATGGTGTCAATATGAAGGGAATGAGTTACTGATGTCCAATGTAAAATCAGAAAGCACCACATAGATAAAAATATTGAAATCAAAATTATGCAATCTCAAATTCCACGTTCTGTACCAGTGTTGCAGATTTATTTGCATTCTCTAGGTTGGACTATTTCAATGCTCTACATTCCACACTCAAACTTCAGGTTATTCCAATACAGTTTGTCCAAGTGTCCATCAATTTGGGAGCAGAAAGCTCATAACAGTAAAACTGACAGACCGTTATAAAAACTCCACTGGTTCACCAGTTGCCCTTTAGTAAAGGAAACCTAACATCCTGATCCAGTCTGATCGTTACAGCAGTCCAGCGTGATTGGCCTGTTCACCCACCACTCGTGCACACTGACCTACACTGATTCCTCATTTGTCAATACCATAAAATTTAAAATTCTTAGCTTTGTATTCAAATCCCTTCGAGGTCCCATCCTAGCTCTGCAACTCCAGCCCTTGAAGCCAGAGATCTCCACTTCATTCCTCCCCAGCCTTCTTGCCTACCATTAGCTTTAGCTCTTTGGCCCGAAGCTGTAAAATTTCCCTCTGCCTTTACTGCTCTCTCTTCCCTTAAAAGAGGTTCCTTCGGATTTACCTCTGACAAACTTCTCAGCACCTGTCCAAATATTAGAATTAGGTTTATTGTCATTTGTACTCAAGTACAATGTCGCCAACACACAGCACCATCTTTGGTCCAAAAAGAAGAAGTTATAGTATGTATATCTGTAATGTGATGCAAGTCAGGAAAATAAGAAATAAAAGCTAAAAGGATAGACATTACAGTCTTTCTATAAAAAGCTTCCACGTCATCTGACCAGGCTCCACCAGCTCCCAACCAGTAACCATCTTTGCTCCAGGCCGCTGACAGAAGAGAAAAAAGATGGAAGGGAAGGGAAAAAAAAGACAAGAGAAAAGAAGAAAGAAACAGACGAAGCCCACAAGCTCCGCCTGAAGTGTCCTACTCCATTGCCATCTTGGATCAATAATAGATCTAATTGGATCTAGAATATCGCCTTCTTTTAGGTAACTGTGAAAGACTTGATGTTTTACTGCATTAAAGACACTTTATAACATTAAAATAGTTGCCGTTTGCACTTTAATACAGAAATACATCTTCTGTTTCTAGGTAAAGGAATAAACAAAAGAATCTGGTCGTTGTTAGTTTTGGGCCTCAGTGAGTGATGTATACTTCATACAGTAAAAACTAAATGGAACATTTATGGTCAATTTAATATAACTTAGGTTCATGAAGACACACCAATTTCTTTGTGTATTGAGGCTTATTTTCAATTCATTCTTGGGCTATGGGCATTAGTAGCAAGACCAGGGTTTATTGTTCACTTTTCGTTTACCTAGTTTGATGCAACTCAGTTTCACATTAAGCAGCTTTAGCAATCACTGAAAAGTCAATCCCAATAGTGTGGGGCTGTATCTAAATCGAGTCCTGACCAGGTTAAGAAGTCTAGTATCCTCCTCTCAAAAGATATTAGTGAACCGGTCAGCGTTTTTATGGCAACTTCACCTTGGGCAACATGACGTTTATCATTCCTAGGTGGTCTTTCAAACTAAATTTAAATTCTGACAATATTTCAAACTCAGATTGTCTGGGCTAATATTTCAGGAGCACCGTTGCACTATGATAACTAGAAAGGCTAAAATGACAGCTTGCGGCAATGTGTATGGTTCCTATAAGTGGGCTTTACCTCATGAGAAAATGGCATCTTTTTGATGGTGTGTATAACACCTACTTCTGACTCAATCAATTTATAAATAACCAGAGTTCCTCCATATTTGTTCAGTGCAGTTCAAAACTAGTACAAATGCAGTCTGTGACGTACAGAGGGAGAGGGGAGGTGGGTGGAGACTGAATCACAGAAAGCATGGGAAGCAGGATGGTCCAGGACGAAATAACTTAAATACTGGGTAAGTTTCAGACTTTTAAACTGATGCTGCGGCATAAAGGGGAGGGTGAAGCTTTAAAGGACAGAAGGGTCCAGACCCGAAACGTCAGCATTCCTGCTCCTCTGATGCTGCTTGGCCGGCTGTGTTCATCCAGCTCCACACCTTGTTATCCCAGTACTTACTGCTGTCTCTGTACATAAGCTGTGCATGTCCAACTTAGTTTACTCCTGTAAATAGTTAATTCATTTTAAATCTGGATCTCAGCTCAACTGCTAATGTTGATTATATTGGTTTCAGCAGAAATAAACAGCAGTGAATAAAAGTAATCCAGCATCACGTGAGAAGAAACACTTGCCTTCAATAACCTCAGGACATCTCTAAGCTCTTCACAGTTAATGAAGTAATTCTGAAGTGCATTCTCTGTTGTAATAATAGGAAACGCACCAGCCAATTTGGACACACACAGAGCAGTGTGATAATGATCAGTTAATTCCATTTTTGTGAGGTTGTCTGAGGGATAAATATTGGTCAGGACACTGGGGATAACACATAAGCTCTTTAGTGCTGTTAGATCTTTCGTATTCACCTGCCAGAGCGGAGGTAGCTCCTTTTTTTGTTTCCATTTTGCTTCCTCTTGCATGGATTGTGAGCATTGCTGGCATTGTTCAGTCCACTTGAACAGAGTGGCTTGCTAGGCCAATTCAGAGGATCAGCAAGAACCTCATGAGAAGTACGAGAAGACTACTGTAATAAGAATTTTTTAATATTGAAATGTTATCCCAATACTGAAAGCCATTGCAAGCAATTGTGTCACAATGCCGGCAATCAAACAAACAATCTCTGCATTATCATCATCTCTGGAACCACAGGACCAAATGGAATGTTATCTGTAAAATGCAAATAAACAGGAGCTAAATGATATTGACTGAAATCCCAGACTAATAATCTGAAAGTGTAAGTCCAGAATCTGCAGTCGTCAGGATGCAAGTTCACCTGAGTAATTCTTTATTAGAAGGTCACTGAATAACACAGAGGAATATCTATCCCGGCCTTCTCTCAGTTCCCAAGTGCCGGAGGGCTCGTCAAACATCAAAACTTGGACTTAAATTAACGGCTATTTTCTTCACGTGAGATGATAACTGGGGGAAGAATGCTTTTGTGGCGCATAAACACCAGTAGGCTGAATGGTCTCTGCTGCAAACTCCTGTGTAATTCCATAAAACCCAGGGAGTAAAAATCTGGTGGCTTCTATTTTGGGCAATTTCCCCACCTTTTAAACCAATTGGCTAGAGTCCGTGACAGTGAGAATTGTGCATGTTTTAATGAAAGGAGAAGGCACGACTAGGACTTTAAAGACTTCTTTTCAATCCAGGCTTCAAGTTACGATCTGTGTACTATGAGGTGTGACAGCAAACGGAAGGCTCACCAAATTTATCATCATGGCTGTTTTGGATAAGGTTAAAATACAACTAGCCACTTTAAAGAATATACAGCAGTCCAAAAATACATTAGTTATATTTTGTCTTATTTGCCGGAAAATGTTGTTTGTGCACTGACTTCTGAAATAAATAAGATAAGTTATGGCTCAAGCAATTGTTTTAAAACTATTTTAATAACCGGTAGCCCTCTCAGAGTTTCAATATGGAGTAATTACTCTCAGGACCAAAATGATCATGGGCTCCAATGCAAGCACACAAGGCAAGTGATGTCAGCTGGCCACGTCAGGCTTCACAGTGTCCACTTTTCACATAAATGTGTTCCGTGCACAGTATCATCAGTGCATGTGCAGACTGCTTCACTGTTCTTTCATGTTAAAACAACCTAGCTGTTTGCTCTCCCATTCTCTTGGCTCCTCGTATCAACTCAGTTGAGAGCAGGAGCAGCAGGGCTGGTTGGTCCCTCAGGATGTCTATTTTATTCCCTTTTGGCACTTTGTGGGCAGTGATTTATTCATATGCTGTTGTTTCAGTGAGCAGGTGGGGAAGGGGCCATGATGGCCTCTGCACACACACATCCCCTGCCTCCGCTGTGACACAGGCAGCACTACGCTCTGGGTGAAACTGTCCATGCATGCACAGGACACACCCAACGAGAATCACAACATTTCTTTTTTCCCCCTCCACTTCCCTCAATTCTGACCAATAGCAGAAGTCACTTCTTCCAATGGATCAATCAAGCAGGCTAAATTTTGGTTTATTACAGTCTAATCTCTTTTGATTACGGCTTGGATTGACTGAGGGGCTTGTTGCATTGTTGTGCTTGTGCACCATTCGGAATCTCCATACCCACTCTTTGTTGCTGGTTGTTAATTGGCTTTATTAAAATTGATTTATGGCCACACACGTGCGGAATGATTAAAGAGTCAGAATGTCCATTTAATTACACAGAGCCAGATACAGGTATAAACATTACTTAAATATGCTGTCATAATACATGCTTGAAGTGTCCAGTAATTAGGTCTACTTATGGCAGCAGTAAAAGTCTGCATGTGTCATATGGAAAGGGTAGTAATTTAGTGATTAAATACACAGTGCATGACAGAGGAGGAGGTCACTGCCAATTGGATATCAACATCATACACATTTGGTGTTTGTAAGCTCTGCCTGATCAAGCTAGGAGGCAGTAAAACATGTCAGGCTTTCTAACTGGAGTGCTGATACTTCTGCATATAAGCCAATATGAAAATGAATGTTATTTCACACTGTTCTAGGCAACCGTCCCTATAGGAAATAGCTGTTTACATAAATTCTTCCTAAGAATATTTCTAAAATATCTTGTATTTATATTACATTTATGCTTTCACAGTATCAAAAGTGCAATGTTCTTAATTCAGGCTTTAAGGTTTGAAATTGAGCCATACATGTATCTTCACAGAAACACACTACACACTCGCAGGTCATTCAGCCCATTGCTTCTGTGCTCAGCTTTCTGAAAGATCTACCATGTAGTCCCACTCAACCCCAGAGTTCTGTAAATATTTTCTAATCACAGGGATCTACAAATCCTTTCTGTAATTCAGCACTGAATCTGCTTGTAATTCTTATGTACTTTCCTATCTTATCAACTCATGGCTTAAAAAATAATCTTCCTTACCTTTGATTGTTGTGCCAATTGGTTTAAACATTTGCTTACTGACCCTCGTGCCAAAGGCAGCAGTTCGCTCGCTAATGGCCAACTAATTTTCAAAAATGGTTGAGGTCTTTTTGAAAAGAACAATTAGAAGCAGTGCATACAAGAACTTGTGATCAGAAAGTAGGATGCAATTTTATTAAGCCTGTGAAAGGTGTTGGTGTTTAAACCTAGAAAGCAAAGAGGTGAGGAATAGAATTGGGGTCAAACTTGTACATTTAAAAGCTCTTCTTATAGAGACAGGTATAATTTCTAAAGAAACATTTCCCAAAGTCAATGACCAATTAATTCTCACCATCTGAACACAATTAAGTACAGTCAACAATGGGAGTCACAGTGGGTGGTTAATCCATTCCAGTCCATCATCATGCAAGCACATGTTGAACAGTGGTACATGCTGCTTTACATTACTGCTACTAAAATCAGCACTAATTTGCACTGCTCACTGACTACACATCAACAGGGAACGGGATATCAGAGGTAGTTAAAGGCAGGCTGTAATTCTCAGAAGGGAAATTGTTTTGTGGCTACAAGAAGTGGCAGGAAGTTTGGCAAGAGACATCACTGCACAATGATACTTTGAGAAATGGCTGAACATGGAAGATGACATGCACCGAGAGTATCAGACAATGCACTGGAGGTCAGCAGTAGGGGGTCTCCAGGTCCAGGTAACAGTGGAAATAAGTAACAGAAAGGTTAACGGCAGAGGCACAGTAGTGCAGCAAGGACAAAGATGGATTGCATGAAGCAATTCAAAGATCTCACATACTGTGGATAACACTGTTCAAAATGGGCTTCTCAGGTATCTTGAACCAGCCCATCTGTTTTCTAATACATTAGAAGGAATGCTAATTTCCCCAAGAGTGGCAGTGGCTCCATAGATTAGAAGTTTCCCTTAATTTCTCAGACTGAAAATAATTCTGTCCCATTATTGTGGTCCTGCCAACTAGCACAGACCACGATAACACTAACCAGCACTGGACCTGCTTGAACCAGAACTACATGAGGTCACCCACCAGGACCTTCCACAGCCTCCTCATATGGTTGAGGTCAGTGGAACCGCTTGTTAATTCTATCATTGGGGTCAAAGTCGAAAAGGTGTTGACCTACATGGTAGCTTCTCTTTCAGTTCCTCCACTTGCTGTTACACTTCCCCTTTCACCACCTCCTCCTCCTTTCTTCTTACCCAACAGCTAGTGATAAGGACTGTTCCCACGATGGTCCAAGTCGTGTAGCATTATGCAAATCTTGATATCAGCTCCGCTGAATACTGCAGTGCTGCTGCAAGGCAGTCCAGGCATTGTCCAAGTTAACCAGTGCTACATGCTATTATATCCCCGTGTCAACACTGACTGTCTAATGTTCTAGATTGTACAGCCTAGTGAAACAGCTGCTCAGTGCATAAAGTCAAACATAAAACTGCAGAACGCTGGAAATCTGAAACAAATGTTCAGTTAATGTATCGAATCAAGCGACCCTTATGCAGAATGTCAGTAAATTCTGCTTTCTCTCTGTAGATGCTGCCAGACATGCTGAGTTTCTCCAGCAGTTTCTGTTTTTGGCTCAGTGTCTGTCCTATCAAGCTCCTTCTGAATCTTGTATGTTTCAATTAGATCACCTCGCCTTCTTTAAAATGATAGGGAATATGGACCAAGTTAATTCATCCCCTCATCACAGGACAATCCCTTCAATCCAGGTACCAATGTAATTAATCTATGCCTTACTGTCTGCGATGCCAGCATAACCTTCCTGGAATATTCAGACAAAAACGGTGTACAGCAGAGATCTCAAAGATCTGTACAAATGTCACAAGATTAATTTCTTGCCATATTTGAAACCCATTGAAAATGAAGGCCAACATGCCATTTTGCTTTTGAATTGTTTGCTGTAAGTGCATGTTAACTCCTGCGTTCCTTGTGCAAGTTTCATGCTGTGCTGAAATTTATTCAGATTTTCTATTCTTATAATCAAAAGCAAAAAAAGCTAACACTTCCCTACATTATAGTCTATCACATTGTTGTCCTCCCATTTAACTACTCTAAACATCTTTGCAGCATCCTGGGATCCTCCTCACAGCAGAATACATGGAGAATTAGTTGTTATTTCCCTTCTGCAGCAAAGCTCTGCAAACTTATAAAGGTTGCTTACAGATACTTCCAGCAGCTTGAAAGGAAGCAGATGTCTAAAAATTCAGAGTCACATTCACATTGAGAGCCACAGGCAATGTGATCCTTGTCCTGCAGTTGTGGCCACAACAGTTGGCGTATTTCTGAAATTCAGGACTGTTTTACAAAAACAAATGTGTCTCATGTATTGCTGTTTGCTCAAGTTGATGTGAAAGAACTGCTCCCTAAAGACCTTCAGTGGATATAATCTTTGCCCAAGAGCCTTTCTCTCCTCCTCTTCTTCAAAACAGCATGCCCTGCTTTGCAGAATCGGTCTTCAATCTCCCCATTATGCTCACATTTTAAAAATGATGAAGGCATCACTGACTAAAGACAGTATGTGTTGCCTGTCCCTAGCTGCCCTTGAAATAAGTTGTTCATCCTGATGTACGTACTGTGGGAAATAAGTACATTACATTGGCTTAAGACACGAATGTATATTGATCATTTTAAAACTTGATACATGACTTACAGTGTAAGAAAGAGAGTGGGGAAAACCCACAAGTTCCCCAGAGTACAGTAAAATAATTTTATCACTGGTTGTCCAAACATACCTTGGAAAAAATGAAATGATTGTAACCTGTACTGGAGTCTCCTGATGGGGAGCAATTTGGCTCTGTACCAAGAACCTTTAACATAGTAAAGCCTCTTAAGGCACTTCAGAGGAGCATGATCAACCAAGACATGACACAACTGTATTTGAAGATGATCAGATATAAATGCTTTGGTGCGTTTATTACTACCTTCACATTCGCATCCAACAGTTTGATATAATGTGTAGGCTTCCTAGCCAAGACAAATTAATGGGAAAAATTCAAAGTATTGCTGAGATTCCCAGTGTATATTTCTTTGTCGCTGAGGCAGACGTAGTAGAGCTGAGTCAATTTGCTGGCTTTGCGACAGGACTAAGCTCGCTTCATTAAGTATAAACAGTAAGCTCTTGGCTTGAACCAACCTCATCACGAAAGAGCTAATTACTCGTGACAGGTGGGAAACAGCACAACTGCAGCTCTTAAATGAGTTTGTTTTTAAAAGGGATTATTTGAACCTGGATCACTGAGGCAAACTGAGAATTTGAGTTCACTTTTTTAAAAAAAGTATCATTAAAAAGAAAACCCAGAAGCCCAACATAGAGTCATACAGCACAGAATAAGACCCGTCTGCACCAACCAGATATCCAAATCTGATCTAGTCCCATTTGCCAGCATTTGGACCGTATCCCTCTAAACCCTTCCTATTCATATACCCATCCAGATGCCTTCTAAATGTTGTAATTGTACTAGTCTCCACCACTTCCTCCAGCAGCTCATTCCAAACAGACACCACTCTCTACATGAGAAAGTTGTCCCTCAGGTCCCTTTTAAATCTTTCCTCTCTCACTTTAAACCTATGCCCTCTAGTTTTGTGCTCCCCTACCCTGGGGAAAAGACCTTGGCCATATTCACCCTATCCATGCCCCTCATGATTTTATAAGCCTCTACAAAGGGCCCCCCACAGCCTCCAACACTCCAGGGCAAAAAGTGCTAGTGTATTCACCCCACCCTATAGCTCAACCCCTCCAGTCCCAGTGACATCTTCGTAAATTTTTCCTGCACTGTCTCAAATTTAACAACATCCGTCCTATTAAAGGGCAATCAGAATTGTACACAGTACTGTTAAAGTGGCCTCATCAATGTCCTGTACATGACATCCCAATTCGTAAACTCCATGCTATAACCAACGAAGGCAAACATGCTAAACAGCTTCACCATCCTGTTAAAGTGGAGTCACAGATAGAAAGAACTATGCACCTGCACCCTCAGGTCTCTTTATTCAGCAACACTCCCCATGACCTTACCGTTAAGTGTACAAGTCCTGCCCTGGTTTGCCTTACTGAAAAAAAAAAGCAACTCCTCACATTTAACTAAATTAAACTCTATCTGCCACTCCTTGGCTCATTGGCTCATCAGGTCAAGGTCCCGTTGTACTCTGAAGTAACCTTTTTCATTGTCCACTACACCGTCAATTTTAGTGTTATCTGCAAACTTACTAACCATACCCCTTATACTCACATTCAAAACATTTATATAAATGCCCAAAAGCAGGGGATCCAGCACTGATCCTTATGGCACATCACTGGTCACAGGCCTCCAGTCCGAAAAGTAACCCTCTACCGCCACCTTCTGTCTACTAACTTCAAGTCAATTTTGCATCCAATTGGCTAGCTCCTCCAGATCCCATGTAACCTCACTAACGAGTCTACCATGGAGAACCTTGTCGAACACTTTGCTGAAGTCCATATAGATAATGTCTACTGCTCTGCCTTCATCAATATTCTTTGTTTCCTCTTCAAAATAACTCAATCAAGTTAGTTAGTGAGATACAATTTCCCATGCACAAAGCCATACTGAATATCCCTAGTCAGTCCCTGCCTTCCCAAATGTATGTAAATCCTGCCGCTCGGAATCCCCTTCCACAACTCATCTACTGCTGACATAAAGCTCACCAGTCTATATTTCCCTGGCTTTTCCTTACAGCCTTTTTTAAATAATGGCACCACGTTAGGCAATCTCCAGTCTTCCAGCACCTCACCTGTGGCTATCGATGATACAAATATCTCAGCAAGGGGCCCAGCTATCACTTCCCTCGCTATCTCCCGAGTGCTGGGAAGTACCTGATCACGTCTTAGGGATTTATCTACATTTATGCATTTTAAGACCTCCAGCACATCTTCTGTGATATGGACACTTCAAGGTATCATGATTTATTTCCCCAAGTTCCCTAGCTTCTCTATCCTTCTCCGCAGCAAGTACAGACCCTCACCTATCTCCTGTGGTTCCACGCATAGGTGGCCATGTTGATCTTTAAGGGGCCCTATTCTCTCCCTAGTTACTCTTTTGCCCTTAGTGCCTTCACCAAAGTTATCTCATGACCCTTTTTGCCCTCCTGATTTCCCTCTTGTGTATATTCCTACTACCCTTGGGATTAACGTGATCTCAGCTGTCTATACCTGATAAAATGCCCAGAACGTCAATTTGTCGAGGCATCCAGCATTCCCTACATTTACCAGCCTTGCTCTTCACACTTACAGGAACATACTGTCTCTGAACTCTTCTTATCTCATTTTTAAGGGCCTCCCACTTGCCGGCCAACAGCCTCCCCAAACAACTTTTCAAAGTTCTTGCCTAACATCATCAAAATTGCCCTTCATCCAATTTAGAACTTTAAGATCCGGCCTCTCCTTTTCCATTACTACTTTAAGACTAATAGAGTTATGAGCACTTGCTGCAAAGTGCTCCCCTGCTTACACATCAGTCATTTGCCCTGTCTTATGTCACAACAGAACATCAAGTTTTGCTCCTCCTCCTCTAGTAGGTACATCCACAGATTGCATAAGAAAAAGGTTTCCTCGTACACCCCTAACAAATTCAATCCCAATCTATGTTTGGGAAGTTAAAATCCCCTACCGTTACCACCCTATTATTCTTATAGATATCGGAGGTCTCCTTATATATTCGCTTCTCAATTTCTCACTGACTAATGAGGGGGCTATAATACAATCCCAACATGGTGATTTTCCCTTCCTTATATCTCAATTCCACCCATGTAAGGGTAGGCCATGGCCTATTGGTATTATTGCAGGGCTGTTAATGCAGAGACTGAGGTAATGTTCTGGGGACCTGGGTTTGAATCCTGCCATGGCAGATGGTGGAATTTGAATTCACGAAATATCTAATGATGACCGTGGATCCAATGCTGATTGTTGGAAAAACACATCTGGTTCTAATGTCCTTAAGGGAAGGAAACTGCCATTCTTACCTGGTCTGGCCTACATGTGACTCCAGACCCATAGCAATATGGTCAACTCTTAACTGCTCTCTGGCTAATTAGGCATGGGCAACAAATGCTGGCCTAGACAGCGACGTCCTAATCCCATGAGTGAAGAAATTAAACAAAAAAAATTACTTCTCTGGACAATCTTCCAGAAATTTCCTCCCCAAATAAAGCCATAATGTTCTCCCTAACCAAAAACCCAACTTCCCCTGCTCTCTTGCATCCCTTTTTATCCTTCCAAAGGCATCTATACCCCTGAACTTTGAGCTGCCAGTCCTGTCCCTCCCTGAGCCACGTTTCTGTATTAGCTATGATAGCCCAATCCCATATTCCTCTACCTTACCTGCCAGGCCTCTTGCATTGAAGTAAATTCTCTGCCAAGCTCTTGTCTGCTTTGACTAATAGACTTGCTCCCTTTTCTACTGTACCAGCCTCAGCCTTTTCTCACTATCACTTTGGTTCCCACCCATCACAATCCTTAAGTAGTTTAATGCCTCCTGAGTAGCATGAGCAAATCTCCCTGCAAGGAAATTTGTCCCCTTCCACAACATGTTAATGAATAACTGCAGAATAACTTCCCTGCCACCTGCCCTGTTTAAAAGTGCATGATTTGAACAGGCTGTCCAACTAAGTCTAACATGCAAACTAATACATAACTTTAAAAAGCAAACACAAATGAGTAGATATAATCATAAACAAGACAACTTGCACTTACGTAGGCTTTCAGCATTACAAAATCTCCTCCAAGTGTTTCACAGAAGAATTATAAAACAAAATGGACTATCAAGCCATAGAAGGAGATGTTAGGACAGGTGGCCAAAAGCATGGCTAAGTTTCAGTGACAATGTTGAAGGAGAAAAAAACGTGGTAGGCACTTGTTCAGGAAATTTTAAAACTTAGAGCCCAAACAATCAAAAGCAGGTCTGTCAAGAGTAATCTGATCTAAGGTTATATCTAGTTGAGTGCAAATATCTTGGAAAGTTGAGAGACCGGAAGAGATTACCAAGATAGAGAGGAAACATGATTACAGATTTGAAAACTGGCATGAAAAATTTAAACTTGAGATATCACTAAACCATGAGACCATAAGACGTAGGAGTGGAAGTATGGCCATTCGGCCCATCGAGTCCACTCCGCCATTTAATCATGGCTGATGGGCATTTCAACTCCACTTACCCGCACTCTCCCCGTAGCCCTTGATACCTTGCGAGATCAAGAATTTATCAATCTCTGCCTTGAAGACATTCAACGTCCCGGCCTCCACTGCGCTCCGTGGCAATGAATTCCACAGGCCCATCACTCTCTGGCTGAAGAAATGTCTCCCTGTTTCCGTTCTAAATTGACCCCCTCTAATTCTAAGGCTGAAGCCAATGTATGTTAGCAAGCAGAAGAATGATGGATGAACAGCTCTTGGTGTGCATTTAGGCAACAGCTTTGAACTACTTTAAGTTTACAGAGTGTTGAACACAGGAGGTTTGCTTGGAGTGTTTTGGAACAGTCAAATCAAAAGGCACACAAGGATTTTGGCAGCAGTTGAGATGAGGCAGACATGCAGTTCAACATTATTGCAAGAAGGTGAAAAGTGGCAGCCAAAGTGATGGTACAGATAAGTCGTCAGAGACTTACCTCAACCTAAATATGTAATCAAGCTTGTGACCAGCTCAGTTCAAGCTCAGACAATACTAGAGACACGGATTGGAACCACTGGTTACCAAACAAAGTTTGTGATGGAGCCAAAGACAAAAGCTCTAGCCTTCTCAATAGTCAATGTAGGAAGTTACTGTTCATCCAGTACTGGATGTCGGACATGGAGTTTGACAAATTAGAGACAGCAGACGAGTTGAGATATGGTAATGAGGTAGAACTGGGTGTCATCAGCACTCGTGGAAATTGGTGTGTGTACAGGAAGTAAGACACAAGTCGGGACGTAATCAGGGACTGATGCTAAGTAAATGCAATCAGCGACATTGGTAGGCACCTAAGACAGACAGAGTGGACGCAAAACCACCAAGCACAGGTTAACCTGTCATCAGGTTAAAAAATGTTATTTTTCCCAAACAGTACTAAAAATGAACCATGAGAAATCGAATTTCTATCACAGTGACGAAATTACTAAAGCACTTTTAAATTGTGTTATTTTCAGATGTAGCACCATGTCATTCTATTTTAGAAGTGTTAAACTGACTCAAAGTTCTGCATAGAAATTCAAAGCTCAGATAAACTAATCCTTATGGCCATTCTGAATGGTCTAATCCTTCAAGGGCTGAAGGTATTCACAACTTTCTACAGCTCTATTGACATGCCATGCTGTTCCATCTTCAGACACCAATCTCCCAAGTATTGCATGCTTCACATTTCATCAGTGACAGAGATTTCAATTATTTTAGTTCAAATATAGGTTGCACATTTTACAGGGGATAATGGTTGTAGAGCTGGTGGAGACTGAGGAGGAGTTGAGGGGGTGGAGGGGTGGAGAGAAGGGTTCAGGCCATGATGTCATTTGGAAACAAGGTTGAGAAATTTAGTACTGGAGATGTCAATGGACTGTGAGTCCATGTGCATCAGCAGCACAGTGACAATGGGTGAATGAGCCTTGATGCAAGTTAGAACATGGCCAGCACTTTTTTGGATGAGTTCAAGTTAATTTAGGATGTAAGATGGGAGGCTGGACAGAAATCCATCAGAGTAGGGAGATCTAGGGGGAACAAAATCACAGATGAGGCTATCCGCAGATGAGCTGAAGGAGAGAGGAATTTGTGAACAAAGCCACATCTCAGCATCAAATGTGAGACCGAAATGGTTCAGCCACAGACTGTTGCTTGCGAAAGGGATGTAGTCAGTTGCAGGAGAATGCATTTTGTGCCAGGGACCAAGAACTCTGACAACAGCCTTCCCAATATGGAGTTGGATAAAATTGCTGCTCATCCTGCATTTGTGTAGCAATTGGACAGTTTGGAGATGCTGAACAGTTGATTCAAAGAGCTAAAGGATTCCGCTACGGTTAGGGTTAGAAAAAAATCTTTTAACTTACCATATTGCAGCATGCACAGACAATAGTACATACCGAGCAAACCAAAGAGAATAACCACCATCATAAATAACTCAGGCAGTTTGAGCCTTACAAACAGAACACAAAGCAATGTAAAGTATTACAAACAACACTGTTACCCTGGGTATGCGGTGAAGCTAGAAGCAGCAATCCAGATAAGGACGTCATCTGAAATATTCAAGTCTCTGCAACTGTTCCAACACATTTGCCAACCAGAAGTTGAAATCTTAACACTTGAGATTTTTAAGGGATTTTTCAAGTGAAGAAAGAAAGAAACTATATTGACTCTGCCCGAGCGCTTGAAATTTTTGAAGTGGCCCACTATAGCCTTCTTGACAATAGATGCCAGCATTTTCTGCTAGGACAATAGTTTCCTATTTCATGGTCTCTTCCTTTTCTGAACAGAGGAGTGACGTTCACTACTTTCCAATCTTAATGGGACCTTTCCAGAATCAAGTGAAGATCAGAAAATTCAATCCAATGCATCTAACGCACAGTAGCCATCTGTTTTCAGGTCTCAGATAAGCTCTATCAGGACCTGGGGACTTGTCAGCCATCACTTGAATATAAAAGTTGGGGCATTTTGAAACAGCTACACAGTTGACAGGACGTTGGTGAGACCATATCTGGGATACTGTGTATAGTTTTGGCTTCCTTATTTAAGGAAAGATACAAATGTATCAGAAATATTCAGAGAAGGGGGTTTTGCTGAGCGTTGGAGGAAAGGTTGGACAGGTTAGACCTACATCCATTGGAGTTTAGAAGAATGGGTGATGATCTGATTGGAAGTATACAAGCTTTTGAAGAGACTTGACATGATGTGTTGCTAACTGGGGACAGGACAGAATGTGGCGTTATGGCCACAATAAGATCAGCCACAATCTTATTAACTGATGGAGCAGGCTTGAGGGGCTAAATGTCTTACCCTTGTTCTTAATTAATGTATGGACATCTGGATAAGAACTTTGATGCTTTGGCCTTTACAGTCCAGCTGAAGTCTCAAGGTCCAAGTAGGGCTCTTCCATGAATGGTTAAGTGATCAGCACTCTGCACCCACAAATCAAAACTTCACACCATCAGAATGCACAGACAAGAGGCAGCTACACATGTTGACTAGACTGTTCAGTCATTCAATTGGATCATGGCTTTTCCACATAATAACTCCATCTACCAGCCTTGGTTGTGTAACCCTTCATACTCCTGAACTATTGAAAGGTGTTTACAAGTCAGCTTAGGACAGATCGTGATGATGCATGTAACCAGGTAGAGATCAAATGATATCTGAATCACAAGAACAAAGCTTCAATGACTCATAAAAGTAATTTGAATTTATCTGGAAAATCTTTGAAGAGACTGTCAGACTTTTTCAGACTACATTTGCCGATATGTTTTCCCTTAAAGCAAGTGTCAGTTTTATACCTTTTCTCCCCCTTCTTCATATCCCCAGTGGTTCTTTTAATTGAGCTTCTCAACTAAAAGAGGAGATTTTCTTTTGAGCCTTGTGTTACATTCCAACTGCAAACTTGCTCTGTGCAGCTCTTTGCCTTGAGATGGTGAGAGCATGTGGTGAGCCTATGGGGAATGCCAAATGAAAATTTGATCATTTTTTGTTGCACAAGGGCGTTAAAAGTTATGAAGTTATGTCAGATAAATGAAGAGAAGATACAAATCAGCCACAATCTAAAAAAATGGCCTTCAATACTTTCTAACATAGAAAAATCGGACTGAAAGCTTCACATTTGTGCAAATTTGTGAGAAGGTTAAAATAAATTGGTTCGAGAGTGCTCGCAGGTCGGAGGACAAAACTACAGCATAATCAGTAAAACAATCAAAGGGAGAAAGTTCGATAAAAATAAATCTTTAAAACTTGGTGTGGATGGAATACCTAATTCTACACTACAAACCACTGTTTAAATTTAAGTCCTGAACACACTAAAAGGGGATTAGATAATTGCTTGAAAAAAAAAACAGCATGAGAAGGTTTGGTCAATGAGTAAGAGAGGAGACAATGAAGAGAGATGTCAAGATTTTTTTGCTGATGGAGCTTTTAAATGCAAGTTGCTGTAGACTTGATGAACCAATGGACTGATATCTGCAAAATGTCATGATTCTCTCCTGCTAGAGCTTACTTGGAAGATTGCCACTTTAGTTAAGAACATCTAGAATTGGCATACCGCCACTAAATGGAGTAAACAGTCTGAGCTGCTTCATGGGAGTGTACTCAGATAAAAACCGGCTTCAAACCAAAGGTGCAGAGCTTTAGAGAGGCAACCAATTGCTTGGACAGTGGGGTAAGTTTTAAACCATGCTTTAAAAAGGAGGAAAGGAGAAGTAGAAAGGCAGAGGCAAGGGCATTTCAGAGTTCAGTCACTGATGGAATGGCTACCCGTTGTGGGGAAAGGAAATGAGGCAGGACCAGAGACTAGAGCTGGAGAAACTCAAGAGTTCTCAGAAGGTAGTCCATTAGAGGTGGTGACAAGGTACGATCTAATAGAATAATTAATAAATGAGAGATTTCCCCACCATATAGGATAAGCATTTTACTTCAGCAATGAAAAGTAGGCAAAAATGTCAAAAGTTGTTATAAGACAGGAATTTTTTTTATTCCGAGATTCAATACAGAATCACAGAACAAGTCTTTAACCCTGTTCACTGGAAGAAATTATGCATGATCAAACAATTGCTATACCTCAGAACATGGAAGTACATTTTCAAACAGAAACACTGAATCAGCAGGAAATGAAGCATCCACTTCACAGTTGAATTCTCTGAATTTCTCAAATATTATTTCTCTTAAAGACTAGGCACAAACTGATACAAGATATTCTAACATTGCTGACAAAAGCAGTCTTTTCAAAACACGTAGGCAGCCGATTTTGAAAAAAAAATCCTTTACTGTCAGTCACAGTCACAGGGGAGGCAATGGCCTAGTGGTATCATCACAGGACTGTTAATCCAGAGACCCAGATAATGTTCAGGGGACCCAGGTTCAAATCCTGCCACAGCAAATGGTGGAATTTGAATTCAATAAATATCTGGAAATAAGAATCTAATGATGATGATGAATCCACTGTTGATTGTCAGGAAAAAAAACCCATCTGGTTCACTAATGTCCTTTAGGGAAGTAAACTGCCATCCTTAGCAGGTCTGGCCTACATGTGACTCCAGACCCACAGCAAAGTGGCTGACTCTTAACTCTAGGCAATTAGGGATGGGAAATAAATGCTGCCCAGCAACGCCCTCATCCTGTGAATGAATAAAGAATAAAGAAAATCAGCCTATTTCACATCACTAGAGTCACAGAAAAAAAAATTATACTCACTTAACCCTTCCACCACCTCTGTCATCTAGAAGGAGCAGCTGCTTTTACAAGAGGAAGAGACAACTTCATTGAAGCCCAGAAGATCCAGAGGGATCTTGACCAGGTGGGTGTGGAAAGGATGTTTCCTCTTGTGGGAGAATTTAGAACTAAGGGTCACTGTTTAAAAGTAAGGGGTCTCTCATTTAAGACAAAAAAAAAAAGATTTTCTTCTCCCCCCCCCCACCTTACAGTTGGTTACTGTCTTCACAAAAGGGCAACGGAAGCAGAACCGCTTGATTTTTAAAGGTAGAGGCAGAACAGACTCTTGTTAAACAAGGGGTTGAAAAGTTATTGTGGGAGGCCAGAAGGTGGAGTAATCAGATTAGCCATGACGTTACTGACTTGTGGAGCTGGCTCAAGGAGCTATGGAGCCGACTCCTGCCCCTAATTTGTATGTTTGAAAAGTGAAGTCATAACCTGGAACCATGGGACACAGCCAGAGGATGGAAAGGACGAGCCACCTTCACGAATCTTGGCAAAAGTCCGTGACAGAATGTCGGCTCACCAACTTGTCAGAGCAAAATAACTACAGAGACCAGTATCCCATCACCAAGTCACCTTTATTTACATGTGAAGAGTACAATAGCTTTGATCAGCTAATTCGGAGTCAGTCCCTGAAGTCAGGAGACTTTCAGAATCCACTGTTTACATCTGTCAGCCAGGGCTTTATGATTGGGACTGTTAACCTGGGCCAATCAGGACCCACAGTCAATGAGATCCACCTGGTTCCGATCACTACATGGAGAAATAATTTAAAGCGAGACCCGGGGGAGGGATGGAAAGACATTTTGAAAAATGACAAATTCTCACACTTACACTTGTATACGATAACCAAATCTGTATCTTTGAAAGTAGCATACAGCACACACGAGCCAGTGGCTTGGGTGCTGTTGTTGCTTGTACCTTGAAGAGGTTCTTTAGTCACCACCACTGGTCAGTAGCCAAGGCAGGCAGCTAGACACAATCACACACCCACTTTGTATCCATGTTGGCAAGCTTCTGCATTTGGTAAGGTGTTCTGAAATTTGTTTTGTTCACAAGTCACTATGGTCTCTGCACACAAAACACTTGCAGGAGCTACGTTGCCATAGCAATGCCAACACCACATGCTAACAACAGTTTCGGAAGACTCCCTCCATTAAGGTTTTCTGTTCAGCCATGTGGCACAACTCAAATCAATGCCTCTGGGACTTGATTATTAGTTTTTCAAGAGATGGGAATCACTGGCAGTGACTGGAGCTTTAACAGAGACCCAGGTTGCACAGCACTTTATCATCATATGTCAAAGAGTGTAAAGTCTGCCACCATCCACCATCTACCCTGTTGACACCTAGACAATAGCTTCTAAATTACTGCCACATAAAAATAAGAGTAGAGAAAAACAAGAACGGCAATGGCTGTTTATTGCATCAAACTTACTCATCCAGCTCTCAACACACCCAACAGGTAAGGTGATAAAAATGAAAGCATTACGGAAGTTCAGGATGTAAATGCAAATTCTATTCATGTTTTGAGTAAAATAAATGATCAAAATATTATTCTAGAATCATGGCCCAATAAGATATTAATCAGCTAAATACGTGAGGCTTGCACAACTTTGTTATGACCACTATTTCACCAGAGACACAGCCCACTTGGCAATGCGTTAATATCACAACTAAATAGCAGAGAATATTCCATCAACACATTAAGCATTTCCTTGCTTCTACCTTTGCAGTGTATAAAAAGTAGATATAATTTTTATAACAGATGTTTTCAGCGTCTGTTGTCCACATTGATTGTGACAGATGAGGCTGACTCAACTCAGTTTCCTAAATTGTTCCGAAAACATATGCTGTATTATTGAATTATAGATAGTGCACAGAATTATAATTTCCTAAAGGAGGTATTGTCCTAAATTGCATTTTTAATACTTGTATCCACAAGAACATCACACAATACAGATATTTTAAAGCCAAAATCCAAAGATCTTCCATTTAACTTGGAATTCAAATTCAGAAAATGAACATTATAAATACAAAGTCCGCTATCTTCAAGCGATAACGAGATCCTCCAAAAGGTTTCCTCCAATCTACCAAAACAAGTCAGTCACGATGCTACTCCATTTGTGGCAGCTTGATGTTCTGGCATCGGAAACGGAGGACCTCACTCGAGTCAGCGTGGGAGAGAGGCAGGAGGTCCATTTTGTGCGAGAGGTAATAGGCATAGCTCAGCTTTTATTTCCTATTCTTCCAAAGGATGTGGGTATCACTGGTGCAGCAGCTGATACCTTGTTGCCCTTGAGAAAGCAGTGGTGAGCTGTATTCATCTGTCACCACAGCTCAAGCAGCATAGGCACGCCCAAAATGCTGTTAGGAAAGGAATTCCAGGATTTGGACCCAGCAACAGTAAGGGAGCATTATATAATTCCAAGTCAACTTGGCATGTGGCTTTCAAGGCTTACAAGTTGCAGTGTTTCCAGCATTTGCTGTCTTTGTTCTTCAGGGTGGGACAGCTCAAAGGTTTGGAAGGTGCTCTCAAAGGAATCTTGCTCGAGTGAACCTTGTAGATAGCGTACACTGCTGCCACTGTACGTCAGTGGTGGAGTGAGTGAATGTTTATGTTGATGGATGGGAGCCAGTCAAGCAGACTGCTTTATTCTAGACAGTATTGAGCCTTTCAGTGTTGATGGAGCTGCACTCATCCAGGCAACGGGGGAATATTCCATCATATTCCTGGGAGAGTCTTTGGGAAGTTACGAGCAGGGCTGAGGAGAGGAGTTGCAGATGGCCTGTCCCTCCATCGGTGTCCAAGCCCATCGGCTGATCAGCTCGCCAATCAGGATGGCCAGGGCCCAGAGCAACCAATCTAGTGCATACATCATCCTGATTGATAAGTTAAGTGGCCAATGATTGCTGAGGTTCTCAATAAAAACAATCCCCCTTGTCGTGCTCTTGTGGTGCGATGGTTGCATCCCAACCTCTGAGCCAAGAGACATGGGTACAAGCTTCAGTTGCTGTAGAGGTGTGAAATAATGTCTCTGGGAAAATTGGTTTGCAAATGTTGACCAGGGCAATTTAACATAGATCCATCCCAATGCTTAGCTGCTGCGTGATGGAAATGCCATTGAATATCAAGGGACATGGTTAGATTCCCACTTGTCGGAGGAGATGTCACTGCCTGTTACGTATCACTTATCATCCCAAGCCTAAATGTTGTTCAGCTCTTGCTGTGCGTAAACACTAACAGGTTTCAGCATCAGAGCAATCTTTCCTCGCAACCAGAGGACTATGAGCTCAGTTCTAATTTATTGTTTTCAAAATCCAGGTGGAGAGTCCATGGGTCACTGCGAACACAATGCACTGTCAGAGATATAATCTTTCAGATGAGATATTAAACTTGAGGCCCATCTCCCTCCAAGGTGGGCATAAAAGATCAATAACAAAAAGCTGGGGAGAGAGGATTAACAGAAGAAAATGAGAGTACAGAGATGCTCCTGGACACTTCATCCTCTGTGTCCTGGGTTGCCTTTCATGTGTATTATCTGGGGCTGACTGCTGGGGTGTGAATATTCTGTTATTGATACACAGCTCCTTGCTTATTCTTTGGAGATGAACATTTATACTCAATGACTGATTGAGGCAAGTCATTGAGTTCTGAATCCTTTGCAGGGCATGCCACTGCTCTTGGTTCAGATGCTCCAGGAGACTGATCGTTCTCTTTCTGTTGGGAGTTCATGCACTCCAGCGTCCTTGTGCCTTGGTCCAGTGCTCACTTTCCCAATACTTAAAAAAAAATTCTTAAACTCTTGATATTTCTGGTGAGGTGTCTCTCATACTTCAAATTTTTCCCACCTTATTAAATTATACACTGTCCAACATTCTGACCTGACACCTGTCCTTGCACAAATGTCTTTATTTCTTTAAATTTAATTGTGCTTTTTAACCCTTTTAGTTAACCATAGATCATAGTACAATCTCTTCAATTTTTTCTTACTTATTAGAAATGCATCAATTCAGTGTAATCTGAATGTTACCCTTGAACATCTGCCAAAGCTTTTCTACTGACCTGTCCCTTAACCTAACATGCAAATCCACATTAGCCAGTTATGCTTCCATGCACTCCTAATTACCTCTGTTTAAATTTAAATTGGAACCACTTCCTTCTCCCTCAAACTGCATATAAAATGCCATCGTACTACGGTTCAATATGAAATCATTCATTCATTCATTCTATCTTGTTGAGCAATGCCACATGCAGTATAGCCCACTCTCTGTCAGCTCCAGAATATGCTACTCTAAGACACTGTGTATACACTCTATGATCTCCTCATCTAAGTTTCCTTGGCCTTATCTACATATTAGATACAGATCAAAATGCCCCACCATTATCACCTAGGATAATAGGTTGGCACAACATCGTGGGCTGAAGGGCTTGTACTGTGCTGTACTGTTCTATGTTCTATCACCATGCCTTTTTCTCATTATTTAAATTCTTTATGCTCCATCCCACTGAATGGTTACTGTCAAGAGTCCTGTGCACAATTGCCACAAGTGATTTATGCCTTTTCAAATGCAAGTATTAATCCACTAAAAATTTACTTACCATTTCAGTTGGCGGAATCCTGCAGGTCGCAGGTTATGCCACGATGCTGCATTTAAAACAGCAAAGGCCAAATTAAAAATAATTGTTAAATCGAAACATACTGTGTTATCAGAAGCTACAGGCCAGCAGTCTGCAGTGCATTGCCAGCTCATGACACATTGAAGTGCTGAGCTAATGTCACAGAACACTAGTGTAAAACCCCACTGCTTTATCAGTGTCACATCAACCCAAGGATGTGTCATGGCCTTGTGTACCACAGTTGGTGCTAATGATGCTGGCTGATCAACCATATCGTCAAACAGTTATCCTTACCCTCAGACAAAAGCTGAAACAAATACAGAAACAAACAAAAAAAAATTTGATGGACAAAGGAGAGTCTATTGAAAGAACATACTGACTAACATTGTGACTGCTCAAAGTTTGAATGTTCGCTTGTCTTTAAACTAGAGCGCCAAGGCCACTTGTGTGAACTTTAACTCCTCGTTTGTATCATGTTGTGTGAAGTCAAGTTGCTGATATCAGGTTGTCTTTCTCTGATCTTGATTTGGGATTCTTCCACCCACCCAATGAGGTTGCAATGTTTACAGAGAAATGTCGATAGGTTAAGTGAGCGAGCGAAAAGTTAGCAAATGCAGTATCATGTGGGAAAAAGTGATGATGTTGTTCATTTTGGAAGGGAGAACAAGAGAACAGAGACAAAAACAAAAACAAAAACAAAAACAAAGTGCTGAAAAAGCACAGCAGGTCTGGCAGCATCTGTGGAGAGAAATCAGTTAACATTTCAGGTCCAATGACCCTTCCTCGGAACTAGGAAAGAGGTTGAAGCGAACGGTGTGGGGTTGGCAGAGTATTATTTAAATGGATTAAAACTGCAGAAAACTACAATACAAAACGGACTTTCGGGGTACTTGTGCATGAAACACAGAAAGCTAGCACACAGGTGCAGCAGGTAATCAGGAAGGTTAAAGAAATGTTGGCCCTTATTTCAAGAGATTTGGAGTATAAGAGTGGGAAAGTCTCACTACAACTGTACAAGGTGCTGGGGAGACCAATTCTGCAGCACTGTGAGCAGTTTGTCGCCTGGTTTAGGAAAATACATTTCACTGGAAGCATTTCAGAGTAGGTTTACTACGATGATTTCAGTATGTAGGGACGATCTTGTGAGCAAAGATTAAACAGGTTGGGACTCTACTCATTGGTATTTAGGAGAATGAGAGGAGATTTGATTGAGATATCTACAATTTTTGAAGAACTTGAGAGGATGTTTCTCCTCATGGGAGAACCAGAGGGCATAGCGTTGGAACTAAGGGGTGCCAATTTAAGTGCTTGAGGTGAATGGTTTTTTCTGAAAGGGTTGGGAACCTTTAGAACTCCTTGACACAGACGGCAGTGGGGGCAGAGTCCTGTGTATTTAAGGCTGAGATAGATAGATTCTTGATCAGCAAGGCAATCAGGGGTCCAAGGAAAGGGCACGAAAGATTGCATGAGTAATGTCAGATCAGCAATGACCCTACTGAATGGCAAAACAGGTTCCAGAGGCTGAACGGCCTACCTTTTTACCTACTTCTTCTAGTCTATGGTCTTTATGTTCAGAACAACTCTTTAGAACCCCAAAAGTCCACAAAAAGCGAAAATTTTGATAAACCAATAAGTTATGAACACAGGCATAGCTAGGCCCAAGATCTTTGAGTTTCAAGAGTAAGACTGCGCAGCTGATTGAGCATTACCTTTTTCAGGATAGCACTAGATCCTGTAATGAAATCACAAAACGTCACAGTTAATGATGATATGGTTTAATTAACTGGAAGCAGATTGCTAAATAACTTGGAATTAGGAACGAGATCAATTCTTGAGGGTGATAATAATTTCGTAGGGCCGCAGGGAGAGAGAATTTGAGTGAGACTAAATAGACATCTCTTTGGAGAGAACTGCCACAGGTACAATGGACTGAATGGCTGATTTCTGCGCTGTGCAATTCCCCAATCCTATCAGTAGCCCAAGAGAAGGTTGTAGAAAAATAAATCTCTGATGGCCAAACACCAGTTTAAGTGTGCTTGTGAAGATTTTCTGTTATTTCTGGCAAAATTGTCAACTTGTTCTAAAATAGACAATTCACGATTTCACTGGGGAAAAAAAAAGGAATCTTCCCAAATGCAATTATCATATCTGACAGCAGTAATTTGTGGCGAGAAGTATTTCTTGTCTTAGTTGATAAAAAGTGTGAAGTGTAGTTAGTATTATTCCTCAGAGATTGTATCTGTCCACTTAAAGGACAGACTTATAAAAGGAAAGAATCTGTGGCTACAGTTCAGCTGACAGTGTCCTTCAAGGGATCTGTCACCACAATAATGAAACCACAAAGTCTGACATTGTTCCTCTTCCCTACTTACGTTTTATTCCAAATCGGTAAAACCAGCAACCTCCCAAATTAACCGTATGAATGCCTTTGATCTCGCACACCCCAAATGCAGCCATTCCACAATGTAACTTCAAAAATGTTGGACAGACAGAGATTTGAACTTATAAAGAAACAGTTAAACACAGAACATAGAACCATACAGCATAGAAACGGGCCCTTCACACAAGATGTTGTGTCGAACATGACGCCAAGTTAAACTAATCCCTTCTGCCTGCCCTTGATCTATATCCCTCCATTCCTTGCACATTCCTATGCTTATCTAAGAGACCCTCAAATGCCCCCATCAGATCTTCCTCCACCACCACCACTCCTGGCAGCGCGTTCCAGACACCTACCACTGTGTAAAAAAACTTGCCTCTCACACTTCCTTTGAACTTTCCCCCGTCACCTTAAATGCATTATTAGGCATTTCAACTCCAGAGAAAAATGATTCTGACTGTTAACCCTATCTATGCATCTCATAATTTTAGACTTCTATCGTCTCCCCTCAGCCACCACTACTCCAGTGAAAACAACCTGTGTTTTTCTAGCCTCTCTTCATAGCTCCTACCTTCTCATCCAGGCAGCATCCTGGTAAATGTCTTCTACATCTTTTCCAAAGCCTCCATGTCCTTCCTATAATGTGGCAACCAGAACTGAACACAATACTCTAAGTGTGGCCTAACCAAGATCATATCAAGCTGCATAAAAATGAAGCATTAATCTATTCTCATTCTATCATTTCTGCCATTCTTTGTAAACTTAAAACCTAAGTGAAGAATGTTCTATCCTACACGTCTCAAAGACTTGTACGTAACAGACTTTCTTTAAAGAAAAGGGTTGACATGCCTAATTTCCCATTTAATTCCAATTATCTTCCTTTTCTCTAACCAACTGCCAGGTTTTTGATCTATGGGTCCACAGATAGCTTCATGCCAGCCTGTCAGAACAGACATGCTTCCTGCTCAGTGTCGTCGTAATATCAAGCTACAGAGGAATTGGAGTGTCCTGCCTTCATCCAGTATCACTACATATCTGCTTTATCTCAGTCACTGCATATCGATCAAGATTGAGAACTGCAATGGGTCTATTTTCCCCTTTCAAGTGAGTGCAACATATGAAAGTCCTGGATACCTACTGCCACAACAACATGAAACCACACCATTGTGGCAGAATGGACTTAGAAATGCAGGACCGCAGCAACCCTATGAGTCAAACTTCGTTCAATAACAGGCCAGATTTTGCTGGGCTGGGGAGTTGTTAGGTTTATCTCTTAATAATGCTTTCAACTTTAAAACAAATATATACCAAAAATTGCTGAAAGCGCAAGTTGATGACAGAGTGGTGAGGGCAATAAAGGCACCTGGGACTTTTGAGCAACAGGATCAACAAAGTTAAACCATTAAATACCATTGGTTGAGGGGATAAAAGAAATAAAGGAACAACGGAGAAGGACACAGGGTGAGATAGAGTCAAATCAATCAGACGAAAAATAGTAAAAGTTGGGATTTTCCTATTCTTCAACTGTCCAAAAGTGAAAGCGGGAGAGTTTCCAGGAGGGAATCTTGTGGCCAACTGAACTAAGACAACCCATTGGATCTTCCAGCAACCACACAGCTCATAGGTTGCTTGCAATTTTTCTCCTGAAATTAGGACCATGCAGCAGGAAGTTCCACTCACATGGAGTTGTCAGTCAATCTGTGATGCAGGATCAATGTTAGGAAACCTAAGCATGATTTGGGGGGTCAGTGGGAGAGAGGAGCAAGGATATTGGAAGTGAGGTGATGTCTCTCTTGGTGATATTTTAGCCTTCTCTCCCAACCTCCCAGCCTGTCTGGTCTAGCAGTCAGATTGGCTGACTGTTTCTCATCACACCTGGACAGGAAGTAGTTGCAGCCCAGGCCAATTGGAGGCCTTTAAGAGTTTGCTAATCGACTACTGAAGGCCTCAAGTGGTGGCAAGCCAGCAGAACTTAATTCCTGTGGGGCAGGAAAGCAGCGAGTATGTCCCCAAATACAACCTACCGATCTTCCCATCTCACTGCCTTCCCCTCTGTTTTTCAGGATGAGATAATCCAGGACAAAGAAAGTGATTGAATCGAGAGCGAGTGAGCGAACAAGAGGAAGAGAGAAACAAAATGTGAATTTCTTTTGTTTAACTTTAATTAACAAATTGCACAAATGAGACAACACAGTTCCAGTCGCTGACTTTCTGAGCTGGAGAGGTTGAGAGGAATTCAACATTAATAGGGTTCTAACTCTATTGAACAGCAGTTCTAACTTTGTGTTGAGTTTATTCAGTAATTAAAGATAACAAACCCAGCAATGCTTCGGGAGTTGCCTTTACCATGCCAAAAAGGACAAAGGAACACAAATGAGTGCTAACCTGTAGCAGTTCATAATTGGCAGGGTACATCTCCTCCTCAACATTAATGTACTACATTATTTACACACTAGTAATAGTGAGTGCCATTAAAAACCATGCTATTTTCCCAGCAAATTCTTGGCAAACATCACAAAGTGAATAACTATGATAGCAGAACTGTTTAACAACACTAACAAGACTGACAAACATCAACATCTGCAATTCTCTGAAATACAGCAATTATTAAAATGGTCAAATACAGAAATAAATCCAAGGCATGAATGAGGGTTTCAACAGCAAGTAAACTAAGATGTGTTATGTGTGGAGAAATAACTTGTCTTAGTAATGACAACACAGTTATGAGGTCAGAATCCCTCCTTGGGATCCAATGTGGCACCAAAAAAGTGAAGTGATTAATTTTAGAAGGTTGAATTTGAATGCAGAATACAGGGTTAATGGCAGGATTCTTGGCAGTGTGGAGGAACAGAGGGACCTTGGGGTCCAAATCCATAGATCCCTCAAAGTTGGTACGCAAGTTGATAGGGTTGTAAAGGCGGCGTATGGTGTGTTGGCTTTCTTTGGCAGGGGAATTGAGTTTAAGAGCCGTGAGGTTATGCTGCAGCTCAGTAAAACCCTGGTTAGACCACACTTGGAATATTATGTTCCGTTCTGGCCACCTCATTATAGGATGTGGATACTTTAGAGAGTGCGCAGAGGAGCTTGACCAGGATGCTACCTGGACTGGAGGGCAGGTCTTATGAGGAAGGGTTGAAGGAGCTAGGGCTTTTTTCTTTGGAGCGAAGAAGGATGAGAGGTGACTTGATAGAGTGGATAGTCAGAGACTTTTTCCCAGGGCTGAAATGACTATTACAAGGGGGCATAACTTAAGGTGATCGGAGGAAGATATAGAGGAGATGTCAGAGGTAGGTTCTTCACAGAGAATGGTGGGCGTGTGGAATGCGCTGCCAGCAGTGGAGTCAGATATTTTAGAGACTTTTAAGCAACTCTTGGATAGGCACATGGAGGATAGTTTGATCTTAGTAGGATAATAGGTCAGCACAACATTGTGGGCCGAAGGGCCTGTATTGTGCTGTACTGTTCTATGTCTCCAGGAGTTTAGAAAGAGAAATATTAACGAAAATACTTTTGACATCCAAGCAAGTAAAGACATGGGGGTGCGTTTAAAGAAGCGTTAGAGACAGAGAGACAGGCAGGAAGCTTGAGAAGAAAGACAATTTTAGAGCCCAGTACAGATGAAAGAACAGCCACCAATGTAGAACAACTAAAACTGGGTTTGTGCAAGACTCTGCAACTGAAAGCGACAGAAATCTCGAAGGTTTGTAAGGTTACAGATATTGTGTGCATGAGGCCATGAAGGTATTTGAAAACAAGACTGACCGTTGCAAAAATCAGCTGTTGTCAGAATAGGAGCCACAGTCACTTCATGAGTACAGGAATAGTAGGTGCATGAGAACTGATGCAAGTTAAAACCTGAATGGTGTTTTGGATGTGTTTAAGTGAAGTGAAGATCAGGAACCGTCCAGAATAAGTCAAGTTTGAAAGTAACAAAGGCATGGATGAAGATTTTATCCACTGATAAGATGAAGCAAGATTGGAGTCAGGATGTTATGGAGCTAGAAGCAGGTAATCTTGTTGATAGAATGGATTTGTAGTCAGAAGCTCATCTTTCCAATGGTTTTTGAGGAATTCAAAAACAAATCACTTACATCTTGGTTCTATATTTAAGAATATTAACAGGTGGGAGAAAACCATTGAGTCAGCAGATCATGGTGGGCTTGTATCTTAACAGCATCCGTCTGTTTTGGATCAACAGTAAAATAAAAAGTCTACCAGTTTGGAAATTTTCAACTGAACACATTGTCCCCACTGCCCCCTGTATTCTTTTTTATTATAGAGAACAGTGCCAGATTTCCACTACTACTCCATCTACCTTCATCAACTCCTTTAATCTCAATTAGAACAACATTGAATTGCAATAGGACAGAAGGCCAGAAGTGTAAAGTGCTGGTGAGGTTGCTACAAGACAGAATTATCAATTATTTGACTTGTTTATGCCATAAATCAACCAGTGGTGAAGAATAATGGGGCCTGGCAGAGTCAAGAGTAATCTTATGAAATTGAACAATTAAATTCTCCTATTTATTAGATATCTTTCCTCTGATTATGCCTCAATGTCATCTTGCTTACTCCAGCAATAAGTGAGAAACTTGAAATAAATTTGACAAGCACAACAAGAAAGTTTTTTTTTTAAAAACATGATTGGTTTCAGCCAGAGTTTGAATTTCAAGATAAGGGTAAAATAATTTTAGAATGTTGGCAGATTATAGTTATCTTGCTTATACAATGCCTTGGCTTTTCCAGTTGCAACAACTCAACAGGAAATACAAGACCTACACAGCTCTTAAAAAAAAAAAAAAAAAAAAACCACAGGTCCTGAATCTATTTCTCCATTTTGAGCAGTTATCTTCACTTTCCTAGTCTAATCCAAATTGCTTTCAATGAGAACTTCATATTCCCTATGGAAGATCTTTGGTGCGTCTCCGTTCCCAGCTTCTCATTCCACAACAGCAACTCACTGATTGATCAAGTGCCTGGGAATGAAAGAGTCAGTGCAAGTGTACATGTGGCATTCAATGTACCATACTCTTGTAAAGCCAAGGAGCTAATATTTCCTATTTACTGTGTTCATGAAAGTGAAGGTGTGAATATATAGCTGAGAACATCACTTCCCAACAAATTAAAGGCAATATCCTCAAATGAGAATTTTGTATCCATGGACTTTGAGGTCAGGGGCAATAGCCTCTGTTCAATTACCTTTGACAGTAATTTGCAGGCAATAAGGACAAGTATTTTCTCAAATGGGTTTTGAACTAATGGTATTTAAAACCTTGTGGAAGTGCATTATAATACTAAACCATAGACCACTGCAACAGAAGGCTGCAATGAAAAATACAGTGTCATGGTTTCATCCATGACCTTGAACATGCATCGTGGCAGTATGCTTCCCCTGTAAGCAATTACTGATACACGAAAGGGACTTAAGCATGGAAATAATAATATTGTTTTCCAGCTGATAGTTAAGGTTTGGGAGCAATAAGTAGAATTTCCATTGTCAAACATTTAAAATTATTCTATTCCACTACATTCAATTCATAAATGGACATAATTATTGTTCAAAGTGGCATAAGACATAAGCCCTTCCCTGATTGGCAGATTGGTTTATCCTGTGCCAAGAACATGACAGGCTGATTGAAGGGGATGAGATTGAACTGTGGAATATTTGATGTTTCAGCTATTAAAATGACTTGATACCATGGGCACCAATCTCCATTATCAGCAATTGTGGAGCAGACTCTCAGCCCTCAACTCCATGAAGAATGGGGATTGGTAAGTAAACAACGGTCCAAAATGTTGGTGTGAAATGTCTGAGGCACTTAACAAAAATGAGTCTTTATTGCTGGTCAAGGCATGTGGTTTTCAAATGCATAGTTTCTCAATGTTTCCCAGGATGCAGGACATCCATGTCCGAGACTAGGCAATACATATGTTCTCATGTAAGGAAGAGGTTAATATGACTGGCAACTGAACATCGGAAACGGTTCTGAAGAAATGCAATGATGTAGCACCAAGCTGATTTTCTTTAGATTGTGTTAGCGTTAAAATTTGGCCTCTGCTTAATATGCAAGGACTTTTGGTTCTAAAGTCGTCACGTCTTAAAATAGTTACAATTGTACAGCCACAGAGCTATTGTAAGATAAGGACCGCTGAACCTTTGAACTAAGATTGCTTTTATTATGAAGTAACCACTTGCTTAATGGGGTAAGTTAATTGGGAAGGAGCAGTCATGATGATATCAGGCATGAGAGTATTGTAAGCACTGATATCATTGCAAGGACAGAACTCTCAGTAAAAATAATTTTAATTAGGAGGTTAGATTACATGTTTTCAGTTATTACTATAGCATGTATAATCTAGCATGATAGCAGGTTGGGGAGCAGAATCTGTGGCAAGATAACAAAATGGGGGTTCTCCTGATTTTATTGCTCCAATAATAAAACTAAATCCGTTGGTAACTAACTAAAAAGCTTGTAAAATTGATAAGTTAGTTTAATTATTAGTTTATCTTTGTGATGTAAACACATAAGTGAAATAAAAGGGAAGACTGAAAGTTGATTGTGGTCTTCAAATTTATGAAGAGCTCAACAGGGCTGATGTGGAGAAGATATTTCCACTTGCTGATGCAGTCCAAAACCTGAGGCCATAAACAAAAGACAGTTGCCAATAAATCCAAGAGGAATTCGAGACAACATCTTACCTCAAAGCAGTGAGAACGTGGAATTCACTATCACACAGTAGTTGAGATAAATAATTTACATGCATTTAAATCAAAACCAGGTAAGCACATGAGGGGAACGTCAATGGAAGGACATGCAGGCAAGTTGAGATATATTTGTGGCAGAGAAGCAGCAGTGAAGCATAAGGACCAGCATTTAACCTGTTAGGCTGAATGGCACGTTTCTATTCCATCAGGAAGAAAAGTGGTACGAAGAATCATAACCTAAGCATTTGGTAAAACCCTGGTAAAGAGCTCACAACTGTGACACATTGAAAGTGCTACAGAATGGAGTACCTGTAAAATAATTAAGAGGCTAGATTGCGTTTATGTAAACCAATTGTTTCACTGGAAAATTGGGAATCACTAGAAACCACATGCACACGTCATGTAGAGGCATAGCTGGCAGTTTGCACAATAATTATCAATTCATTTAATGTCACCAATAAGGGACAAAAAAAAAACTCAAAACATAAATTAAGGAGGGTTTAAGTCAGGATCAATATGCTGTCCTGGACCAGTTTTAATATGCAAAAAAGTTTGGTAAAGTGATTTTCTAGATTTTATTTTCCATTTATTGATGTGTGTTTATTCCGCTACCTTTGAAGTTAAGAATCGAAGTAATGAAAGGAATCTCTTCATTGTGATATATAAAGCGTTAAGACTATAGGAAATGGAATAAATGAATCAGTGTGTCTTTCTCATTCAATATTTTCATATGACTGATTGATTTATTGTCACTTGTACTGAAATACAGTGAAAAGCTTTGTTTATGAGCAGTACCAGCAGATCACAGCAAAGGAAGCACAGATCAAAAAGACAGAGGCATACAGGTTAAAATGCAGATTACATTATTTGAGGCTAGCGTCCATTCATCAGTTTGATAACAGCCGGGAAGAAACTGTTTCTGAACCTGCTTAAGCATGTGTTCAGGCTTCTGTACCTTCTGCCCTACAAAAGAGATTGTAGGGGGTCATTACCGGGGTGCGATGGGTCTTTAATGATGTTGGCCACCTTTCCACAGCATTGAGCCATGTAAATGGAGTCCATGGAAGGAAGGTTGGCTTCTGTGACGGTCTGGGCTGTGCACACCACCTTCTGTAGTTGCTTACGGTCCTGGGCAGAGCAGTTTGCACACCAGGCCATTATCCACCCAGACACTATGCTTTCAATGGTACATCTGGAGAAGTTGGTGAGGGAACTTATGGACAAGGCAAATTTCCTGAGCCGCCTGAGGAAGAGGCGTTGTTGCTCCTTTTTGACTGTTGCATTCATGTGGGAAGTTCAGGACAGGTCATCAGTTAGTGTCACTGCAAGGAAATTGATGCTCTTCACTCTCGCAACCTCAGTTCCGTTGATGTAAATGGGGGCATGTTCTCCTCCTTTCTTCCTTAAGTCCATGAGCAGTTCTTCAGGTTTACCGACGTCGAGGGACAGATTGTTTTCATTGCACCGTGTCACTGAGCCCTCTATCCCCCTTCTTTATTTGTATCCCAGAAATGTGATCAAATCACTAAAAATTAGATAGTCACATAAATTGATTGAACATTGTTTCAAAGTTCCCATGTAATAGATGGATCGGTCACACGGTCAAAGAAACAACAAACTGAAAGACCTGAAAAGCACTTTTATTGCCAATGCACCTCAAATGCCTTTATGACCTTGGGTGACTATTTTAATTAGTTTGGTTGAGGCAAACAATTTTAGATGATTAGCTGCCAGGTAAACATGATACCAAAGGTTTTGGGTCTGAAACACATTCTCTGTTAAGCATGGAATAATTTGTTAATTAAAAGACAAAGTACTTCCTTTTGAATCAATCGTAAGGAAACAATGTAGCACGGTTCTCACTGGAGCTGTTAAGTCTCTTTTGCATAGCAGTTTGGAACGTGTGGGCAGTGTTAAAACTTAATCCAAATTTGAAGTACCGGGTAAAATTACCAATGGAAATAGAGTTTGGATTTTATCAAGACGTATAACTACAAAAGGGGTCAAAATAAGATTTCCTTTGAGAGCTCACTCTCAGATTTCCTCAGATAAAAGTTGGAAACCAAACTATTCTCAAAGCAGGAATTCATAATCTTGCTCAAAAGCCTCTGCGAAAGGACAGTGAAGAAACAAAAGACTTGGTGTGGAGCAGGCAGCTAATAACCAGATAGCAATTAAACAATTTTCTTTCATTCACCACTTTCACTCTTCTTCACCCCAAAACACCAACACTCCCATCACTCTCCTCCAGCGGCTAATATTAAGCCAAATGCAAGGCCTGGAATGCTGGCAATTCCGGATCAACCTAATTCCCAACATTTTCAACACACGAACTTGACTGAAGGACACACATTGCCAGCTAAAAGAAAGACTGTACACAGACAAGCACTTCAACACACATTCAAAGAAGAATGTACAGGGAATGGGAAAAAAAAACTGAATTTCATCATAAGTAATTTTTCATCTTCTACCCAACTTTCTTTTTTAAACTTTACTCGCAGAAGAATTTATTGGGCTAACATAAAGGAGAGAAAGAAAACCCACCAGGAAGTATTTAACTTTTCTTTTTTCTTTGGCTGTTGTTCCAGCAATCATTTTCAAACTTGAAAACCAAATTTCTAGAGGTTTTGCAGGAACCCAATTGAAAAGGAGATGGGACTTTTAGAGACATAAATCAGTAAAAAAAAAAACTGTAAACATGAAAGTGAACAATGTAACCTTGCCCCCCACCACCACCACCCCCCCTCAAAAACTTTCTCCCTCTCCATTCCTTCTTTTTTCTCTCACTTACACACACGGGCAGAGCCACTTTACTTGTACTGGATCCAACACCAGCCTGCCCCTCCACCGCACACCCTCCCCCTTCTCCCCGACAGCCCCCACCCCACCCAACCTGAATCTGTCTCTTCCTCCACTCACGTTTCCTCTCACCCACCCTTGCTGATCCTCCAATCCGAGCTTCTGTCTCTGGAGAAGCACCAAGAGCAGGAGAGAGGGAGGCTGAGATTGGTTGAGTTGGGACAGCAGCGTTGGAGTGAATCTATGATGACAGGCTTCTCCAATCACACAGTGTCTGACTCTGAGGCTCATTTGCTGCTCCTTATAAACCAAGTGTTGTTTCCCTGTATTTGTACCTTCAGTTCATCATGGATACATTTGGGGAGTCAGGAAAGCCATATTCCATTGAACATGGCAAAGGAACAACAAGCTTGAGAAAGGTCACTATACCTTTAAGTTTCCGAGGGCCGAATCACCTTGATTGATTGCGTGCTTACAGCAAGATGTGTTAAGGGCAGTCCTTTGAAACAACACAACTGAAGCAGATGATAGATGCGCAAATTGGCTGCCACTGCTCCCATGTCACAGCACTTCACAATCATCCTTGTCATCACTAGCAGTCCCCCACAGACAAGGATAACTCTCATCTGCTCTCAGGATGAGTCTGTGGGTGACTGCACAGACCGATACAGTGACCACAGGTTCTGTTACACTTGGGGCAGGCCGTGGTCATGGGTGAATTTTCTTAAATACCCAGAGGCCAGGAAAGGTGCTACAGAAATGCAAGTCTTTCTTTTTTCTTTCTTTGAAGCTTTGTATTCGATTCAACAGCTTCAGTAAATCAGTAATTATTATTGGTCTTTATATTTCGCATTGAAGTGCGTAATGATTTATGTCATCTACCAGTTTAAATGGGGAGAACATTTTGACTACAACTACATTAAAAAAAATCACCTCAATGTGAACGCAATACCTTAACAGTAACAGAAGAGCTGAAATGAGCTTGAGTTAAAAGGAGACTAGCACAATAGAAGTCATTAACGTACAATACAAGCCACAATTTGCACAAGAGAACTATAAAATCAGGGTAAGCAATTACTCTATTTAACAGCATAAATAACTAACTACATTTGGAAAATGAGTCACTAGTGATATTGAAGTGTACAAGAATCAAGAGTGAACTGGTTATAGAAGTTTTGTTTCATTTTATAGGTAATCTTTTCATTAGTTATTACATTTAGACAACATAGTTGTTTTTAATTGTATTTTCTAGGGCCAACCCATGTTCAAATTGACTTCATTCTCCTCGATACAGTGATGTTATTGATGAATTCACTGATGACCAGACTGGGGAAATTTTAAGGAGAAATAAAAGGAAAAAGTGAAAGTGTTTCTCCCTTTTTCCCCATAATCATAAGCAATCTTTAACATTAAAATTAAAACTATTTGCAACAGAAAACAGTACATGAGGGAGATAAAATTGAAGGTCTTTTGCCATTCCCAAGGACTGTGATAGACAATTCTGGGAGTCATAAGATTGGCAGATTCAGAAGTAATTAGTCACAAATAATTGATTTCAATCCACATTTGGATTAACAGAACATAATAAATACTCAAGGAATGAATTCAAGGCAGTAATCCTAGCAGACTGAAAATTAGAACAAATGTTACTGACCAATATCCATTAGCAATCTCATCTTGTGTCTCAGTCATGAAATAATTGCCACGCATTCATTTTCTCAAAAATGTGCCATTGAGGTTACGGAGTTGGGTTCATTCATCTCAAGGAATACCATCCAAATGAGATTTGTGTAGTTGACATACTGCAATATTCTCATGGAAAAGTTAATATTCATTGAATAAACTGTTACTAAATCAAAAGTAGCCATGTTGTGAGTATATTTATCTTAACTGAAATTATAGGGAAGTTCAAAAGAGACAAGTAGAGGAACCAATTCCATTTGTATCCAACTTTGCCTTAACTATAAAATGCTTTCGGATGTAATGAGGTAATTTTCCAGTGCAGTCCCTGTTGTAACGTAGGAAACGCATCAGCCAATTTTCACATAGTGAAGTCCCACAGACATCAATGAAATGGTGACCAGAAATTCTGTTCTGGATGATATTCATGGAAATCTAAAATTTGGCCAGGACACCAAGAGAGCTTCCCTGCTTTTTTCCAAAGAGCATCAGAGAAGCTGATGGCACAATTGAGATCTTGGTTTAATGTCTCACCCAAAAGGTGGTGATTCATACAATCAGCACTTCCTCAGCAGTGCACTTGACTGTAAGCCTAGATTACATGCTTAAGCACCCCTAATGTAGGCTTGGAACCATAACCTTCTATCCCAGATATGCTACTACCAAGCCATGGCTTATTACCAGACAAACTATGACCTATTTGGAACATATTGTTCTCCGAGCACAGCAATCCATTCAGAGACCACGAAGAGCTATGACTCGATGTGCCACATCTTTAGGATTCAGAGTTTTCACCCCAGCCCCAATCCCCAACCTAACTAAACCCAAGTAACCAAACCAAACATTGATTCAATGCCTTGATCCAGATCACTTAATGCAAAAGCAGTCAAGCCACAGACCTCAATCTATTAATACACTTTACAGGCATGCTGCTTTCAAAATATGCAATGGCTTCCATTAAATATATGCCTAACTGTACATTTTTGGTAATTCAATTTACAAAAGATTATGTTTGCAAACTGTTTTGATTTTGTATATATGTAAATTGTGAAAAACACTTGTGTTACAACTGCATTCTAATGCCTGAATAAGTCAAATTGGTTTACATTAGGCATGTATTCTGATAGTTAGTTCCACAGAAGAACATTTTTGGACATCATGGTGACATAGCTTGCTGCTCAGACTGCATTCACAGAAAGATAGGACAAAGTAGGACTACAATTGGGGTGACTCAGTAGTTAGCACTGCTACCTCACAGCGCGAGGGACCCGGGTTCTACTCCGCCTTTGGGCGACTGTCTGTGTGGAATTTGCACAATCTCCCTGCGTCTGCATGGGTTTCCTCCGGGTGCTCCAGTTTCCTCCCACAGTCCAAGAATGTGCAGGTTAGGTGGATTGGCCGTGCTAAATTGCCCACAGTGTCCAGGGATGTTTAGGTTAGGTGGGTTAGACATGGGGAAATGCAAGGGTAAGGGGAACGAGTCGCGGTGGGATGCTCTTCGAAAGGGCGACATGGACTTGTTGGGGCGCATGGCCTGTCTCCACACTGTAGGGATTCTAATTAAAAAGAATTTAAAATGATGCTTCAGCCAATGCAACAAAGAGACATCTCCTGCACAATGAAGTGAAAAGAAAGTAAAAGATAAAAAACATAAATCAATTACTTTTGCTGTTAACATTATGATACAGAAGACAATTTTAAAAAATCTGAAATCATATTTTCCAAAGCAATAAGTTCTGCCAACTCCTTATCTCCCTCATATATCCTTCCTCTCACAACCCAAAAACCTTTGCAACATATTACACCATTACCAAATCATAGCTTTTTACTTCCCTTGTCCTTTATACAATTCAATGTGGATAGTATCCTGCAAAGCAAGACTTCAGCACATCATTTTGGTTCCTTATGCTACCAGAGATAATGTTAGATCATCTTATTTCTGAACTGATCTCATTTGTTCCCTCATTTCATTGTTCCCTCAGTCCACTTCTTGAATTTGACACTTAGACCTTATTTTACTCTTTGTTGAAAATAACAAAGATTTTTCAACCTCAATTTATTTTCACTTACTTCTTCTAGCCATTCATCTGCCTGGACTTAATAACTGAAATAAAATGTCAGGTATCTAGCAAACATCTATCAGGATCAATCTATAGGACAATGGGTATCATAAAAACAAAAAAATGTGTTTTTCTCCCCACTTTCTTTACTGATTCAATCGAAATTGACAACAATTCCTTTGTTAGTAAATCGACTGGAGCAAACCAGAGCTCAGGAAGATAATTTGAAGAATCACAAAGAATTATCGGAGTTGAATAAACAGAAATAATCACTGTCAAGATTCCATTTCCTCACATTTGTCTGGCAATTTGTTTTGACTAACAAGAGCGAAAGAAACCGGTCAAAAGAATAGCATTTTTCAAATACTTCATTGCACTTATTCCATTGTTTAATGTGAAGCTTAGTTTAATTATTGTACAGTTCATGCAAAAAAGAAATTCTCTCCTTTTTACAAACCAAAAGAACTGCGGATGCTGTAAATCAGGAACAAAAACAAAGTTGCTGGAAAAGCTCAGATAACAAGGTGTCGAGCTGGATGAGCACAGCAGGCCAAGCAGCATCAGAGGAGCAGGAAAGCTGACGTTTCGGGCCTAGACCCTTCTTCAGAAATCTGATTTCTGAAGAAGAGCCTAAGCCCGAAATGTCAGCCTTCCTGCTCGGCCTGCTGTGCTCATCCAGCTCTACACCTTGTTATCCCAGATTCTCCAGCATCTGCAGTTACTACTATCTGCTGGAAAAGTTCAGCAGGTCTGGTAGCATCTGTGAAGGGAAAAAAAAAAAAAGGTAACATTTCAGGTCCGGTAAGCCTTCCTCAGCAGTTCCAAAATGTTAACTCTTTCTTTCCTTCACAGATGCTGCCAGACCTGCTGAGCTTTTCCAGCAACTTTGTTTTTATTCTCTCCTTTTTACCTCCATTGCAGTGGAGCTTGTCACCCCATATTATGTCTTTTTGCTCAAACACACAACTGGTTCTCGAACACATTGAGCTGTGGAGCTACTTTTGTGCAACTGCTGTAATTTCAGCAGTGCTGATTCTTCTTTGATATTGTGCCACATAGTGCCTCACAGCGCCAGGGTCCTGGATTCAATTCCACCATCAGGTGACCGTCTGTGTGAAGTTTGCATCTTCTCCTGATGTCTGTGTGTGTTCCTCCAGGTGCTCTGGTTTCATCCCACAGTTTAAAGCTGTGCAGATTAGATGGATTGGCCATGCTGAACTGCCAATAGTATCCAAGGATTTGCACGCTGGGTGGATTAGCCATGGGAATTGAGTGACAGGAACAGGGTTGGAGGTGGGTCCAAGTGGGATGCTCTTCAAAGGGTTGGTGTAGACTTGGTGGGCTGAATGGCCTGCTTCCGTCCTGCAGGAATTCTGTTCTATTCTCTTCTATATTCACTATTGAAGATAGACAGGACCTCAGTTTGACATCTTAAAAACCTCTTCCCTCAATTCCTGCAGTTTCAATCACAACATTTGAGATGGAACGTGATTGCCAATTCTTTGCAAGTTTTGGATAAAGTCAGCAAAAGGGATGTTTAGTTTTAAATATAGTTACATTGAGAAAGCGACAGAGCAAAATCTATACAAGACTCCCTGTCTGAGCTGTCTTGACTGTGATGTAATTTCAATTATTGGCTGAGTTATGGGGCAGTTTATTGAATGCAATTATTTCCATCAAATCAATGCGATGCAAGTGATACAGAGGAGCACATGATTATTTATCAGCAATTTTTCAGATCACAGCCAAACAAAAAAGCCAACTAAAATATTCATGTTGGATCAAGCAGAACACTTCTGCCGTTATCAAACTTCATGCCTTATCGTATAAAAAGGAACAAACTAGGAAGAATTTCATCCAAAACTAAAAGGATGGCCAAACAGTTCAGTGAACAAATAATTTAAAAAATCCAAAACATTTAACTGATCATGTCTGTTGCAGTTAAAAAGGACATACTAACCAACACTTGGTTTGCAAATAATTGCTGGCTGTTTTCAAGGGTCACCATAGGCATGTTAAGCTAAATGGAATCCTAAGATTCTACGATTTACAATTTGGAAACATTTTTATCTTCTCTTATTTAGAGGCAGTGACCACACCACCCAAAGGAAAAAAAAAAAAAAAATCACTGACGGATGTGTTATGTTGTTTAAAGTTAATTTGGAAAGCATGCTTGCTTGGATCAAGCATAGGGACAACTCAGCCAACATTCCAGCTGAACAAAAGCACAAGCAATGTCACACAGAATGGCATGCGAGACAAAATATGGCAGATTTCAATATGGATACTGTATGTTTACCAAGAGAAATACGCTATGTGAATAAACTGACATGATTCGTGTGTAACCCTGCAAGCAATCCAGAACGGGCAATCAATCAAATAAGGCCTTTTCGCTCTTGTAGAATATTGTAAACGCTGCTTTTTCGCAGTATGCTATAACTACACCTGGTACAAAATTGATCAGGAGCAGGTCTTATCTGTCTGTGCCAGAACGGAAACAGACTGCCACATGCCCTGTCAATGCATTCTGTTAATAGCAAAACCACAAACCACCAAAGAACTTGCAGCATTTAAGATCATGACAGTCTTTTTTTTTTCCCCTTTCTGAAACCTGGCAAACATATGCTGTTTAGCTTTTTCTTTCTCTCCAATTTAGCAATTGCTTTGTATTCTGAACATATTCATAATTTGAACAAAGCTCAAATCACTTTTTTAATAAACAGCCATTTATCATAAAAGCTTTCGTCCGTTTTGACTAATCTGTCACACGCATAGACGACTGATGGAAGAAAAATTGCAGTGCTCGAGTTAGGTTTTGACTCAAAAAGTAGAAAAAAATTATTCAAAAGGTATACCCACGGCTTTCACTGAATTGCTTACAAACACAGCAATCCTGTAATTCATTTTCTTACTTACATGCAAACTTTTCAGGGGTTAACAAAGTAAGGAGGATTTCGGTGGTGTGATTGGCTGAGGTTTACCCCAGTGGCATATGAATTACAGGAACGACCACCAAAGCCACAGCTGCAAAATCTAAATTTGAGAGGCTGGGAGGAGGCCTCTCCACTTCCCCTTTTCTCATCTTAATATATTGTAGGAGGCTTCTGAATAAACTATATGTAAAAAATATTATTTTAACCCTTCTTGACATATTGACTGCATACTAGAATTCAGCTAAGAGACCTCTCCGGTCACGCTGAGTTGCTGACATTTTCTTCACATTAATTCTTGGGATGCGGGTATTGCTGGCAAGGCAAGCATTTATTGCCCATCACTGAAATAGTCAGTCACTGGATCACTTTGCGAAACTGAACAGGTTGATTGACTCTGAAATGCACTCCAAAATGGTCAATCACATTGCTGTGAAACATTGTGGTGTAGGCGATCCCAGGTACAGAGGACCGATTTCCTTCCTGAAGGAACATATGAATTACAGCTACATTAATCAATCATGGCCATTTGGCCATCCAAAGTGTAACCAGTCACGAAATGTAATACTGTCAACAAGAAACCATGTATGTATACAGCACCGTTAACATAATCAGCTGCCCCTACAAAGGATGTATTCTCATAAGAATGGACATCAAAAAAAAGGGAGACATTGAGAGAGTTGATCCATTGCTTGGCCATAAAGTAATTCTAAGTTAAATCTAAAGAGAGGCATTGGCAATATGCCTTCTCCAATTCCAACTAAAAACTGTTTTGATGTGTTGTTTCACAATTAATTAACATTTCCTTTCAATTAAAAGTGTCATTGCCTAACTTTCCAGAGGCAACACAAAGACGATGGTTGGTGATTTAGTTTTGGAGATTTTTCTAATAAGACCATAAGACGTAGGAGCAGAAATTAGGCCATTCAGCCCATCTAATCTCTCTCCGCCATTCAATCATGGCTGATAAGTTCCTCGACCCCATTCTCCTGCTTTCTCCCTGTAACCCTTGATCCCTTTGATAATCAAGAGCCTATCTATCTCAGTCTTAAATGTACTCAATGACCAGGCCTCCACAGCCTTCTGTGGCAGTGAATTCCATAGGATTAACCACTCTCTGGCTGAAGAAGTTTCTCCTCATCTCCATTCTGAAAGTTGTTCCCTCTACTCTAAGGCTGTGCCCTTGGGGTCCTGGACTCTCCTACTGATGGAAGCATCTTCCCAACATCCACTCTGTCCAGGCCATTCAGTACTGTCTAAGTTTCAATTAGATCCCCCCTCCTCATTCTTCTAAACTCCAATAAGTATAGTCCCAGAGTCCTCAAACGTTCCCCCTATGTTAAGCTTTCCATTCCTGGGACCATTCTAGTGAACGTCCTCTGAACTCGCTCCAGGACCAGTACATCTTTCCTGAGATATGGGGCCTAAAGCTGCACACAATACTTCAAATGTGGCCTGACCAGAGCATTATAAAGCCTCAGGAGTACATCCCTGCTTTGATACTCAAGTCCCCTCGAAATAAATGCCAACATTGCATTACCTTCCTAACTACTGACTCAACCTGCAAGTTTACCTTGAGAGAATCCTGGACTAGAACTCCAAGTCTCCTTGCACTTCAGATTTCTGAATTTTCTCCCCATTTAGAAAATAGCCCATGCTATTGTTCTTCTTACCAAAGTGCATGACCTCACACTCCCACGTTGTACTCCATCTGCCACTTCTTTGCCCACTCTCCCAACCTGTCCAAGTTCTTCTGCAGCCTCGCCACCTCCTCGATACTACCTGTCCCTCCACCTATCTTTGTATCGTCTGCAAACTTAGCCAGAATGCCCACAGTTCCTTCGTCGAGATCATTAAATGTACAAAGTCAAAAGCTGTGGTCCCAACACTGACCCTTGTAGAACATCACTTGTCACCGGCTGCCATCCTGAGAAAGACCCCTTTATCCCCACTCTCTGCTTTCTGCCAGACAGCCAATCTTCTATCCATGCTAGCACCCTGCCTTGAACACCGTGGGCCCTTATCTTACTCAGCAGCCTCCTGTGCAGCACCTAATCAAAAGCCTTCTTGACGTCCAGATAGATAACATCCATTGGCTCTCCTTGGTCTACTCTGCTCGTTACTTCCTCAAAGAATTCTAGCTGATTTGTCAGGCATGACCTCCCCTTGATGAAACCATGCTGACTTTGCCCTATTTTACTATACATTTCCAAGCATTCAGAAATCTCATCCTTTACAAGGTCTCCAAAATCTTATCCACGACTGAGGTTAGGCTAATCAGCCTGTAATTTTCCATCTTTTGCCTTACTCCTTTTTTAAACAGGGGTATCACATTAGCGATTTTCCAGTCCTCTGGGACCCTCCTTGACTCGAGCGATTCCTGAAAGATCACCACTAATGCTTCCACTATCTCTTCAGCTATCTCCTTCAGACTCTGGGGTGTAATCCAACTGGTCCACGTGATTTGTCCATCTTCAGGCCAATCCCTTTTACTAGCACCTTTTCCTTGGTGATGGCCACCATGCTCAGCTCTGCCCCCTGACTCTCTTGAATTTTTGGGATTTTACTTCTCCCTTCCACTGTGAAGACTGACTCGAAGTAATTATTCAGTTCCTCAGCCACTTCCTTGTTCCCCACTACTATCTCTCCACCGTCATTTTCCAGTGGTCCAATGTCCACTTTTGCTTCTCTTTTGCCCTTCATATACCTAAAGAAACTTTTACAGTCTTCATTTATATTACTGGCTAGCTTATCCTCATTTAATCTTCTCCCTCCTTTTTTTTTGTTGCCTCTGTTGGTCTTTGTAAGCTTCCCATTCCTCTCATTTCCCACTGCCCTTCACCATATTATATGTTTTCTCTTTTGCTTTTACGCTATCCCTGACTTCCTTAGTCAGCCTTGGTTGCCTCTTCCTCCCTGTACCATGCTTCTTTTACCTAGGGATGAATTTTGGCTGTCTCTCCCAAATTACTCCCAGAAACTGCTGCCATTGCTGTTCCGCTGTCTTTCCTGCTTGGCTCCTCTTCCAGACAGTTCAGCCCAGCTCCTCCCTCTGTTGTCGCCTGTATTTAGCTGTAATACTGTTACCTCGGATTCTATCTTCTCCCTCTCAAATTGCAGAGTAAATGCAATCATACTATGATCACTGCCTCCTAAGGGTTCCTTTACCTTAAGCTCCCCTTATCAAGTCTGCCTCATTGCACATCACTAAATCCAGTATTGCCTGTTCCCTTGTGGGGTCTACAACAAGCTGCTCCAAAAAGTCATCTCATTGACATTCCACAAACTGCTTTTCTTGCAATCCACTACCAACCCGATTTTCCCAGTTCACTTGCACATTGAAATCCCCCATGATTGCTGTGACTTTGCTGTTCTTACACACCGTTTCTATCTCCTGATGTATCTTGCACCCCAGCTCCTGACTACTGTTTGGAGGCCTGTACACAACTCCAACTATGTTTTTTCTTCATCTTTGCGGTTCCTCAATTCTACCCACACAGATTCTATACCATCTGACCCTACTTTGTTTTTTCCTATTGATTTAATTTCATTTCTCATTAGTAAGGTAACCTTTAACAAGGAATTGTCTAGCTAAGGCCACTTGAGAAATTGCACCAATGGTATTGGGATGAAAATCAGAGATGCACAAGAAGCTATTGAGTACAAAGATCTTGGTGGATTGATGTCTGAAAGAATTGGAGAAACCAGTACGGCCAAAGTCATGGGCAAGCCACCTCCGGTGGATTTGCAAATATCAGGACTTACAATCTACCTTTGACAAGGTACAATTGGATATCTGTGCTATGTCCTTGAGCTACTATGGAGGTTTTTTGAACTACTTACAGGGGAATTTTATAACAAAGCACTTAGTTGTGGTGATAAAACACCTTAGCAAACATTGTCCCTCACCCAGTTTGATCTGTTTGTTGTGCCTCGGCTGCAATTATCTTACTGAATATCCTGGGAGCTAAGACATACAGAAGAAATAATTAAACTGTTCGTGCATGTAGGGAAAACAAAACCTTTATTCTACAGTTAGTAACTACCTTTGACTGTACAGCTTACTGACTGGAATATATTCCTCTTTCCTCCAGCCTCAACATAATGCTGATTTGTATCAGTGTAATTGAAAAGCCCTCAGTCATTTAAATTCACAGATGCATTTACAGTCAGAACTATAAATGCTTTCACAATAAACCATGCGAGATAGATAGAGTGAGAACATACAGTACTATGAGTAAATGTTTGGAAAAATATTACTTGAATCATTAGGCCTAGAATTTCTTTAAATGGGATAAAAATCAGCAAGTTCTGTCTAGGGTTGTAATTCTGTGCCTTTCATGACCACTTCTCAAAAGATTTATGACTAAATTTTGAACCGTAAAGCACGCAGTCATGTTGTAGAAAGTTATAGTTAATATACAAGGGAAGGTGAAATATTGTATAAATATGCGGATCTCAACATAAATCAGTCAAAGGAAATGCTTTCTAATTGACAAAAATTGAAGCCATTTTCAGCCATGAAGCTACCATTAATTTACATCGCAGAGAAATGCAGTACTGTTGACATTTTAAACTTGTCATTCCAAAAAGCATTTTTTAAAATGTGGGCAGGTGTGTTTGTGTATGTGCGCGAGACTAAGACATGCAAAGGCACTTCAAAACAGCAGCCCTTCAAAGTGGGCAGGGAAGGGAACGAGGCAAATCAAGACAGACTGAACTGTAATCTCTTGTGATAATGAGGGGCCAATAATTGTCGTCTTAGCGGCATGCCATCCTTTGTGGATTCTGTTGGGCAAAATCCTAAAAGATGCCTAAATGATGTGTGGACTGTGACGAGAAATCTAGGACAATGGTGCAAAAATTCAGGAACAGATCATTGCATTTTCAAAATTTCAAGTTGAGATTCCTGCATGGGAGTGGTGAGATACCTATTAATGTGGATTATTGCTTGTTAACAGCTTTATTAACAAAAGATCTCATGACAACGTAGCTTCTTATTCTCCCACCCATCCAGAGTTAACAGCATCAGCAATTCCTGACATCAAAGTCAGAGCAGGTACCTGGCAACTTCAGCTCCCTGTATGTTCCTCTGCGCTGCCATCTTGAAAATCTAGCAACATCTCATGGCACAGCTGCACACACCCCTCAGCCATAGGCACTGGCAATTAATACATTGTGTGAACCCTCATAGTACCTCTCTGATCCACTTCTGCACTTTAAAGCTGTGCTTCAGGGTGCCCCAATGAACAGCATTGAAAGAATTCATGTACAAGATCAGGAACTGGGGAAAGGAAACAAAGTTCAAAGTTCAATGTGCCAGGAAGTGTCAGTCATGCCAGCTAAGTACCATGACCAGTGGTTACTTAGGATGCTATGCCACTGTGTTGCTGGTAAAGGGCAATACCGGAATGCTAATGCTTGGCCAGAGGCTTGGTCAGGCTTTAAAGATGGTGATGGCATAAAGGAGGCCAGCCTATTCTGGGATATCCAGCGAGTGGCAAATTCCTTCAGCTGCGGCTATTGGTCAGATCAGGCTAGCATTGGACGATACAGAGATCATGGGAATGGGTATAGGTCATTAATAAGCAAGTTTGGAATGATACACTGGAAAAATCTCATTAGGCCTCACAGACAGAATCGCACCACACATCGCGACAAAATTGACACGGAGTCAAAATGTCCTAAAATTTAGTCGGTCATATCATTCCCTTTGAAGAATACACAAGGACAGGACTTAAGTTAGTTTGAATTCTGCAGTCTTCTTGTGGGACCAAATGCTCTTGTACACACCAACCTGGGTTCAAGCATTAGCACGATGCAAAAGTCCCAGTCGATGCACTATTCTCTAGTTACCTCTGTGTTGCAGCTAAATATGCTTCCTCACTTAGAAGTAGTAAACAAGTCAAAAAAAAAGGAAATCAGGTCGAAGGAGCTTCCATCAGATTACAAAAACAAGAATCTTGAAAACAGTCTGTTCAATTGCCAAGGTCAAGGCTGTCAGTGTAACCCAATATGGGCCTCAGTGTGTCTTTTCTGCTCTTCACGAACAATTCAGTGACTGATCATGTAATTATATAAAAGGTTATCATTTTGGATCTGCCTCTTACTTCTCATCTGTGTGACAGTGTATACATTAGTCTTTCTTCCTCTCTCGTGTAGTAATTAACAGCCAGTTCATCCCACCAGAAACGTTCCACTTGGAACTATATACAATTAGGGGAAGCTCTGATGGGATCTGGTTATAATTTGAAGGACATTCCACCAAATTGGGGGTGAAAGGTCAAGGAAAAATCATACCAGATGCAAAGGGGAACATATTTCCTTGATCTTTAACTCATAACAAACACATCAAATTTGTGCCTGAGAATATTCAGAGTCAATGCTTTGAAATTTAGAGGTAAGCATTGTACAGTGGCACTCAAAGAATCTGAATTTCAGCGTGCAAAAACTAAAGTATTTTTAAATAGTTCTGTCTATCTGTGGCTTGCCGTAAAGACAAGGAGTTAAAAGTAGAACTACTGCAGCTCCAAAGACTACACTAGTCCCTTCTTAGGGGATTTCCAATTAAACTGACAGAACTGCTACAAATTAAGGTGAAAGTTCTCACACCACTGTGATAAGAAGCATAGTAAGAACCATGAACTTTCTTATGGTAATCCCAGTGAAATGAAATCACAACAAATCCATGTTCATTTTGAATGGATAAAAATACAAAGGGAAGGGTTTAAAATCGGTGTAGCGGACAGCAAAGGTTACCCGAGTACAACGGGACCTGAATTAGATGGGCCGAGGAGTGGCAGATGGAGATTAATTTAGATAAATGGGAGGCACTGCATTTTGGAAAGGCAAATCAGGGTTTGGACATATACATTTAATGGGAAGATCCTAGGGAGTGTTGCTGAACAAAAAGAGACCTTGAAGTGTTGTTCATCGTTCCTTGGAAGTGGAGTCACAGGTAGATAGAATAGTGAAGGCAATGTTTGGTATGTTTACCTTTCTTGGTCAGAGTATTGAGTATAGGAGTTGGGAGGTCATGTTGCAGCTGGACAGGGCATTGGTTAGGCCATTTTTGGAATACTGTATTCAATCCCGGTTTCCCTGCTATAGGAAAGATGTTGTGAAACTTGAAAGGGTTCTGAAAAGATTCACAAGGATGTTGGCCAGGGTTGGAGCGTTTGAGCTGTAGGGAGAGGCTGAATAGGCTCTAGTGGTATTATGGTATGTTATATTCTTAGTGGAAATGGTCTAGTGGTATTATCACTAGACTGTTAATCCACAGACCCAGATAATGTTCTGGGGACTGGGGTTTGAATCCTGCCATGGCAGATGGTGGAATTTGAATTCAATAAGTATCTGGAATTAAGAATCTAGTGATAACCGTGAATCCATTGTAGATTGTTGTAAAAACCCATCTGGTTCACTAATGTCCTTTAGGGAAAGAAACTGCCATCCTTATCTGGTCTGGCGTATATGAGACTCCAGACTCTCAGCAATGTGGTTGACTCTTAATTGCCCTCTGGGCGATTAGGGATGGGCAATAAATGCTGCCTGATCAGTGATGCCCTCATCCCATGAATGAATAAAGAAAAAGGCTGGGGTTACTTTCTCTGGAGCGTCGGAGGCCGAGGAGCTTGTAGAAGTCTATCAAAATATGAGAGGCATAGATAGGGTGAGTAGCCAAGGCTTTTTTTCCTGGGATAGGGGAGCCCAAAACTACAGGGCATAGGTTTAAGGTGAGAGGGGAAAGATTTAAAAACAGGCCTAAGGGATAACCGTTTCATGCAGAGGGTGGTGCATGTATGGAATGAGTTGCCAGAGGAGATGGAGGAGGCTGGTACAATTATAACATTTAACAGATATCTGGATGGGAGTATGAACAGGAAGGGTTGAGAGGGATATGGGCCAAGTGCTGGCAAATGGGACTAGATTAATTTAGGATATCTGGTCAGCATGGATGAGTTGGATTGAAGGGTCTGTTTCTATGCTGTACAGCTCTATGATTCAAAGCCATTAACAAAATTTCAAATTAAAAGGATCTTTCTCTGAACATTCTAAAAGTGCTAATTCTCGTTTTTTAGCTTCTCTCCTATTTCCCCTCTTGTCCTCTCCAAGATCCTCTTGTCCACGTTTGACCCTATTCCCACCAACCTGCTGACCAGCCAACTTCTCCTTCTGGACCCCATCTTAACCAATATTGTGAACAGTTCTCTCCTTTAGATGTTGTCCCATTCCTTTAAATCTTGCTGACATTACCTCTATCCTCAAAAAAGAATACAACCATCAACTCATCCGAACTTTTGAACTACTGTCCTATCCCAAACATCCTTTCTTTTCCAAAGTACTGGAACAAGTCAGCTCAGACTATGTTTCCATGTTATCCAGAACCTCATGTTTGAACCACTCCAATCAGGTTTCCACCTTCACCTTAGGACTGAAACAACTCTTAGCAAAACTTAAATATCTTCTAAATTATATCCGATAAGACTATGACAACATTAAACTTCATCTTCCCATGAATGTGTCCGCAGCTTTTGTCGTGGTTGATGATATGCTCCTCTATTGTCATCAGGCTGGGTAGGACGGCCCTCATGTTTCTCTTCTTATCAATCTAATTGTCACCAGAGAATGACTTGCATTGGCTTCTCTTCCTGCTCCTGCACCTTCCCTCTCGTGTCCCTCAAGGAAGTGATTATTGTCCCACTCCTATTTCACACTGACATGCTGTGCCTTAATACCATCCAAAAGGCACAGCATTAATTTGCCGATGTATGCTGATGCCACCCAACTCTGCCTCTCCATCTCTTCTCTTGATTCCTTCCATGTTACTGACTTATCAGACTGCTTGTTCAATGTACACAATTGGATCAGCAGAAAAACCTTTCCTCAAATTAATACTGGGAAATCTGAAGCAATTATCTTTGGTCTTCTTATCTCCACTCCAAACTCTGCTCCCTAGTTGCTGACTTCATTCCTCTATCCCTGGCAACAGTCTGGAGATAAAATTTGTTTATTTGCAAACTTAGTCACACATTTGATCCCAAGATGAGCTTCCAATCCCATATGTATATCATTCAGACCTTCTATTTCCACTTTGATAACATTGTTCAGCTCATTTGCAGCTGAAATCCTTACCCCTGTCTTTGCTACCTCCAGACTTGACTGTTCTGATGACTTCTTGGCTGGTCTCCCATTTTCTAACCATTATAAACATGAGTTTAACCAAACCTCTGCTGCCCATGTCTTGACTTGCATCAAGTCCTACGCCACTATCGCCCCAATGTTTGCTAATCCTGGTCAAGCACTATCCTGATTTTAAAATTCTCATTTTGTTTTGAATTACTTTCACAGCTTTCTCCCTCCAGATTTACAGAGTTATCTGCACTCCTCTAATTTAGGCCTTTGTGCAGTCTCATGCCTATTGATGGATTGTCACATGTACTAAAGTA
>JAHRHZ010000023.1:21964966-22077043 GCA_024137785.1 Ginglymostoma cirratum | reverse complement strand
TGTCTCTTTCAGTCACTAGTATTTCCTTATGTGGCTTGGCATCATGTTTAGTTTTACTAAGCTCCTATGCAGTGGCTCAGGAAATTTCATTATGTTAACGATATGTAAAACCAAGACGTCAGTGTTACACTCCAAGAATTATAAGCAGCCTCCAGTGGATACATCTATGCATTCTGTGGAAGTCTCAATGGCTTTTAATAAAGTGTTGAACAACTTGTGGCTGTTCAAGAAGCACATGTGCACTTTTCAGCAGGGGCATTCCTGGAAATCAAACAGGATGGAGATTCCCCATTACTGCTGTTGCCTCCTGAACACAGGATTACCAATGTCATTGGTGGGGATTCTACTCCACCCCACCCACAGGTCAATTAAGTCAGTACAAAACAAAGATTCGACTTATTACTGGTGCAGGGAATAGCATTCTCACCATGGAGTCATAAAAAGTGGTGGGTTCAAGCCTCCTGCTCCCCTCAGTCCACATACATGAATATATATTCAGGTTGATACCTGCCCAGAGGGTGTTATGTACTGTTGCAGGTACCTACCTTCAAATGATAGGGTAACCTAAGATCTAGTTTGCATGAAAGGTTCCATTGGTAGTCATTAAAAATGCTTGTGATCAATAATGAACCCAAACCAGTATCAGTCAAACAGATGATCCAGTTATTTTATTGTAATTTGCAGGCGATTACTGCGAGGAAATTGGCTCCTCTACTTCCTTACATCACCGCAGTAACTATAGTTCATTGGCTATAAAGCAATTTGGGACATTTAAGGCCATTCAGTCCAAGAGGGGCAGTTTCCATCACATACCATGCGCAATCATGTCCCGCACAAAGATAAAACCAGCACATGGAATGTGGTATCAAAAGTATGTTGCTGAAATTGTGTATTTTTGAAATTTCCAAGAGAGCCAGTTACTCTAAGAAGCAACAGAGAATAAGTATAAACTTCAGTCTGCAACTCTGTACTACTGACAGGGGAATTCAGTGCCCTGCATTATCCCAATCTTGTCAAATTGTTGAGTCCTTCCTATAAATAAAGCGAATTTCTAACAAATAAAAGACAAAGAAAACCTGAGAGGGAGGCAAACCAGCTTATTCCTATGTTCCTCTGAACAGAGGCAACAGTTCAGCAAACCACACAGGATATTTTATTTATAATTGTTTGCTTAGATTTATGTAAATAAGAAACACGTTTTGGTCAAGAGACTCGAAACCGGTCAAGAATGAAAGTTTGGCCTTAAAAAGGGAATCCTGCCACGAAGCGATGAGTAAGGGATGCTAATTAAGACGCAATGTAACAGAATGAACAATCTACAATGGCAATATTTCTCTCATGTTTAGACTGAATGTATTTTTCTGCAGTTATTTGCCACCTTACATCCAGACATAAAAACAGGAATACACTGGCTGTGGAACTCTAACCATTGCTGTCTGGATGATAGCAATGAGCAGACAAAACCTGAGCCTCAGATGATAAAATGCCTTATTTCCGAAAACGTTAAAAATCAATTTCTGCCAAGATATGCCAGAACAATGGAACTAAGGTACAGTACTGGGCGCTAATCCAAGCTCTCTGGTTCAAATGTAAATGTTTAATCACTTAATAATTATTTTCATGTGCAATTTAGGATTACGGCTGAGACTATAAACTGGTATTTCATAAGTGCGGATGGGTATACACTAAAAGGATTAAAACCATTCCTCAAATTTTTCAACATTCCGACATCGAGACGTCATTCCCATTTTTTTGAAAACTGATCAAGTTTATCAACACAGTAAGGTGGCCTTTTGGATCAGGTACTTCAGATACAGACCAGTGATTCTGTTCTCTCAGTTTCCAATCTGTAAACACCTCAAAAAGTGAAATTTACAAGAATGTAATTAAAATCGATCCCTAGTGATTGAGAGCAAAAGGAGTCCTAGTGTGATAAAAGGCCACTCAGTCCATCAGGCCAGTTCCTGTCACACATTATCTATGATCCAATCACCTCGACAAAAAATATTCTACAACGAGTCTCCACACCCCCTCCTCAGAAAAGATAAAACTAGCAACACCCAGAGAACTGGATATCCTGCATTAATCATTCTCGACCAAGTGACTCACTCAGTATTTAGAGAAATGCATTTGTACAGTGCATAGTGTAACTTGTCAGTCATGTGAACTTGGATATAGTTACTTCCAGTTTAGCAAGCAATGTCAATAAATCCAGCACAAGGGACATGGTGTCAGAAGTGTGGAGCTCAAATTATGTGGATTTTAAGCTGCAAGAGCACCAGCTACAATAGCTGACAACTCCGTCCTTAGGGGTTGCGTGATGCAGTGCTAGTATCCCTAGCTCTGAGCCAGGGGCCTTGGTTCAAGACATACGTGCTCCAGAGATGTGTAACATCATCTCTAATCAGGTTGATTAGATAAATACTTGCAACTTTCTGATGAGTCAGTATTGCTTTCAGTTTTCTAGTCTCTGCTCCTGTGTAAATGAAGGGTGGTCAGATGAGATTGAAACTTCCTACGACCATATGAATTAGGAGCAGGAATAGACAATTTGACCCATCAAACCTGTTGTGTCATTCAGTGAGAAAATGACTGATTGCTGAAATGTTTCCAACCTCACATTCTTATCTACCCCTGGTAACCTTAGATTCGATTCCCTTGCCCAACAAGACTGTAACTTTCTTCAAAAACATTCAATGCCCTGGCATCTGGAAATTTAGTTCTCGTGTCTTTAATGCCCTTATCGAAGTCAGTGACAGAAATTGTACCAAGTTGAAGCCCTGGCACAGATATTTGTGGGACGCTGCACATCATATCCTGCCAATCAGTAAAATACAAATTTAAGCAAACTCTCTTCTCTGCCAGCCAGTAAATCCTTTATCCTTGCCAGTATGTCACTCTCTACAACACAGGCTCCTAATTTACACAATGATCTTTTAGGTGGCACTCTGTCAAATGCCTTCTGGAAATCCCAGCGCAGCTCATTAATGCAGTTTCCTTTTATTCACATATTACTCCTGTGAATAACTCCTATCAGTTGGTTTAATATGATTTTCCTTTCATAAAACCATGTTGACCTTGTCAATTACCCAGCCATAAACCGCATAGTGATCGATTCTAGCATCATCAGACAGACGTCAATCTAACCGGCCAGATTACTGGTTGCTGGTTCCCTTCCTTCCAGAATAGGTGAATTAGATTTGCCGCTTTCTAATCTGATGCAGCCCTTCCAGAATCCAGTGCAATTTGGAAAATTAAACACCAATATATTTACTACTTCATTATCTTGGAGTCTTAAAAGAGGTGGCGAAAGTCCATCAGAACCAGGCACTTTCCAGTCTACATCTCCAGCTGCTCAGTCCCACTTCTCTTACGATTGTTATTTCACCAAGTTCCTCTCTACCTTCCAACTTATGATTTTGCAGCTACTACTGGAATGATTTTTGGATTCTCATTGCTGAAGGCAATCAAAATATTTGTTCATTTTATATTTTGTTTCCTTATTATCTAATATTAACTCCCCATTCTCCTTTCTAGAGAACCAACACACACTTTACTCACTCTCTCCTTCTTAGAAACTCTTGCTCTGTTTTTTTGTAAAACATTTTTAGCTAGCTTCCTCTAATTTCTTCCTCCTGATCAACCTTTTAGCCATTTTGTGCACTTCTTGATTTTCTGACCAATCATTTGACCAATCACTGGTCTTTGTGCAATTATGTGCCTTTCTTTAAATTTGATGCTTTCCGCAGTTTGGAATTTTTCTTTTTGGTAGGAATATATTTATTTTGAGTATACTGAAATACCTCATTCAAAGGCCTACCAAAGCATCTGTTAATTTATTCCCTTGCCTCGTATACTCATTCACTTCAGCTAGCTCATTTTTCTTGCCCACATTGATGCCCTTATTTATGTTTAAAACATTGGTCTTAAACCCACACTCCTCCCTTTAAAACCAGATATAAAATTCAACCATATTGTAGTTACTGCTACCTTGGAGGTCATTAATTAACCTGGTTTCATTACACTGTATCACGTTTAATGTAATCCACTCTCTGGTTGGTTCCAGAACATGCTAGTCTAAGAAACTACCTCAAAAGCATTCCAGTATCAAAAGGCAAAATATGACATTGCCACAGAGTTAAACACGAAGCCTTTACAAAAGTAAAAACTGTTATCTGCGCTGGGAGAAGGCTGCAACAAGCTTTATTACGTAATAGAACTTACTGAGGAACAGAAAAGCAAAAGAAATACTGAGGGCCTTAAAAAAAAATCCATTGTAGACTTACTATAACATCACTTAAGAACAGTCTGTGTTTAACATCAGAACTCAGAGAGAAGACAATGAAAAATTCTGAAGAATCAGCAGAGATCAAGGATATAGGATATAAAGACTGCAAAATGACATCTCATGAAAGGAAAAGAAACATGTTCACGGTAGGCTCCTAATGCAAGAAGCCAAATTACTTTGCACACAGATAAGTGTTCTGATGAACAGAACGAAAGCAAGTCTCTTAAGATAGCTGGTAGAGCAATGTAAGATAATGATTCTGATGAACCATTCTAACATATAACAGACCGACACTGTCTGATCTCCAGGTAATAGAGGATTTGTGACTACTGGAATTAATGCAGAAAGAGAGCATCATCATGTCTATGTGGATGACCAGTTACATACTGATGCTGCGTGCAACATTATGAGCTTTGCAGACATATCTGAAAATGAACAGCCAGAAATTAGACCAAAGGTATAGTTGAGGCTACGTGATGGATTGATACTGAGTCCAAGAGAACAAAACAAAGCTGAGAGTCTAATGCAATAGAAAGAACAAAGATCTACAATCCCAGAATGCAGGTATTAAAGACAAACCACTCACATCAGCTGAAACTCATCTAAAGCATAAACTGGTAAGCCTGCACATAGCTCAGGAGACTGGCAGCCCATCAGGCCATTGACTGCTGAATAACATCTAAAGGTTTAGAAAGTGTTGCCACAGATCCTGGATGCCTTCCTGCAGAGAGCGCGCACTCGTACCCAAGAGCGAGAGAGCGAGAGCGAGAGCAAAAAGAAAACATGAGAGAACATGAAACCTACACAGCATCTGCCAAGGAGAGTAACAGGTACCCTCAGATCTGGTCTGAAAGACAAGGTAGAGAAATTGAAAAAGAAAATAAAATCAAAAGAGGGAAAATTCCTACACAAAGTGGATTAGTAGCATTGGAGAAATGAAAGAAACCAGGAAGGCAAGAGTGTGCAGAGATTCAAAAGGATTTCAAAGTTGTGAATACGATCTTGCTACATCATACAAACCATTGGATGAAACTTTCCCACAACTTGCCAAGCTGCTTACTACCTTAAATGTGAAAGATGAATACTAAAGGGAGGTTGGAAGTAACACCTTTCTGACAATGTCAGGACACCATTTCCAAAGTACAGACAGCTGCACATGCCATTTTGCCTAAAATAGTGATCTTCTTGTGGTCAAAGTAATCCTGGGTGATTTGCTAGTTTATCACGTGCAAATAAGATGGAAGACACCATTGCAGATTCTGATCAGAATCTAGTCAGAGCTGGTCGGATAAACTTGAAACTGAACAAGAAAAGAAAGATGTAACTGAAGATGATCAGTGTTAAATATGTAGGTCATGTATTGAGACCTAATGGACTTCAACCAATCCTGCTCAAGATGCAGCAACCAACTGGCGTGCAAGTGGTGCAATGACTTCTTGGCTTTGCGAGCTACAGGTTCTTGATGAACTTTCATAGATGTTCACATTCTAACAAGGTCACTGCAAACGATGTGCAGTGGTACCAGGGAACAGAACAAGGAGGAGATTTCACATACAATCAACTGGTGACAACAATGCCTGTATTGCACTTTTAAAAAATTAAATTAATGGGATGTGGGCATCACTGGCGAGGCAGCATTTATTGCTCATCCCTAATTGCCCGGAAGGCAATTAATGGTCAACCACATTGCTATGGGTCTGGAGTCACATGCAGGCCTGGCCAGGTAAGGATTGCAGTTTCCTTCCCTAAAGGACATTAGTGAACCAGATGGGTTTTTAATGACAATTGACAATGCTTTCGTGGTCATTATTCAACTCTTAATTCTAGACTTTTATTGAATTCACTGTCTCCCCGACCAAAGCATTGAGGCAAAATGAATTACATTCCCTGGAGCTAGAGAAGGCACATCACCTCAAGATCAAGCAGACACCAGATGAACAAGAACTCCAATGTGTTCCATTAAACAACAGTTTGTTTGTTAATGATGATTTTCTTAACAGAACATATGCAGGGTAATGAAGCTGCAAATGGTACTGCATTTTTTTTTTGTGATAAGGGGTCTCTTGGCAAAATCCTTTCAGACACTGACTTGCCATAGTCATGTAAACTTGGATGTAGTTGCTTGCAGTTTAGAGTAAGAAGCTACTAAAGCACATGGAACACTCATCATGAGACTGCCCCAGCCAACATTCCAAAAGTTCAGGAACACCATCATTTTCAGCACAGTCCTTTATCGTGCACCAGCTCTTGAATCCAAAGCTATGTTCCGAACAGCCAACTTGATCTTTAAAAATTGTGTTAATTACCGCAGTAGGATATTTGGCCTGATAAACATACTAATCACTTTATCAAGCTGTATTTTATTTGTGGCAAGACCTTACGCTGTCAATGCAGAACCCATTTGCGAACACTTGTACCAAAACCCATTAAATCATTCATTTCGTGATTCTATCTGAACAAAACACAGCAGAATTAAGATCAAACACTTCACACAAAGGAGATTAGACTGGTGTAGTATTCTGCTATTGTGAGAAATGGACTGTGTTTTAATGGCTAAACTTTGCAAACTGGATAATTGCAGTATATTTTACGCTTGAATCAGGATTAAACATTGGACGTCCCTAGCACTACCTTCTTACCTCTAATTATAATCTCTCATTATCAACGTGGTTTTATCCTCAGTTACTCAAGTCTGCTCACCTCTCCAACTATTGCCCATTCTCTGTTGATCTTAAACCTGCAATACGCAGTTCCAAGTCCTTAGTTATTTTCTGTCCCATCCAGCACAGTAGGGATCATGTTTTTGTTACTTTTGCCTAACTGTGACTCAGTGATAGCACTCTTGCCTTTTAGGTAAGGAGGTTCTGGATTCAGGTCTCTCACATGTATGAAACTGTGCACTGTGTCTGTTTCCTTCCTTGCTGCTCAGGGGTGCAGAGTTCATTTGGAGCACAACAATGACTGTTATCCTGTTTTACATCAGTTGACCTAGCACTAACTGCCATAAAATCAGGACGGTTTTATTCTGACGAGGTAGCTACCACTTTAGGCCAATGACTGAACTTTTATGACTATGTGTTAACCCTTATAGAGCTGCAAGTCATTAACCGGTTTCAGTCCACGCATACTTTCTGTCACAATACAGCCGAAGTGCTTATCATTTTCAGACAGATGATGGCTATCCAGAAGCACAGTGCACATAAAAGACTAGGGTTCTGAAAAACACTTGTGTTGAACTCCTGCTATTGGAACAGTTAAGGTTGTTGGATGAAACGTATGTCCAGTGAGGAGAATGTTTTGCACATGAAGTCGAAGGTGTATGTGAAACACTGGCTGGAGCAGAGAGGGAGGGTTAAGACTAACTTAGATAAATGCCTTGATCATCATTTATTTACTCCTGCAGTCTCCTCTCATGCAAACTCTTCCCTTTTGTATATTCCCACACTCTTTGCGCTCCCCTTCCCCCATGAACCCTCAACCATCCTTTCCCCGAAGTTCTGTATTTGCTTAAAAGTTGCACATGTCTAATATTTACAAGTTCCAATGAAACATTAAATGTTTCTCTTTGCAGAAGCTGCTGGGCCTGCTAAGTACTTCCAGCAATGTTTTTTTTAATTATTTGAGCAGGAATTTGATTTTTTTTAATAATGTATAAATAAAGGAGAATGCAAATTAAAATTAGTTCATTTACAGTCTGTGATTAAATAGAAAACTGTCACAGGGAGAAGCAGTACATAGTACTTTTCCACAGCTTTACAATGAGATCTGTGCAGCCTAAAGACTGACTATAGCTTTAATGAATATAAATTATTCACAAATTTTAGAGGGCATGTTATTAATAACACACTTCCTTTATTGCATTTACTGTGGGAAGAAAGCAAAGTTTTGATAAATTTATCAAAACAGTCTTTAACTTCCTACATACTGTGCAAAAAGAGGGTTATAAAAGGGAAGCAATCTATGAGAAAATGGAAAAAAAAAGTATGAAAAGGATGCCTTACTTCTGGGAAGTTCATAAAAAACAGCATCATATGATACTCTTAGATTCAAATGGCTGCTGAGTTTTTGCAAATGCCATCTGCTCCCACTTAGGTCAGATTTTCCAACAGTAGCAAAAGAAAAAGTAACTTCCTTTTGATTAATCTGCTCTATAGATATTTTCAACATTCGTTTATTGTTATTTGACTCCAAGTTACTATTTGTACTGTGGCTCAGAGGGTTGCACTCCAGGGACTTGATCTCCAGTGCATTGAGGAAGTGCTGCACTGTCACAGGCGCCATCCTTCAGAGAAGACTTTAAAGTGAGACCCATCTGAACTCTCTAATGGGCAGAAAAGAATACACGTCAAATTTTATTTTTAAGAAGGACAAAGGACCTCTCCGTACAGTCCTAGCTCATATTTATCCCTTGACCAATATCACAAAAGACTGATTATCTGGCCATTCTCGAATTGTTGGCTTTGCAATCTTGTCATGTGTAAAATCGACTGCCATGTTTCCTGGTTAGGAACAGTGACCACATCACAAACGTACTTCATTGGCTACAAAACGCTTCAGCGTGTCCTCAGCTTGTAATAAGGAGCTGTTTAACTATGGATTCCTTACATTTTTTATTGCGTCCTCAAAAGCTATTTTTCAGCCACCTCCTCTCTATTCTTTTTGTCATGTTCACTTAGTGGCAATTGTCCACTGTTTGCCAAACAGCGTCACCATAGTAATGCAAATAAACTGTAAATCTTGCTATCTGAAATCATCTTAGTTGGCACGGCCAATATCTCCATTAGACGTGATGCTTCTTCACCAATCTCTTAAGGTGCTCCACTAACGTAGTATCAGAAATTGCAGTTCTGAAAGAAAATCAAGTTTGACAACGGGAAGCAGAGTTTGCAGATTAAATTTTTATTTTGCAATGAGCTGGAATTGCAGAGTGCTGTGGAGGAAATGGCCTCGTGCGTGCCATTTCCTCCTCAGACAACAGCACAATTACAAAAACGACGACTGAACACTTCAAACGTGTAACAAAAATCTTGCTGGGATTATGTGCTTGTCCATAAAATTTTCAACCATGGTCAAATCTAACCACGACAAGAACAAACATATTTCCCACAGATGGTTGAGAGGCTTGGAGCTCGCTTCCTCAAAAGGTGGTGGAAGCAATGACCTTGAATATTGTTAAGGCAGAGACAGATAATTTCTTGATAAGCAAAAGGAGGGAACAGGTTACCTGGGACAGGTGAGAATGCGGAGTAATAAGATCAGTCATGCATAGGACAGCAAGCTTGAGGGGCCAAGTGGCCTACTCCTACCCTAATTTTATGTTTTATGTTCCAAAGTGCTCCATAAAGAGAATCAAACATAACTTTTAGTTCTGAACAAGCTATTCATTGTTGCGTAGGATTCAAAGAAATACCACCACCAGTGCTAAAAATTATTAAGGGTGAACAGGGAAGGTCAGGCAAAAAAATGGTTACAAACTGTGCATTCAATATCTAAACTAAAATATCAGGGAAACCACCCATGTACATGATACAAAAAGAAAACTTTCATTCATATCCTTCACATCTCTTAGAAGGCTTCAAACTGTTTCACGCTCAATGCATCACCTTTGAAGGCAAATACAAGATTCGACAAGCACCAATGCTATGGACAACCAAAAGCATTTTTATTTTGGCTGGGTGGTGTTAATTGCAGAATATAAATAAACTAAAGCCCCAAAAAGAAATGTTCCTGCTTATTATTGAATTGTGCAACGGAATCTGTTGTTTCCACCTGCACTAAGCAATAAAAATCACACCTTGACATTTCATCCTTTGGAATACAGAGCTCAGCTGGTATCAACCGAAATTGTATGGTCAAACCTGAACCGTATGAATGACTCAAAAGCCTCAAAACACAGAGATAGACAGGCTACCAACTGAGTCAAGGGGGCACTTTGAATATAGTGTCATAATCTCATGTATAGACCACGGGATAAGTCAAATATTTGTTAGGAACTGGCTGGATAGACCACAACAACTGAAAGAATGTTAAGTGTAGAAGAACCAAGAAAATCAGTGATAGGATTCCAGCATTAAAATGAAACAACAAATAATCTGTCCTGCACAAACTCAAACAAAACACAAAGCAATAATAATGACTAAATAGGCTATCTGAACAAGTAAGAAAATGATTCTAAACATTATAACCTTTCTACCTTAAACTCAATCCAACAGATTTAACACAGTTTAACATTGTTTACTGTGGTCTTCATTCAAACTCAAGAGTCTCTTTTTATCCTGAGGTCTGGCTACACAAATCACAGCCCAAGTATTCTTAAAACTGGTGGACTTTCCTGTTGCACAGGATTCCTGTATTTGCATTCCAATTTCATGGAGATAAATTCCACCCTTCTCTTTTGTTGAAGTGGAATAGAGAAAAGAGCCAAACCCCAGCAAATGCTGCACCTCTGAGTTGATTCAAATAATGGGAGCAGGGATTAACTCTTGTGTCATACAAGTATTATGAGAATTCAGTTAACAATGTTTTGCTTATGGTCTTACTAAAGTCTGGTCTTCTCCATATCAATCCAACTCAAACATTTTCTGCCTTTGCTCTTGGAGGGCTATTTAAAGAGCAACATACACAGTCAACATACTATTAAATAGTAAACATACACACAAACACCCTCCCGCAGACATATCTTCATCTCTGTCCTTCCCTGTCACCTGTGCGATGGCCTAGTGGTAATATCACTAGACTGTTAATTCAGAAACCCAAGTAATGTTCTGGAGACCCAAGTTCAAATCCCACCATGGTGGAATCGGAACTCATTTAAACAAAACAAAAAAAAAAAAATCTGGAATTAAGAGTTTAATGATGACCATGAATTGATTGTCTGGTTCACTAATGCTCTTCAGGGAAGGAAACTGCTATCCTTAGGTGGTCTGGCCCACATGTGACTCCAGACCCATACCAATGTGGTTCACTCTTAATTGCCATCTAGGCAATTAGGGATGAGCAATAAATGCTAGCCTAGTCAATGACACGCTCTTCCCAAGAATGAATTTTAAAAAAAATGCCCCATAAAGCAAAGTACTGATGCTGCAAATCTGATACAAAACACTGAGAATGCTGGAAATGCCTAGCAATCTGGCAGCATCTGTGGAGAGAGAAACAGAGTTCATGTTTCAGACGTGTGATCTTTAATTAGATCTGAAACATCACCCCGTTTCTCACGGCTTAGATACTGGCAGACATGGCCGGTAAACATTTCCAATTTTTATTACACATTTATTTCACACTGTTAAAGTTAATTAATATGAGCAATGGTAATGATCAACCATGCTAGGATATGCTAAATGCTGTCATTGATCACAAAATGTGGAAGAACATTTCATACTCCAGCACTTACATTCTTCAATGTAATCAGCATAAAACATCCAGCAAAATATAAACAAGTGACATTTGCTTTTCAGTTGAAAGTTAATATAAATTATGAAGCAAAATGCCAACACACCATCCAAAACAACATCTCCTTAGGTGATAAAGAATGCAAAATTGTATTTTTCTACGCATATGACACATTGTCAGAAAGATCTCTTGTCTCAAAGGATTCATAGTGATGTACAATCCTCAAGTCTCCAAAACTACAGCTATTAGTTTTTCTCTGTCCATTTTTTCCAGCATCGTCTGAAAATGCGATGTACAGCGAATGCTGCAAATTCAAACCTATCCTGCTCAAAGTATCGGTGATAGACGCCGTGATACTTGCGTGTTCTGGACTAGTTCACCTAAGATGTTTAAAAAGACAAGCTTCTGTCTTTTACCAGTCCTTTTCGTGGATCACCATTGATCATACTGGATGGAGGAACACATCAGAAGGTTGTGGCTTCAAGCCTCTGCCAGAGACTTCAGCAAGGAATGTCAGCTGGTGCTCCTTTCAGAGGGACAGTATTTCAAGGGAGATTTTAAATGAAGACCATCTACCCCCTCATAGTAGCAAATTAATGATACCATTTAAAGAGTAGATTGGTCTTCCTGGTGTCCAATGTATTATTTCTTAGTACACCTCATAACATTTAAGAAATATTTAGGAGTACTCTTGCGATGCTGAGGCATACAAGACTATGTGCCAAGTGCAGGAAAATTGGATTAAAATAGTTAGGTGGCTGTTCTTTACCAGGGAGACACAACAGGCCAAAGGACCTTTGCCTATGCTGTAGGCCTCCATGACTCAACTGGTTATTATTACTCAGGTCATCTATCTTACTCTTGCTTATCTCTTATGAATGTGGAACATTGTTAAGAGCATTTGTTTCCTGCATTGCAGTTATTACAAAAATATTTTAAATTAGTTTTTTGGGTGTTGTTAAAAGATAGTCAAAAGTGCCCAGAGGTGTGCTCATAACTTATTCCATAAAATACTTCCTTCTCTGCTCCAAATGAGACTGCCACACAGCTCCATCAGTTGCTGGCAAGTTTAAAGGAGTTGCAATCAAGGGCTATCACTGAACCTCCTGCTTCAACTCAATGGTTTCCCCAAATACCTGATATCTTCCAGGTACAACAACCTACATAACACCTTTAATATAATACAATTTCCCCCAAGATATTTCATAAGAGCTTTATCAAACAAAATTTGACACAGAGACATTGGTATCAGTGATGACCAAAAGCTTGGCGACGGATACAGGTTTTCAGAAACATCATGTAGGAGAAGAGGGAGATACAGAGGAAGAAAAAGGTGCAGGCAAGGGATTTCAGAGCTTAAGGTTCCAGGCAGTCAAAAACCCTGTCACCAGTGGTGATGGGATTAAAACCTACATGGTAAACGCTAAAGAAAAAAAATTGACAGGAGAACTCTACACGCACCAACATCAAATGGAGAAACGGTCATGTTCAAATAACGGCTTTTCAGCTGGGGAAACATTTTAAAGCATGAGTTAGTTTCCACCCAAATCCAGGAAAAGTACTAAGTAGGGCATTGTGGTGCATTAATTATCATTTTTGAACACTCACTGGATTCAGGAATAGCAACAGAAGGTTGGTATGTAGCAATGGAACAACTCTGCCAACAGTCATGGGATAAAGATTTTTACATACTTCCACCTTACTTCCCAACATTTTAACAAATCAGCTGGTGCTAACAGAAGTCTATGTCCAGTTAGCTTTGATACTTCATTAGCAGGCCCACACATCTTGACAGTTAACTTGCTCCCATTTTCTGGACTTGTGCACATACACACTCCAGCTCCTGAATTCTCCAGTTAACTTGGTGCAGTTCTGCATTACATCTGGTTTTACTCTTAACTTGTTGGTAATGTAATGAGTAACATCTATACTGAATGATGTATTGAAATGACTACATAAGCAATTAGAACATAACATGGCACGCTTGTGCGCTGGCATGTTTTATGAATAAGATGACTTATAATTAATTCTGAGTGGGAGAATTTAAATTGCAGCCAATCTAAAATAACAATTGCCAAGTTAGTAACTCGAGTTAATTTTTCAGTCAGTCTGGTTACTCTTCCTCATTAGTTTTCTTTTCAGTGTGTAATCACTCCCGCTTAACTGCACTAGTGGTCTAGAAAGAAGGAGGTGCACAAATAAATAGGAACCTTGCTAGTGATGGCCACATTGCACAAATGAATAAGAGAACAAGTTGGGATAAAGTAATACAATAGCCAGGCTGATGGCTTTGGAAGGAAGACTGTTTGGAACTCTTATGGAAATATTGTGTGTTTGTGGACTGAAACATCCTGCTTGGATTCAGAAATGGTCAATTTCGATTTTGAGTAATGGTGTCAAATATGCAATATTTATTCAGACACATTCCTTATGTCCCTTCTGAATTTTTAGTTACATCCACTTCAACAGAATTTAAAAAATAAGTCACGGACAATGAGCTGCTGAATCAATATCCCAGTTTATAGCATCAGAAGACTAACATGGCCTCCAGTGATGTGTAGGTGACAATTAGGCATCAGTCTAAAGGCTAAGAACTATTACTCAGAGATTGGTTAGAAACAACTGAAGCCAACAGCAAAAAGATATATTTAAGAAAGAGTTAAACAAACACCTAAGGGAGAAAGGATGATAGGTAACCTTGATATGAGAGGTGGCTGGAGACTTGTGTGGAGCATAAACATGGGCAACTGACAATTTAAAGAGCAGAACTAGGCCATCTCAAGCATTCCACGATGTGCAGGGTGAACAAAGCAGTATATAGAGGGACCTACTCGGGAAGGGGCAAAACTCTCACTACTCTTGGGAAATAGGGCAGGACAAGTGACTGCGCTCACAGTGGGGGAGCACTTTAGGACCAGTGACCATAGTTCTATTAATGTTAAAATAGTAATGGAGAAAGACAAAACTGGTCCATAGGTTCAAGTGCTAAATTGGAGCAAGGTGAATTTTGATAGAATTAGACAGGAGCTTGCAGAGGTTGATTGGAGCAGTTTGTTTGCAAGCAAAGGGACCTCCGTTAAGTGGGAGCCCTTTCAAAGTTTGATAGCTAGAGTTCAAGGTCCATATGTTCCTGTGAGGGTGAAGGGCAAGGTTGGCAGGAGTAGGGAACCCTGGATGACAAGAGATATTGAGGCCTGACTCAGGTACAGGCAGCTGGGATCAAGGGAATCCCTGGAGGTATACAGGGGACAAAGGAGGACAAAAAGGGGGCATGACATAGCTTTAGCTGAGAAGATTAGGGTGAATCCAAAGAGATGCTTCAAGTGTATTAAAAGAAAAAGAATAACTAGAGAGAGAATAGGACCCCTCAAGTGCCAAAGTGGACATGTTATGTGTGAAACTGCAGGAAATGGGCGAGGTCCTCAATGAATACTTCTCCTCGGTGTTTACTGTGGAAAAGGAAATGAAGACTTGGGAACTTGGGGAAGTTAGTGGCGATATCTTGGGGACAGTCCATATCACAGCAGAGGAGATGTTGGAAGTATTAGAATGTATGAAGGTGGATATATCTCCTGGTCCTGATCTGATATATCCAAAAACACTAGGAGGCTAGGGAAGAATTTGCAGGGGCCCTGGCTGATATATTTGCATCATCATTAGCCACGGGTAAGGTCCCAAGAGACTGGAGGGTAGCAAATGTTGTGCCTTTATTCAAGAAGGGCTGCAGAGAAATAGCTGGGAATTTTAGACCAGTGAGCTTAACATTTGCGCTGGGTAAGTTACTTGAAAAGATTCTGAGGGATAATGTATACATGCATTTAGAAAGACAGGGTTTGATTAGCAGTAGTCAGCATGGCTTTGTGTGTCAGAGATCACGCCTCACAAATTTGTTACAGTTCTTTGATGAAGTGACCAAGAAGGTTGATGAGGGCAGGGCAGTAGGTGTAGTCTATACGGATTTCAGTAACACCTTTGATAAGGTTCCACTTGGTAGGCTGCTCTGCAAGGTTAGGTCGCATGGATTCCACGAAGAGCTGACAAATTGGAAATGCAGTTGGCTTGATGGTAGGAAGCAGAGGATAATCGTGGAAGGATGTTTGTTGTACTGGAGGCCTGTCACTAGCAGTGTGCCTCAGGGATTGGTGCTGGGCCCATTGCTGTTTGTCATCTACAATCGATGATTTGGATGAGAATGTACCAGGCCTGATTACTAAGTTTGCAGATGACACTAAAATAGGCGGTTTCGTGGACAGTGAGAAAGGTTATCAGAAATTGTAGCAGGATCTTGATCAGCTGGGGAAGTGCGCCGAGAAATGGCAAACGGAGTTTAATATAGATAAGTATGAGGTGTTGCATTTTGGAAAGTCAAATCCAGTTAGGAGTTTCATGGCAAATGGTAGGGCTTTAAGGAGTGTAATGGAACAGAGGGACCTTGGAGTTCAGGCGCACGGTTCTCTGAAAGTGGAGTCACAGGTAGACAGGGCAGTGAAGAAGGCTTTTGGCACGCTGGCCTTTATCAGTCGGGGAATTGAGTACAGAAGTTGAGAAGTTATGTTACAGTTGTACAGAATGTTGGCCAGGCCACAGTTGGAGTGTTACGTTCAGATTTGGTCACCTTGCTATAGGAAGAGTGTTATTAAACTGGAAAAAGAGTGCAGAGGAGATTTACAAGGATGTTGTCAAGGCACTGTGTATAGGGAGAGGTTGGACAGAGCATAGGAGACGGTGGGGGGGGGGGGATCTTATCAAAGTGTGTAAAATCATGAGACACATGGATAGGGTGAATGCACTCTTTTTCCCAGGGTTGGGGAAATAAGGAGCAGAGGGCATCAGTTTAAGGTAAGAGGGGGAAGAATACGTCAGAACCTGACGGGCAATATTTTTTGTTTCCATATGCGTACCGCTGTCTGTATAATGAGTTGCCAGCAGAAGTGGTTGAGCTGGGTACATTAACAACATTTAAAACGCATTTGGACAAATACATGGATAGTAAAGGTTTAGAAGGATACAGACCAAGTGCAGGGAAATGGGGTTAGCGTGGATGGGTATTTTGGTCAGCATGGACCAGTTTGGGCTGAAAGGCCTGACTGCAGGATTCTATGACTCTGTACCAAGTTTCAACAAACTAAGAAGCGCTCCTTGCTTTTCTGGGATGGAATTAGAATTGTACTGAAGAGACAACAGCATCAGTATCTCTTATTCTAACTCACCAAAATGCTTGAGGGGGGTGCGGTGGCAGTGAGTATTAGAAATATCACAGACCTTAAACCAAACCCTCCCAACTCAAATCTGCCTACTTCTGGCTTGAAAGAAGCTAGGAGGTGGGGCTACGAGCAAACAACAACCCTATTCACCGGAGGCAAATCCGTAATTTTAATATTTTAATGAGGCAGCATCGATCAGTTATTATTCCTTCTTTTGGTTTTAACTGAAGGGAAGCAATGAGGGCTGGATGAAACAGCCAAGTGTTTTTCAGAGCAGGAAAATTGTTTTCTCTCAAACCCCCAAGTAATCTGTTAAGTGAGCTAGCAATGGTCCTCCATCCCCAGACAATCCAAAACCCACCCAAATCTCTCCCAATACCCTCAGTGACCTCTTCGGCCTGTATCCTCTCCTGCCATCCCTTCCCTCCTAATGCCTGGTGCTGAAAGCAGACCCACTTACAGCCAACCAGCTTTTCAATTTAGCTGGATGCAGCATATCAGAACAAAAAAAGCAATTTAATACAACGGTGAGAAATTTCCTTGAACACATTTAACTTGCATTCATGGCAAAAAGGCAGTTTTGTTAAATAAGCCATCCTAACAAGAATGACATGGCCTATCAGATGACTGGCATTATGAACATGGAAATGTACAACTTCACAACCTACCAACGGGATCTTCATAAATGCTGTTGCAATGTAGTTATATCTTCTAACCACTGTGATTTTGTCCACAAGACAGTTATCCATTCCTTCCTCAGATACATTAAACAACACAGCATTAACTGCTCTCTATTATAACAGGAATTGGAAATGACCATTCAGCTTTTCGAATGCATGATGCACATCTTTAACTCTAACTGCCTTGCAATCAGAACTGTCCAAACTGTTTTGGTTAAAAATTACACCACAATAGTATATACACATTGTGTCTCCTTTGTGGAGTTGTGCATCACATCAGATTTTATGTTAGCTCAGCGGTAATGTTAGAAGGCTGTTGGTTCCAAGACCCATTGGATTGATTCGAACACATAACCTGGGCTGACACTGCAGACCTACCCTCCACCCTTGTAACCTTGCATTCCCTATGGCTAACCCACCTAGCCTGCACATCCCTGGACGCTATTAACTGAATATAAAAGATATAATCGCAATATTTGAAAATGAAGTTAGTATCGGAGTCCTGTTTGGAATGGAGTTAGATTATGGTTATTGTGAGAATTCTTTGCACTTGCAGTTTCCTGATACTAAATATTATTATCTAAGAAGAGATGATCATAGTTTAAACCAGCAGAAGTGGACTGATCAAAGAGGGACATGTTTTACTCAATGGTTTGGACATAGATCTTAATAGAGAATAACAATGAGTCACAGTTATATGAACTAAAAAGGAAATTACTATTGGTCCCAAGCAGTGCTTCAGGATATTGACTCAGAGGTAACAAGACCAACATGCTGCCCATTAAAACAGGGGAAAGTCACCTCAGAAGAAAAACACAAAACCTGAGGAATAATTGAAATATAACTATCTGACAAACAAATGACATAGCTTGCAATAACTTTTGTGTAGTAATATTACTGAATTCCTCAGTAATGTTTGGCTCAATGCTTCAATCAAGTAAATGTTTTGGAAAAAAAAAAGTTTAATTTTTCCCTTTCCTCACTACCACTTTGAACAAGTGAACATATTTTATCATATCATCTATAACACATCACTCCAGCGAGATTACATGATGCGATGTACCCATCATACACAGACGTGCAGGAAACCAATTAACCTTTGAGGGCCGCACTCGCATTTCTACATTGAAAGCAAATACGTAACAGAGCTTTGATTGCTTTAAGACAGCACCATTTAAAAATGCTCATTTTGTTCTTTGCATGTCTCTCCCAGGTTCTTCTGCAATATCTAACAGAAAGTTTCGATGTGTTTGATGGAGGCAAAGCAGTTACCCTGAACTACTACTTTTCCAAAATGTTTCTAAGTAAGCAAAATCAACTTAATTACAGTCTATCTGTCCCAGATCTTTAGACAATATCTGTAGCCTTATTCTTGTATGTAAAATCGATGTGTTGACTGTGACCTAGTGGTCAGGGACTACTGCCTCCAGTGAAATGATGTTTTGGGATTTGCACGTAATATAAATTCTAATGTTATTTTTTTGGAACGTGATGGTGCAAAGGAGGAGTGTCCTCTTCCCAGACGACCACCAGAGGCGGCCACAATGCCAGACCCTGGCAGCCTGGTTCCACATCACTAGCTGAGTCGTTGTGGTGTGGAGGAATGGCCAGTGCTATCACAAGGTCAATGACCTTCCCTGCTCCACAATGCTAAGTGGCAGACACTGAGTTCTGCGAGCTCACATTCACTTGAGATCCACTAACACAACTGAGCAGGCTCATGCTCTGTTACTCTCACGATTGCCTGTGACATATTCTCTCACACACTCTCACTCCTTGCTCAACCTCCGACCTGCTAATTCTGCTTGGCCTCTCTACTGCCTGGCAACCCACTTTCACCTCATGCAATTTCTCCCTTGTCCAGAAGGGCTGGTGTGAATGAGGTGGTCAGTGATGTCTGGAGCAGGGAGGTGTATAGCAAACATGGAGCCAATGCTTACCAGTGATCAGGGAGCCTGTCGGTCTGCGTCCTGTACAACACATGGTCTTTTCCTTTTACAAGGACCTCAGATCAGTTGTCCTGCAGCCCCCTCCCTCACAGGGCAATGCCTTTTACCTCATCTTACAGCATGATGGAAGCACTCATTGTCCACTGGATTCCAACTTCGAGGGCCAAAACATTGGGATCCCCTTCTTGATAGTCCTTGTTGCTAATTCCTTACAGGCTTCCCAACGCACTAGGTCCTCACCCAATCTGTCTACATGAGTGCTTACCTGACCACCATTCCCCACCTATGATATATGGGTTGATCATATCAGGAGCAGTGATAAACAGCTCCTCCACCCCTTCAAAGCCAGGGCACATCTGACCATGGTTGAAACATCCTCCTGCATTAATCCCCTGTAACACCGTCACCCTCTGTCCCTTTAATTTCTGTGGAGGGACTGACAAGACCCTTGAACCAGAAAGCCCCAGACAATAAGAGCCCAGATCTCTGGCTGATGCCTGTCTATGTTCGGCCCATCTCCCCCGACCAGCCACTACGGAGCCACAGGACTGACTGTGACCCACTCCCTGGTGCACAAAAGGGACAAAACCCCTGACTGAAGGCAACACAAGCTGAACATGGCCAATCCCCTGCACTGGTATCAGAGACTGCTCTTGGTTTACTGTACCAGAACCTCGAAACTGATGGGAATCCTCCTGGATTTCATTCAGCACCACTCGCCAAAGTCATGGCTGCTTACCTGCTGCACATGCAGCGTGTTTGCCATGACAGCTGCTGGCAATGGTACAAGCGCAAGATGGGCTGAATACACCGCCACACAGAAAGGTGCGCACTCCCTTAATTGAGGAATGCTGACCAGCAAGGCAAATGCCTTGGTTGTTTGACTACACTAACAGGGAGAGCAAGACAGGGAACGCAAAAGCAAGAAAGGCATGGAATCTGCATGATGCAGCCGGGTTCCTGTTCCTTCACAGCAGTCCATCAATACTCGTGCACCCTGCAATGCAAGCTTGTGCTTCCTAAGCGTCCTGCAATGGATTGGAGAGGTGATGTAACTATCATGAAGGTCAATGACAGATGTTGCCATCCGTGGACAAGTGGCATGCAGCTTGTGGACTGTGCCCCAAGATGCTGTTTGTCTTCACCTGAGGAAGGAGCAATGCTCCAAAAGCTAGAGCTTTCAAATAAACCTGTTGGACTATAACCTGGTGTTGTGTGATTTTTGACCTGATTACAAGAGAAAATATTGCATTTGCTGCTCTATTTAACAACTGAGCTCAGTTCACTAGATGTTTCATGTCCCCCGGCATGCCAATAATTTAGCTTCTATTCCAATTCCTGCCAAGCTACTCTTGGGTTCTACTTCTTGACCTGCTCTTAAGGTTGGAAAGGCCAAGAGTTGGCATGTAGTGGGCATGGTGGACATCGGAAGAACTTTCCAATAATCTTACAAAAAAAGTTCCCAGATCAACCCTTTGGTTCATTAATCCAAGAACCACAGACTCAGGGGAAGTCAGGCTAAAATGCACTAAAAGTTTTGGGAGGCTAGGACATGCCTACTCCCACAACACAGTCAGCTAGGAGGGCTTGACTTTGCTACTTGCACCATTATCCCATGCCAGTGAAAACTGGGGGTTGAGGGGAATGGGGATCAGCATACTGCAATCAAGTTCTATCTACCATTTTTAAATGGCTCCACAATTCATCTGAAACCTGGAAAATCCAAGACACAAACACAAAGTTCAGGTTGAAATTCCAATACTTATTGCAATGTTAAAATGTGCCAACTAACAGGTTGCATGCCGAACGGAGGCTTCATTTATTTTCTCAGGTCGATGTAAAGAATCCCTTGGCATATTTAAACAATGGTAAGGGGAGCTCTCCCCACTCTGAAACAATATTTATTTCTCAACCAGCATCATTAAAACAGACCTCACATTTTGTCAGGCTTTGCTATGTGTAAATTATTGCCTCATTTTCTTCAATACATCAACGATTACATATCAAGGGCTTTGGGTAAAGCATCAGTGTAAGGATATAACAAAGGCATCTGATGGCGTTTCTAGTAACTGGGACAGTGTACATTCCTACCCTTTGGGTTCCGATTGTCCAAAACAATTTGTTACATATACAAAGCACATTTCGTTAAAATCTTTACACTATTTCAACCTGTAGTTCTATTCTAATCTCTCACTTGGTGGAAGAGATTCCTCTCCCAGAACTTCTTACATCCTCCATCTCTCTACTTCACTCTCTACCTTCAAAAGCCATCTGCAAATCATCTACTTGACCATGTTTTTAAGTCATCTCCTTTAGTCCCACCACAACATAATACTTCATGTTTCTAATCTCTTTGAATTACATTTTTCCTTCCTTTAATCATAGAATCCTTACAGGGTGGAAACAGGCCATTCAGACTATCGAGTGCACACCAACCGTCCAAGGAGCACCCCACGCAGACCTACCCTCTACCCCTGTAACCCTGCATTCCCTGTGGCTAACCCACCTAGCCTGTATATCCTTGGACACTATGCAGACATTTAGCACGGCCAATCCACCTTACCTGCACAGCTTTGGACTGAAGGAGGAAACCAGAGCACACCCGCAGACATGGGGAGAATGGGCAAACTCCACACAGACAGATAGTCACCCAAGGCTAGAATCGAACCCATGTCCCTGGAGATGTGAGGCAGGAGTGCTAACCATTCATGCCACTCTCTAAAAAGCTTTCCTAAGCAGAAGGCATTTCAATGTGAAGCTGGTGAGAGTCTTTTCTGTCTTCTAACAGATAAATAACCTGTATCTGCCATGTCAGACAGCGTGCACTGAAAAAAAACTTGACTCGTGTAGACATGTGAATTTGGCAGATCATGACCTACTACAGTTGGTGTTTACATTTCTAAGTCTGCAACAGGCTTGTCTCATCTCTGGATTATTTCCATCCTGAAAAGGCAGGTTTTCAGCGTTACTAATAACCCTCTACCAAAATGACTGCGGGACTGATCTTCAGAATGGTTTCATCCTGATTCCACTGGAATTTATACTGTCACCAGGACAGCTCTCAGGACACAGGAATGAGCAATTCTTCATGACACATCAAACTGTTGATAGTTAGCTGGAATTGTTCTTTTTTAGAGCAGAGAAAGGTAAGAGGAGGGTGCATCGAGGCTATCAAAATCACGGAGGAACTGCCAAAGGGGAAACTGGTTCCATTGGCTGGAGATGACACAAGAAAGATAACTGGCAAGAGAGTTTGTTCGAACGGGGAGAATTTCCTTTGGGAAGTGAGTGGTCGTCTGGAATGTACTGACTGACAGGATGGTCAAAGTAGATTCAGTAATAATTTTTCTTACAAAAAAATGACTCCATCATTTTTAAGATACCCTTTTTTACCCTGACAACATAATCTGCACTCTTTCCCCAAGGGCATACCTTCATTCATCCTGATGCAATATACATGAACATATTTACAAATTAGTTGCAGGAGTAGGCCAAACTCTCTGCCCAGAGGCTTACCCCTAATTATCCTGACATTGAGGATATCATCTGTGCACTCATCCTGATACTAGGGACACCGCACATAGACACACATACATTCACCCTATAAAGAGGAGTGTTATTGTTATACCCCTCAGACAAGCTATCAGTTCACGAGAACAGTAATTACACTTCACAGATCATTGGTCATTTTGAAAAAAATCCCCTATGATGTTCAACCCAGTGTAACAGACAAAAAATTTGTAACACATGCCCAGGAGCTCTGAAAGACAAAGTTGAACTATTTGGCATATATTTTTATGCCATCCATTCCTTAGGATGTTTATTATATTAAAGGCATTGTCACTAAGCATTCTGTACATATAACACAGGAATTATGACTGGATGGAGAAAAGCTAAATAGAATGGCAGGAGCACAATAATGACTTCTCATTATACACGAGCAATTCCTAACATAGAAGCTGCTGAATGATCATCTCCAGTGAGACACTGGGCACTCCACCAAATACTCAATAATCCAAAATTACTTCGAAAAATACCCAGAGAGAGCTCATAGGACCAAATTTCTGTGGTGCATTAAACCCGATATTGGTTCCTCAGGAGGATGTTATGTTTAAAAATTCCTAGCATTATTCATTTGGTTTTAAAATGCACAACTTGGCAGATTACCCAATGGGCTGACTTTGACTGTCACGCCAGTTCATACTTTCAGAATCACAGCATCTTCTAGTGCAGGACCCCATTTGATCTGCACAACAATACCAGTTATCCAAATCAATAGCCCTGCTTTGTCTCCACAGCCCTCTCGATTTTGTTTCCATTTCAAACACTTATCCATGCTCTTGCAGAAATGAAAAATTTTTATAGCTAAAAACAGAACATTTTTCTCTCCTTTATTAGTATGGAAACCAAATCAAGCAATTAAATTACATGAAGAACATTTGTTTTTATGTATTTTTGTAATCCATTTACTTGAAACACCGTTGCTGGTTCAAGGCATCAAATGGCCGAGGAATTTTAGTGTTGTTGTGTTCTGCTAATCACTTACAGAAAACTCTCTCTCCTTGTTTTAAAAGTAAACCATGCAATATTTTACACAAAATACTCAGCATGTCTAGCTTTCTCGCTCCACTTACAGCTGAGCATTTCCAAACTTCAGAAATCTAATATCTGAAGTACGTTGGAGGTGTAGCGCACAGCCAAGAAGGTTGCCTCAGAGTACAATGGGATCTTGATTAGATGGGCCATTGGGCCAAGGACTGGCAGATGGAGTTCAATTTAGTTAAACATGAGGTGCTGCATTTTGGAAAGGCAAATCAGGGACTGGAGGTATACATTTAAATGGTAAGGTCCTGGGGAGTGTTGCTGAACAAACAGACCTTTCAGTGCAGGTTCAGAGTTCCTTGAAAGTGGAGTCGCAAGTAGACAGGATAGTGAAGGCAGCATTTGGTATGTTTGCCTTTACTGGTCAGTTTGTTGAGTATAGGAGTTGGGAGGTCATGTTGCGGATGTACAGGACACTAGTCAGGCCACTTTTGGAGTACTGAATGCAATTCCGGTCTCCCTGCTATAGGAAGGATGTTGTGAAATGTTAAAGGGTTCAGATAAGATTTACAAGGATGTTGCCGGGATTGGAGGGTTTGAGCTACAGGGAGAGGCTGAAGAGGCTGGGGCTATTTTCCCTGGAGCGAAGATTGAGGAATGACCTTACAGACACTTAGAAAATCAGGAGGGGCATGGATAGGGTGAACAGCCAAGGTCTTTTCCCCAGGGTAGGGTAGTCCAAAACCAGAGGGCATTACTTTAAAGGTGAGAGGGGAAAGATTTAAAAGGCACCTAAAGGCATCATTTTCACACAGAGGGTGATGCGTATATGGAATGAGCTGCTGGGGAGAGGGTGGAGGCTGAAGGCTGATACAATTACAACTTTTAAAAGGCATTTGGATGCATGTATGAACGGGAAGCGTTCAGAGGGATATGGGCCTAATGTAACTACATCAGCTAAGGATATCTGGTCAGCATGGAGGATTTGGACTGAAGGGTCTGTTTCCATGTTATAAATCTCTATGACTGTATTTTGCCTTTGTATTCGTGATTTATTTGTGTGTTAAAAATATATTTTCTTTTCCTCTCAACTCTCAGATTTCCAGCAGTCAAATGAAATTCTAGCACTGTTTGGCCGACCATTGATAAAGAACTATTGATTCTAATGCTATAAAGTAGGCATATTATTTAAAATAGAAGAAATTTGAGCTAATGTTAGTGCCTTTCAAAACCTCACGGCATCCCAAAGAGTTTTACAACCAATTAAGTAGTTATGAAGTGTGGTCACAGGTGTAAAATAGGAAATAGGTGGACATTTGGCAAACAAATTGTGCGCAGCAAGCTCCCATAAACAGCAATGAATTAATGTCCATACAATATGGACTTGGTGAAATTGGTTAAAGGTTAAACATTGCACAGCTCTCCTGTGAAATACTGCCACAGTTTCATCCGTCACAGAAGGCAGACAGGACGTTTGTTTAATAACTCACCTGACAGCAACTCAATATGTATTACTCAGGTATGTTGTTTCTCTATGGAAACTACATCTTCCAATTGGAAAGTTCAAACATACATTGTAGACACGAATAAACAGCAACTCCAACTGAAAATTTTTCAACCAATTGTTCGTCTTTTCAACAATTGACACAATTCTCAAAAAAAAAATACAACCTAACCATCTTTTAATATTGTCCATCTTCAAATAATATCCACAGCAATACTGGCATCTGCCAGACAATGTGAAAAATTGCCCAGCTATGTCTTGCACACAAAAAGCAAGACAAATCCAACCTGGCCAATGACCACCCCATCAGTCTACCTTCAATCATCAGTTCAGTGATACAAAGTGTCATCAACAGTGCTATCAAACATCACCTCCTCAGCAATCATCTGCTAAGTGACACCCCGTTTGGGTTCTGCCAGGCCCACTCAGCCTCTGAACCAAGGCTGTAAAGAAATCAAACAGGGACAAAACAGCCAAATTCCAGAAGTGAGGCGAGAGTGACAGGCCTTGACATCAAAGTTGCATTTAAACAAGCATGACATCAAGGAGTTCCAGGAAAACCAGAATCAATGGGTATCAGGAGACAGACTCTTCACTGGTTGGAGTCATATTTGGCACATAAGGAAGATGGTTGTGGTTGCTGAGCTTCAGAAATCTCTATCAAAGTTCTTCAGGGTGGCGTCCTAAGCCCAACTAGCTCAGCTGCTTCAATGACCTTCCCTCCATAAGGTCAGAAGTGGGGATGTTCACCTATGATTGCACAATGTTCAGCACTATTCATGACTCCTCGGACACTGAAGCAGTCAGGTTAAAATGCAACAAGACGTGGTCCATATCCAGGCTTGGGATGAAAAACAACAAGTGCAAGTAATATTCACACGACATAAACATCAGACAATAACTGTCTCCAATAGGAGACAAATTAACCTCTGCCCTTGACATCCAATGGCATTACCATCTCTGAATCCTCCATTATCAACATCGTGGGTGTTACCATTGGCAAGAAACTGAACTGGATTAGCCATTACAGTGGCTACTATAGCAGGTCAGAGGCTAGGAATGCTACAGTGAGTAACTCACCTCAAATCTCTAAAGCCCATCCACCAGCTAGAAGGCACAAATCAGGAGTGTGATGCAATACTCCCCAGTTGCCTGGAAGAGTGTAGCCCCAACAACACAAGAAATTTGACACCATCCAAGCTTAACTGGCACACAACATCCACAAACTTCCATTCTCTTCACCACCGATGCTCAGCACCAGTGTGTACTATCTACAAGATGACTGCAAAAACTTGCCAAAGATCCTTAGACTGCATTCTCCAAACCTAAGAACATTTCTACCTCGAAGGACAAGGGCAGCAGATATGTAGAAACACCATTACTTGCAGGTCTCCCTCCAAATTATTCTCCATCCTGACTTGGAAATATATTCCTTCTCTGCTGCTAGGTCAAAATCCTGGTATTCTCCCCCTAATAGGAGAGTGGATCTAGCTACAACACATGAACAGCAGGAGTTCAAGAAAGCTGCTTACCGACACCAGCAAGGCTAACTTGTGACAGGCTATAAATGCCAGTGACACGCACATCGCACACGTGCATAGGAAAAAAAAAACTGAAGCAGTTAACTAGTTGGCTATGGTACAAGTTCACGTACATGACTATGACCAAAACAGAATTCAACCAAAATACTCCAACATTCAAATTTATCCTATTTCATGGGCAGAAATAGGAGACAGATAAAGCGGACAATGACCAACGACCTGTTCCCAAGCTTTTGCCATAGTAATTCTTAAAGCAACAGATCAGGTGATGCATGGAACCAAAGACTGACTCACTGTCAACTTTTAATCACCCCTACTTCCCCCACTTTATGAGTGAATCCTTCCACTTGCAATCTACCTGATGACCCCTACTCGGTGTAAACACCCAATTCCTAGGTCAAAAGACTGAATACACAAGTTACTTTGATTCACTCATTGGAATGGCCACCTGAAATTATTAGCTAAAACACAGTGACATTCAAATGCCAAGATTAGACAATATGCTTGATAACAACATCTCAGTGGAATAGACGAATGTATGGACTACAGCGATTTGGAATTAGAACCACAGAACCCTTACAGTGTGGAAACAGGCCCTTCAGCCCAACAATTCCACACTGACACTCAGAACGTCCCACCCAGACCCATCCCGCAAGTCTCTGCCCAAAAAAAAAAATGTTGTAGATAACAGGACTGTTGTACCTGTCAACACCGAAATCACTAGATTTTTTATTGAGTAAGGGGGTCATGAAATGTAGAACTAAAGCAATTAATTGAAGTTCAAGTACAGTTTTGACTTGATCTAAGCGAATGGCAGCGCAGGCTGAAGAGTTCCGAGATAAATGAATTATGGAGTTGTTGACATGCTTGCTGAGCTGGCTTATTCTCGTTCAGACGTTTCGTCACCATGCTAGGTGATATCATCAACGGAGCCTCTGATGAAGCGATGTTATTCTACTCCACTTGGAATTTATACTGTCTGGTCCGTTATGGTGAGTAGTGTCAATTCCGGTTTTGATCTGTATTGGTCTGTATATGGGGTCCAATTCTACATATTTGTTGATTGCATTACAGGTCAAGAACCATGCCTCTAGGAATTCCTCCGCGTGTATGCAAACCCATACAGATCAAAACCGGAAATGACACGACTCACCATAACAGACCAGGCAGTATAAATTCCAAGCAGAGTAGAATAACATCGCTTCATCAGAGGCTCCACTGATGTTGTCACCTAGCATGGTGATGAAACGTCTGAACGAGAATAAGCCAGCTCGGTGAACAAGTCAACAACCTCACCCACAACCCAAGCTACAGATCTTTGCCAAAACTATAAATGAGTTATCTTATCAGTATACTGGGGTGTAACCTGACAACTTTACGAAAATGCATTAAGTACACTCTGATTTGCATATCCAATTACTTAAAACAAACAGCATCATGCTTGAATTTATTTTAAAGGGTGAATTCCTTGCCAGGTTAACTAGATATGACATCTAAAGATACAAACTGAGAGTGGGTAACCTGGGAAAAGCTCTGCAACGTGGCAGCTAGACAATGCAATTCTACTGGAATTGGGTCAAGTTACAATTCCGACAACTTATTTCACAGCCAAAGGCTATCTATCAAATGTTGCACGGAAGTTGGGCGTCTAATGGCTCAGCTAAATACCTAAATCCTTCCACAATGAATGAGGCATCATGTTTCTTCCCAAAACTTGTTTGCAGCCCAGAACTCAAATCTAGTTATTGCTTCAAATATGGTTATAACTGAATTACAGGTATATGTGTTATTTAAATTTGGTTTACATGATTGACTATCACACAGCATATTCAGGACCTTGAAATTTGACAAACATAATAAATGAACGCAAAGGAATTTGCTTTTAAGGGAATGTATTCTCCTTGCCAGATTGCTTTCCAGTGAGTCCTTGCAAAAAGTGATGAAAATCTGCAGCCAAAAAAGATGCTGCTGCTTGGCCTGCTGTGTTCATCCAGCTCCACACCTTGTTATCTCGGATTCTCCAGCATCTGCAGTACCTATTATCTCTGATACCATTTTAACCCCACTGCGAAGCCTCTGCTAAGGATGCCTATGCTGAAGAAGTCACCCTCCTCCCTCCAGACAAACCTCAGAGGATCTCTCTTCCACACTCACATCCCCTCCCTCCTCAAGAGGTGCCCAATATAAATTTTAATTAAGTGATTTTTTTTTAAAGTGAGAATTCAATTGCCTATAAACAAAGTTTTTATTTGGTCAACTGAATTGTTGCACACAAATAACATTTGCAAAAGTGGCTGTCTTCCAATGCAACTTCTCAAGGACATAGATGTCAGTGCAATCATTCTTCTTCAGAGCATACAAGGCATTAGAGTTTTTTTGTCTAAATTCATTGTTGGGTTGTCATTAAAACAGAATATAAATATGCATCAAACAAGTAAGAATGAAACAGTGATTTATAATGAGTCTGAAGGTAACTAAATTAAGCCAAACTATCTTAATATTTTAAAAGTAACATATTTTCACTACCATGTTTCATCTCATATACAAACTTGCCATTTCAGCAATGGATAGCCTTGGAGAAAAATAGAACAAAGGAAAAAAGGAGTCAAAAGGAAGGTTGAACCAAATTAAGGACGAAGGAAATGATGTGCTTTTCTTTTGTGCCTTTCACGGCCTCAACATATCCCAAAAAGTGTGTCATGTCCAATGGAATTGATGTTTTGAAGCCCTGCAATGTACAAAACATTGCTTCTGTGGTTAAACTCTCAGACTGAGGCTCTGTCAGGCTGATAGATCCAGCTTGAGTCATGTTCACAGACTTCAGCTGACTTGGGAATTGATCCAACACCAGTCAAGGCCCGAGAAGGGCAAAAGAAAAACATAACTTCTTCTCCCCGATTGCTATCCAGTGAGTCAAAGCAGAAGGACTAAATTTGCGGATGTGGGCTGCAAACAAAGAATAACAAAAGAAAAGTACAGCACAGGAGCAGGCCCTTCGGCCCACCAAGCCTGCAGCAACACATGATGCCTTTCTAAACTAAAAACTCCTAACCTCCAGGGGGCCCCTATTCCTCTATTCATCAATCAGTCAAGGCATCTCAAACATTGTTCTTGATTCACTTCTACCCTTTCCTCTGGTAGCACATTCCAGTCAGTTACTACCCTCTTGGAAAAAAAACTTGACTCATAACTCCTTTAAACTTTCCCCTTTTTACCTTAAACCCATGGCCCCTACAAAGTGACATTTCTACCTTGGGAAAAATACTCTAATTATCCATTCTATCCATGCCTCCAGTAATTTTGTAAACTTCTTTCAATTCACCCCTCAGCTTCTGACGGACAAGTGAAAACAAACCAAGTTTTTCCAACCTCTCCTCATAGTTAATACCCTCCAAGCCAGGCAACATCCTGGTAAACCTTTTCTGTACCATCTCCAGAGTCCGCACATCCTTCCGGTAGTGTGGTGACAAGAACAATACACAATATTCCAAGTGTGACCTAAGTGAAGTTCTATACAGCCACAACATAACTTGCCAATTTTTAAACTCTATGCCCTGACTGATGAAGGCAAGCAAGCCATATGCCTTCTTGGCCATCTTACCCACTTGCGTTGCCACTTTCAAGGAACTATGGACTTGGATGCCTGGAGCCCTCTATGCTGATGCTACCAAAAGTTCTGCTAAATACTCCATACTTCCCTCCTGTATTTGACTTTCGAAAATTCTTCGCTCCACATTTGTCCTGATTAAATTTCATCTGGCATTTCTCTGCCCAAGTCTCCAGCCTATCTATGTCCTACTATATCCTCCGACAATTCTCCTCACTATCCACTGCTCCCCCAATCTTGGCGTCACCCTCAAAACTTACAAATCAGACCACTTATATTCTCCCGTAAATCATTTGTATATACTTCAAACAACATGAGTCCCAGAAGTGACCCCCCGCAAACACTACTGGTTACAGATCTCCAGTCAGAAAAGCACCCCTCCAACACTACTCTCTGTCTTCGATGACCAAGCCAGTTCTGTATCCATCTTACCAGTTCACCTTATGTGACCTCACCTTCTGTATCAGCCTGCCATGACAGACCTTCTCAAAAGCCTTGTTAAAAATCAAGGCTGCAGATTACTACCTGAAAGGCTGTAAATCGGGAGAGGGGACTGTGCAGCGGGACCTGGGCATCCTTGTGCACCAGTTGCTGAAGGTAAACATGCAGGTAAAGAAGGCAAATGGTATGTTAGCCTTCATTGCGAAAGGTTTCAAGTACAGGAGCAGGGATGTGTTGTTTTGGTTATACAGGGATTTGGTGAGGCCACACCTACAATACTGTGCACAGTTTTGGTCTCCTTTTCTGAGAAAGGATGCTCTTGCTCTCGAGGGAGTGCAGCGAGGGTTGACCAGCCTGATTCTGGGGATAGTGGGACTGATGTATGAGAAGAGATTGATGAGGTTAGGATTGTTTTCACTGGAGTTCAGACGAATGAGGGGAGAATCTCATAGAGACTTAAAATTCTAACAAGACTAGACAGGCTAGATGCAGGGAGGATAGTCCCAATGGTGGGTGTGTCCAGAACCAGGGGTCACAGTCTGAGGATTTGGGGTAGACCATTCAGGATGGAGATGAAGAGACATTTCTCACCCAAAAAGAATGGTGAGCCTGTGGAATTCATCAAAGGAAGTAGTTGATGTCAAAACATTGAATGTATTCAAGGGGCGACTTGATATAGCACTTGGGGCAAAAGGGATCAAAGGTTATGGGGAGGAAGCAGAATTAGGCTATTAAGTTGAATAATCAGCCATGATCGTGAGGAATGACAGAGCAGGCTCAAAGGGATGAATGGCCTCCTCCTGCTCCTATCTTCGACGTAGACAAGATCCATCGCTCTGCCCTCAATCAACTTTATCACTTCCTCAAAAAAGTCAATCAGTTCCGAGAGAAGGAACAGGAGCTGACCATATCTCTGCCTGAAGAATGGCAGAGTCAGAGTGAGTGAGTGAATGAGTGAGTGACAGAACAACTTCAGAGAATGGAAATAGTAGGAACTGCCGATGCTGGAGAATCTGAGATAACAAGGTGCACAGCAGGCCAGGAAGGGTCCAGACCCGAAACATCAGCTTTCCTGCTCCTCTGATGCTGCCTGGCCTGTGTTCATCCAGCTCTACACCTTGTTATTTCAAAGAATGGAACCATTATGCCATACACAGCCCCGAACTTAACACTTCGGGGGGGCTACGGAGAATTATTCAACACGATGCAACTATTAGTAACCCAGTAACGTGACACTTGCAGTAAAAGGAAACTCTAAGATGCTGATAAATAATAATAGAAAAATAAGCCAAATTAAGTCGTTCCATACATTCAAACACGACTCGCTGTCGAGTCTTCACACGGGTCCGCAGCAACGTTAAAAATTGTTAATTGAGTGTAAATCAGTTCCATGCTGGTTATATTTACTGCATAAATGTCATCGAGACTAGCTGCTGAACACTTCCTTTGCAGTGCACTCTCAACACATTGTTCAGCAACTCATGAGAACAAACATTCCCTTACTCCACCTGACAACTCTATTAAGTCAGTTGCTCGCCTCTGTCGATTTTCGAGATTTTCTAGTTCTAAAGCTTGTCTGTATTCCAAATATAGCCCTATTTTGATTACGTTCTCGTCTTATAAACACGTGTCAGCCATTTACACAAATTACATTCCCACCCCGCCGCCCCCCCCCCACACACACACACACACACACACAGCTGTTTAACTTAAAATCCGAATTTCTTAAAACTGGTTACGAGCATCATAGACACACAAAAAATCATTTCAGTGAACACTGCACGCTTTACTTGCGGATAAAACTACCAACCTGTTCAAAGACTCTGTGCTCAGTACCTGCACTTGTATCCTGCATAGTTTGTCTAGTATGTAAATTGGCTTCATTTACTCATTATTAAGATATGTGCACAAGTCAACTACAACTCCCATTAAGTTTACTTTCCAGGCACCAAGGTCGAAACAACTTATCACAAAGTCTGCGAGGCAAGTCTTTGCCTGTAATGGTTCTCATTACTTAAACACTGTCAGTGTCTGATATTCAACCAAACATTGTAGCTGGTAGGTTTGTGCGCTTACCTTGCAGACTCATTTTTAATTATCTCTCCCTGCTTCTGCCTTTCAACTGCTCCAATCCTTCAAATTCATGGCTCCTCCGCTCAAACTAAGTGGAGGATCCAGCTCTGGTTCAGTCGAGTGCTTTTAGGGTCGATCGCTTTTGGGATGCTGCCTTTGAGAAAATGAAACCCACATTGCTTCAGAGCTGCTGTCAAGCATATGGGCGGAAAATAGTCAAACCGCACCATCACGTTGAAATTTAGATGAACCCATGTAAACCGAGATTCTGCGCGCAATACAACGCCGACCCCGTGATCAAGGAGTCTCAAATAACAAGTTAGCTTAATCCACTTTTTTGTCGTACTAAATAAACGTCACTGACAGGCCCGAGATAATACAGGGAAATCATTTATCAGGCCATTTACATTAGAGCTAGTTATACATCTCGGTCGAGGCAAAATTGATCGAAAAGTGCATGGAATCGAGTGGTCACTAGGGTTAGGGACTGGTTTGTGAAATCTAACTGGCCTGGACGCTCAGCAGTACATCGGAATTGTCAAATTGACTTATGTTTTTGTGAATGGGAACCTGTATAATGCATGAGTATGTTGCACTGTTTGTAATATTGTATGTGACTACAAGTGAGGTGATATAATTATTTTCATCTCAATGCTTAGGTCATTAAGTATAAACATCAAGACTACCACTCAGAGCTGTTGCTGTTGAAGGTGCGCAACTGATGTCCTATGCGGTTTTGAAGAAGGGTAAGGTGTTATTTGTCCCTCAAACAACATCACTAAAACACATTATCTGAACTATGATCATATTTGCGGGAGATAATAAGCACTCACTGCTGGAGTCAGCGATAACACAGTGTGGAGCTGGAGGAACACAGCAGGCCAGGCAGCATCAGAGGAGCAGGAAAGTTGACATTTTGGATCAGGACCCTTCTTCACAAATGGGAGCTTGCTGTGTGTAAACTGGTTGCTGCATTTCCCACGTTACAACAATAGTTTTTTTTCACAAGGTAGCTATTTAACAGTAACTACATTTTACTGGCTGTAAAGTAGCTTAAAGTGGTCATGAAAGGCACGATAAAAATGCTTTTCTTTTGTTATGATTGTGAAGGGACAAATGTGCTGGTAATCACGCTCCACTATACTATTTGCGCTGCTAGTCTAAATGTTTTAATTCCATTACCTAAATAGCAATTCATTTTCATTTTTATGACTCTGCAGAATGAAGGAAACCTTCACCAGGCTTCCTTGATAAGCTCAAAATAATCTGTTTATTACAATACAAAATTTAGTCTTAAAACAAAGGCAAACATTGGTTAACATCCAAACTATAATCTGGATTAAAAACGACATCCCCTAAATCCCAAACATACCCTCACAATGCAAAAAACAGTAATCTCTGCAGACAGTATTTTTTAAAAGGACAGGGAAAACATATCCCTGTTGGCCAATAAAAAGGATGGAGTTTGATCACTACCTGAGACCACTCAGTTTCTTGTCAGTGATGTTGAATTGCTGACAGCCTTAGACTGATCAAAAATCTTCAGGTTGAAATCAAGCTGGATTCACATCTTCAGAGAGTGGCCATCACTCAGCTTTTCAGGGCTTATATGGTCCAAAATACAGATATTTGAAAATCTTACCAGGTTTCCAAGAACTTCAACCAAGAAAAAGAGAGGGAGACTTGTAGCTCCTGAAGTTTCTTTCCTTACAGACTTTCTGTTTTCACAATCTAGGCATCAAGTCCAGAAAGAGTTACGAGGAAACCGTCCACACAGAGACCTACATAGACTTGCCCAAAAATCAGGTTTTCTGTCAATTAGGGGCCTAAACCAAAGCGCTTATCTACCTGAAAGCTTTGCTTGCCTTTTTTTCTCCAAAACCATTGGACTTTCTGTAAACAGCAGGTAAACCATAGCACACATTAAATTATTTATCTTATTTTCCAAGAAAACATAGGATAAAATGGTTTTTCAATCTAGAAAGTATCCAAACAGTTCTATAGGTTCAGTTTTTCATGCAGTCCCTCCATAGAAATATGTAATAAAAACTGAAAGAACTGCAGATGCTGTAAATGAGAAACAAAAAAGAAAGTGCTGGACAAGCTCAGCTGGTCTGGTAGCATCGGTGAAGAGAAATCAGAGTTAAGATTTTGGGTACAGTGTTCTGAGGAAGGGTCATGGGACCTGAAACATTAACTCTGATTCTCTGATTTACAGATGCTGCCAGACTGGCTGACCTTTTCCAGCAATTCCTGTTTTTGCTGTAGAAATATGTATTCAGTTATGATATAGAGAGAGAGACAGCCGAACAAAATCAGCTTCCCCACTTCTGTAACTGTAATAAAGTAAATTTAAAATACTCACTGACCCTCAAGATTGATCCCAATGATTCCTAACCAGACTCTTTGAATAACCAATACCAGATTTTGTGAGTAACCAATGCCAGACGCCAGGTTTCTGCAATAAACAAATGATTCAACAATTTGTTAATAATACAGTAGCTTTAGCACAGCAAAGTTAAACCACAAGGTAATCTAATTAATTTCTATGATTTAAACCCAATCCTCTTTAATTCATGACCCCACTCTTACACACACACAGACAGTCAAAGGGACACAGTGTAGGGATAAACAAAAAGGGAAAACTAAATGAGATGTAATTGGCCCTTAATTGCCAGAAAACCTGATTTTGGAAAAGATTGTGGAGGCCTCTGTGAGTGGTTTCCCAGTAACTCTTTCTGGACTGGATTTCTATTTTCACAACCTAGGCAGTCCGTAAGGAAAGAAACTTCAGGAGCTACAAGTCTCCCTCTCTTTCTGTCAGTAAAAGTTCTTAGAAACCTGATTACGTTCACTTGAGCAGACTCCACGATCTGTAACATCACCAGCACATGGGATTATATCTTGCTTATTTTCTAATGACACTGATGCCTGTAGATATCTTCCAGTAGGCTCCAGGGAAGACTCTTTTAATTCTTATAACTGAGAATCTATTCTCTGCACTTTCAATAAGTTGATAATGAGAGGTCAACCAGAGAGCAATCAAACCTCCATCCTGTAACTTTCACAGGCATGATCCTTCTGACTTAAACGACAGTTCAAAACCCAATGCAAACCTTGACCTCTCTATGTTAGACTGACCATCTCCCTATGAGGTCCCAGGTAACATTCAACATATGCCATCTGTTTGAGCATTAGACCTCTCCAGAGTTAAAGCATCTCTAGAACACTTCTTAACAAGAAGCAACCTGCGTTTAACTTCCAGGCCTGGCCTCATGAACAAAAATATAGTTTATTTGTTCACTTTGTTTAAACAAGATGCAACTCATAGTGTAAAGGTCACCTTGAGCTCTCAGCTCACAGTTCACAGCTACAAATTAAAAATGATAAAAATAAGAAAACAAAATAATGAAACATCAATGAACGTTCTAATACTTTTATGAGTCAGTCAGATGTGACGGTGAGGACAAGGAGATGATTCTCAAAAGATCAAAGATTATATAAAACTGTTTAATCTTTTCTGTTTTAATCTGTTCAGATGAAGGGTTTAGGCCCGAAACGTCAAGTTTTCCTGCTCCTATGATGCTGCTTGACCTGCTGTGTTCATCCAGCCCCACGCTTGTTATCTCTTAATCTGTTCATGATCTTGTTTCCCTGAACAATTCCATCATGTAAGCATTTGAATTGGAGATGCTTTGATTTATTCAGTGAGTTGGATTGCTAATAAGGATACTTCCTGTTTATCTTTCAAAATGAAATTAGTCCCATCGCCCAAGCATACATAATTTGAATTACATACATATTATCCAATTGATTTAACCTCCAGAGAGAGTTAAGTAATAACAGAAGAAAAGCTGATTAAACTATGGAAAAATTTCTCCCTATCACTGCGCAGTAAATTCCATTAAACCTCAATAGTAGGTACATATCATCGACTCCTCACAAACCAAATGACTCCTCAACCTTGTAAATAATTAAATGATTATCTCCATTCACATGGACCTAATATTTTATAATATTTTAAACAGACTTTGCAGAATAGACAGTTTTTATAAGCAACACGCTCAGACTGGATCGTTCTTAGCCTCATTGACTCATGGACTTAGAGATATTTACAGCACAGAAAAAGGCTATTCAGCCCTTCATGTCCACACCAGTCAACAAAGACCTAACTATGTTAATCCTATCTTCCAGCCTTTGGTCCATAGTGCTGGAGGTTATGGCAATGCAAGTGAATATCTAAATAAGGCTGAAATGCTATGAGAGTTTTTGATGCAACCACCCTTTCAGACACTGAGTTCCAGACTCCCACCCTCTCTGAGTGAAAAAAAATCTCCTTCATCCTTTAAATGCCTCTCATCATCGTAAACACCCCTATCAAGTCATCCCTCAAACTTTGTTGCTCCAAGTATAGTGATTGTAACAAAGTCAGCCAGGTGGACCTCATAGAATATGAGTTCCCTGATTGGGGCTGTTAACCTGGTCCAATTAGGAGGTCTTGGCTGACAGATAGGAACAGGCGTGCCAGGTGTTCTGTTCACTCTGAGAGCTGGCTCTGAAGAAGCTGGAAGCGTGACTTGGTGATGGCATACCAGGCTCTGTGGAGTTATTTCACCCTGGCATATTTCCTCTGCCCCCTCTCTGGTAATGGGTAAGCGGAACTTCATCTGTGTTCCAGTTGTGACCTGTCCATGTTTTGTACAGTTCCGGCATAACTTTCTTGTTCTTCTGTTCAATGTCTTGGCTAATAAAGGCAAGTATCCCATATGCTTTCTTGACCACATTTTTTTTAATTTCAAAAGTACACTTCATTCATAAAAATATCTTTGTATATGCAGTCACTGCTGCAGTTCGGTTCTGTACAGAAGCGTATGAAGGAACAAACAAACATTGAAGTTTGACTCTATCCAAAAAACAAAACCAAAGGCATTTCTTACCTGTACAAAACTAGGTTTACATATATTTGAGACACTGTGAATCCAATAACTGAAAGGACCCACATTTACTTTCAGCAGGAAGACCTCAGACTGTGGTCTTTCCCCACTGTGCCTTGGCTGTCCCAAGCTTTAGTGCATCCCTCAGCACATAATCCTGAACTTTGAAAGGTGCCAGGCTGCAACACTCGGTCGAGGTCAACTCCATGCTGTGGAAGACCAACAAGTTTCGGGCAGACCAAGAGTGTCTTTCACCGAGTTGATGGTCCTCCAGATGCAGTGGATGTTTGTCTCAGTGTGCGTCCTGGGAAATAGACCATACAGCACAGAGTCCTGTATCACAGAGCTGCTCAGGATGAACCTCATCAAAAGCCATTGCATCTATCTCCAGATTTCCTTTGCAAAAGCACATTCCCAGAGTGAGATGTGTGACAGTCTGTATCCTCTCCCACAGCTACTTCAAGGGTAGCACGCAGTGACGCAGGGTGTCCAGGTGTGCATGAAAGATTTCACAGGCAGTGCCCTTCTCATCACCAGCCAAGCGACGTCTTGGTGCTTGTTAGAAAGTTCTGGTGATGAGGCTTTCTTGACAGTCTGCTCAGTGAACAACCTGACAGGATCTACCCTCTCCTATTGCCACAGGGTCTTGACAATACTGTGTGCTGATCACTTCCTGACGGACCGGTGGTCAAAGGTCTTTTTCCTTAAAAATTTTCCGACAGGTGACACAGAATGGTCCAAGTACTTAGAGTGTTCTGCGGCAACAAGGCCAGTCCCATCTTTTGCCAAACTCGGGACAATCAGGTACGTCATGACACTTGGTGTTTGTGTACCAAGAGTCTACATACAACTTGATGCAGATACGCACAAAGGTGGCCATCAGGATGAGGGCAGCATTAGGTACGTTATTCTCCCCAGTAATCCAGCATTTTGTACATTATGCCCCTTTGGACACGATCCACCTTAGACTTCCAGATGAAGGTGAAGATGGCTCAGGTCAATGCAATGGCACAGGACCTGTCCTGCAACTTTCAGTGGTCTGTAGACATAGACATCAAGGTCCCACTCTCAGAGGGTCCTCACATTAACCCTTCTGCTCAGTAATGCTGACTGCCTGTCTCAGGGTTCTCACCCCACCCAGGCCTGAGGTGGGTTTAGAAACGAAGAGGAGAGTGGAAAATTGGACAAAGGTGGAGGAGCTAGACAGGCGAATAAAATACATAAGGGGTCAACTCGTGGTCATTGGTATAGAGAAAGGCAAATTTCCTGCAATCGCACATGGTACCACTGAGTCAGGTTCTCAATGATGCATTAGAGGCAGCTTCACACTGGGAGGTCTGAGCTGCATAACAATTAAGACTTTTTAAGCATTTTGCAGAAATTGACAATACTCATGAATCCCCAGGCAGAAGCCATTGCAGCAGTTTGTGAAGACAGATATCTCTATGACTGTTGTACCTGATACAGTGGTAGTCTCTCGGTTTCCTACGGAAGGAGTTACAAATGTTCTGCTGTTGGCAGAGTTTCAGCCTTGGTGAAAGGTGAGTACAGTAGCAGAAATAAACTAAGTGTGAGATCTCAGCGACAAGATGATGACAGTTACACTGATAGAGTGGAGAAGGTCATCAACCTTCTTTCTACATTGCTACAGATGGCTTAGACTTCAGTGACCCAGGTCTTATAGACCCATACAGCACAGAAACAGACCCTTCAGTCCAACTAGTCTATGCCAAACATAATCCCAAATTAAACTAGTCCTACCTGCCTGGTCCTGGCCCATATCCCTCCAAACATTTCCTATTTATGTACTTATCCAAATGTCTTTTAAACATTCTAACTGTAGTCACATCCACCACTTCCTCAGGAAGTTCCTTCTTCACGCGAACCACCCTCTGTGTAAAAAAAAACTTTCCTCTCATGTCTTTTCTTAAATCTCCTTCCTCTCACCCTAAAAATATGCCCTTTAGTTTGAATCCCCCAATCCTAAGGAAAAGACACCTACCTTTAACCCTATCTATACCCCTCCTGATTTTATAAATGTCTATAAGGTCACCTTTAAACCTCCTGCACTCCAGTGAGAAAAGTCCCAGCCTATCTGGCCTTTCTTCATAACTCAAACCTTCCATACCCTCATGTAACTGTGATGATTAGTTAGGTTGCAGCCTTAGAGTAAGGTGATAAGGTCCAGTATTACTGCCTCTTTTGCTGATCCTAGATGAAGAGAACATCCCACCAAGTCCCTGCTGCAGAGTGGGGCACAAATTTGCCTCTGCCATGTCCAGGAACCGTGCAGGTCATTTCTAGACTGACAGGACCTGTCTGGGGGGCACAACAGCCTTTTAAAGATGGCACCAGTGCCAAGGATACCAGTCAATTCCAGAATATCTTAGCAGTGGTACCTTGTTCCAGGAACAACACGTGATGCGATAAATTGGGTAAAAGGAGCGCCATGGGACAGTGAAGGTAGTTAATGAGGCAAGTTTGGGACAATAACATGAGAATATCCACAAGACCTCACAGTGAGAAACCCTCCAAAAATATGATGTAACTGACAAATGGCACTTAAGATTCAGCCCAATGTGATTGACAACAGATTTCAGGAACGGACATTGCCAAACATCATGTGAACATTCCAGAAGCTTGACAAATTTTGGTAATTAACTGATGAATTGTATCGTACTGTTTATTGCATAAAATAACAAATAAAACATTTTAAGTTCAAAAGAGCTGCAGAAATCTCAGGACTCATGATGGTTGCGATTAGTTAGGTTTGTAGTTTGCAGTATCATATAATTACAATCATATTTATAATTGTAATCATTTTTAACACACATTTATGCATTCACTATTTAGCATGGAATACAATGTGACATAATTAAACGCTGATGTGAAAAATCCATTTAACCTCTTTAATACTTATTTTAGTTAACCTGCAATAACCTTTTCATCATTCCGTATATCTTTTTCCATCTTTTAAATAGTTATTTCCTTTGATTTTATTTATTTCATTTGGACTCATTCCACTGTTGTGATCTTGGTTTACGTTGCTTTTCTTTCTCATCAAAATAAACTTAGTTCACATGTCTGAAAATGACCAGTTAAATTTCTGTTAACATGTAATTGCCCATTAAAATACTTAAGAAAAAAAAATTGAAAGTTTAAGTATACATGATAAATGTTGGCGAATTAAGTAAAATTGCAATATTTTGTCCAACTATCTTCAGTAGTTCAGGAAGTGTCACTAATTTGATATATATTAAACTGACTGATATTATTCAATTGATTTATTGATTTAGCTACTGAATGGTTTTGAAACTAAGATACAGAAAAATTGCCTTTCTCTTCTTGTTTTTAGAAACAACCCAGGATGCAGTATACCAGGTTTTGTTTTGTTAGCTCGACCACTGGATCATTTTGTGTTCAGCTGCAAGAAAAACTTAATTTTAACTTCCAATTTATAGTCAAATATTAAATAAAGACAGAATGAGCTGTATTTTGTCTCCAGGAGTGTGTGGATTTAAGAATGGATAGAAGGGTAAAACTGGCAAAATTGACATCTCACCAGACACCCAGCTCCAACCTATTGTCTTCCAAGTTTCAGTGCAGCACATTAGACTACATGTGAACAATCCAAAAGAGCGTTAAGGTCAGCCTTGATTGTATTGAAAGGCAGAGCAGATTCGAGACACTAAATTGCCTACTCCTGCTTTTAGTTCTCACGTTCTTCAGATTCTGGGATTTTAATTTATTGCTTATTATGCTCAATTAGAAAAATGTTAGCAAGGATTTTTCAGTTTAACTCTTGAGTCAGTGTTTCCTGAGTTTCCACTAATGCGCAAGTGAAAGTAAGACAAGAAACACTTTGAGTTGTTTGATTTATTGTTGTCACGTGTACAGTGAAAAGTGTTGTTTCACTGGATTACTGATTTAAACTTTATTGTCACGTGTACTCAAGTACAGAAGCACAGGAGTACAGTGAAAAGTGTACAATATCGCCACACACAGCGCCATCTTAAGTACAAATATACCTCAGTACAAAATCTACATACAAGTAGTAACATAAAGAGACAAAGTTAAAAGTAACGCATTACCGTTCTTAGTATAAGTAGAAACATAAAGAAATAAAATTAAAAGTTAACATTACAGTCCGTTCTAGTATTAAGTGGAAATACAATGGAGTAAAGGTAAGCGATAGTAGGAACTGCAGATGCTGGAGAATCTGAGATAACAAGGTGTAGAGCTGGATGAACTCAGCAGGCCAAGCAGCATCAGAGGAGCAGGAAAGCCGACGTTTCAGGTCTGGATCCTTCTTCAGAAAGTTTTGCATGCTTTACAGGCAGATCTCACCATACAAAGTGCATCAGAGTAGAAGAAGAGTGCAAAATACAGTGTTACAGCTGCAGAAAGGTGCAGAGAGAGAGAGATCAGAATTAACATTTGAGAGGTGCGTGCAAAAGTCTGATAACAGCAGGGAAGGCGCTGCTCTTGAATCTGTTCATACGTGTATTCAAACTTTTATATTTTCTGCCTAATGGAAGAGGCGTGTTGACTCAGAGTAGCACTGAGAGTGTACTCATGAGGTGTATGGATCGGGTAAATAGACAAGGTCCTTTCCCCAGGGTGTGGGAGTCCAAAACAAGAAGGCACAGATTTAAGGCGAGAGTGGAAAGATTTGAAAGGGGCAACTTTTCCATGCAGAGGGTGGTGCATGTATGGAATGAGCTGCCGGAGGAAGTGGTGGAGGCTGGTACAATTATGACATTTAAAAGGCATCTGGATGGGTATATGAATAGGAAGGGTTTGGCAATTCTGGCAAATGGGACTAGATTTATATGGGATATCTGGTCAGCATGGATGAGATGGACCGAAGGGTCTGTTTCTGTGTTGTACAGCTCTATGACTCTACGGTTCTAAGGACACTAACCAGAATGACCAGTTGTAACTGGCTTCCCACAGATGCCAGACATCATCAACTGCACTCTTATAGCAATTGAGGCACCCATAGATCAGCCAGGAAATTGTGTCAACCAGAAGGGCTTCAAATCTGTCAGCTTGTGTGAAACCACAAAAGTATCTTTATGTAGAAATGTGTGAGAGTTCCCAGCAGCTGGCATGGTGTTTTCATTTTGCTTCAGTCCATCCTCCCAATCACCTTCACTGCCAGAACTACCTCCAATTCTCTGTGTTTTCTGTTCTTTCCTGCGAAGAGGGAAAGAAGAGGCCGCTACGTTAGATTAATGGCATGAGTTCACTCAATGGACAGAAAGCATTTGTTGTGGTTGAAGAGAGGCAAGATGTTGCATAAGGAGTGTTAGAGGTAGTTGGATAGGTGGGGAACTGAGGACACACACAGACATTAAGAGATGGGAGGCTGCACCATCAAGTGAAGAGTGTGAGGAGATAAAAACTAGAGAAGATTTGAGAAGGCAGTTTGAAGGCGTTGGGTGATATATAAATATCGGGTTGCAGACGAAGACACCACTGTTCTCACCTTTCCTGCGTTGGTTGTGTCCTTATGGATTAAGGAGCACATCATGCTCCTGACTACTTCTGCCATCTTCAACCACAACTGCCTAGTTTTCCCAGCAGGGTTTTTCCTCCTGTTGGTGGGGAAGACACTCATAGACCCTGACAGCACATCCAGGGTGCAGTCCATAAAGCAGGGCTCAGCCTTTGATCATACGCCTTCCATTCCTGACCATCCTCCAATTCTCTTCCCAAAAGTGCTTCAACTTGCATGTTTAGACTCTCCCATTAATTTCTGGAGTTGTAATTTTATCACATGCTCATAATTGTTCCTGCTGACACGAATTGGACAGGAGATAAAATGGCTGTGAAGTAGCTGTAATGGTGCAGCTACATTAAATCTTCTGATGATTGCTGCTATACTTTGGGTCAATATAAGGAAGTTTTGCTGCTGCCACCATCGTCCTTTTGGGATCAGCAGAGCCTTCTTTGTCTCGTGTGGTAAAGGAAAACCAGGAGGCTGACTAATGTGAAAGGGGCTCTTGATTTAACAAGGTGTAGGTTATTGGATGATACTGATCAGATTCAAGTTTCATTGATACAAGAGACATTGTTATAAAGATGGAGACCTCAACGGTAGATCTATCTCTTTCAAAATTCATAGCAGTTTTGCCTTTCTCCACCAAGTACTTATGACATCGTTAGATTATTTAGCACTTAATGCAGTCTTCCAAAATAACCCATTTCAGAACAACTGTCTTAAAAAGCCTCTGATCCCCAAGATATATCTTTCTTGTAACCTACATTTATACTTTCATGCGAGATATTCCATCTTCTACCAGGTCTCTGATTTCAGGAATTCAGGGATTCTAGAGGGTTCACTATTCTTTCAGAATACGTTCATAGAATCACAGAATCCCTACAGAGTGGAAACAGGCCCTTCAGCCCAACAAGTCCACACCGACCTATCCCCCTATAACCCACCTGAGCTCCACATCCCTGAAGACTACGGGCAATTTAGCATGGCCAATCCACCTACCCTGCACATCTTTAAACTGTATCAGGAAAGTGGATCACCCAGAGGAAACCCACGCAGACATGGGGAGAATGTGCAAACTTCATACAGACACACGGTTGTCTCTTGGAGAGGATGTCAGTCTTTCTGACAGGCAATTGATTAATTATCCCATCTGGAGGGCCCTTAATTTCCAGAATTTCTTTTCCAGCGGAACTCATTTCTGCTGAAACAGGTAATTGGTATAACATTACCTGGGGGACCTTTAATCTCATGAATGTCCTCAGTTACTGTGTTGAAGCAGTATTTTAACCCTTACTATATGCAGCTAAGGCAGGCAATTTCTTCTTCACAGTACCCGAGATCTTTGTGCAAGTTAGGTTCTTCTTGACAGTGTTTCAAATTTGTGGACACTGATCATTCAGTTCAGTGGTGGTTTATATGGACCGGCATACAGCCTATCCTCAACCTATGTGAGAAAATCTTTATTTTCAATTTCCCAGCCAATTTGTGCTGAAGTATGTAAACTTATACTTCAACTTGTATTTACCTCCTCTAGTTGTGTTAGTGGGTGTACCCAAAATGTTTACTTCATCAGGTAACTTGAGAATTGCCACTTAATCAACATTATTGCTGTCATTGGTACGGATGGTTCTTCCTTGAAAAACTAAGAATTAAAATATTCTTCTTGAACTTGTGTTATCATATCATCTGACATCAAACTTGAATCTGTCATAACAAATTGTTCACCAGACTATGTCACTGTCTGAATAACTTCAAAGATTCATCAATGAACTCAAATGGCTTATACTACTTTCCCCACCTTTTCCTGCCCCACCCCTCCTCTCTATATTTATTTCAGAGCTCTCTTCCCCCCCACCCCCTCCATTTCTGAAGAAGGGTCCTGACCTGAAACATTAGCTTCCCTGATCCTCTGATGCTGCCTGACCTGCTGTGTTCCTCCAGCTCCACACTGTGTTATCTCTGACTCCAGCATCAGCAGTTCTTACAATCTCTGAGTGGGTTATACTACTCATTATCTTTCTCATCATTTGCATTTTCTCACAATGTTGCTGTTTTTTATGTCATCTGAATTCTCTTCAGTGTTGATAGAAATAGAATACATTTCTGTCAGCCCCATGTAGTTACAGATTTTCATCCTATTGACCATACAAAACAATTCTTTTCTGCCAACATTGGAAATCTTAGTGGACTCCTTTTTTTTGAGTCTAGGAAGGCTAACAACATCTTCTGCAAATTCTCCCTTGACTGGTTGTTCAACAACTATTTGCTAATTACCTACATTCCCTTGAGCTGTGGTTTCATACCAGTTATTGCCTGACTGGCATTTCTTTGTACTGGCTTGGCATAACTGGCTGTTTTTGACCTGTTCACTGTAAACTCTAACTAGTTAATTTCTTCTGCCCCTTGGATAAGGTTGAGGTCAAGGTACATGCTCAAAAATGAGAATTCTTGATTATGATGTGAATATACATTTTATACTCTCTTACATCATTTGTTTAATGGAGTTGCTTGCAACATACCCTTCATCTTAATTGGTGTATCTTCTGGACCACATTGTAGGCTGTAAACTATTTCCTTCCCTGTGGTTTATTAATATGTCAATATAGTAACACCCAGCACTGTACGAAAACTAAAATTAGTGAGATGTTCATTGGCATAAACTGCTTCTTGCCAAAATGTTCAGTTTGAATCACCAATTTCCCCTAGAAATACATTTGATTTCTCTTCTATTGTATGTTTCTCAACTTCAACACCTTTATTTCAATACCAATTTGACCTTTTCAGGCTGTATTATTTTGTCCTACTTCTGCTCAGCTTCTGGAAGTGGCCCATTATTTTACAGATGTAGCTTTTTTAAAAAATTGCTGGACACTGTTTTTACCCTCGAGGCTTTGTTGTTACACAGTGCTGACACTAACCTTTACTACCTGCTGTCTGGCTGACACTGCAATGACTTCTTATGTGTGTTTTTGTAACCTTATAGTTTTTGGACCTTGCACACTGAATGGATTCTGCAGATCTCCGACAATAAGGTTGATCTTCTTTTCTGAGGATTGAGGTGTGTTGCTTCAGGACTTTGGTTTGACTCACCATCTGAATAACTCTTTCCAAAGTCAAATCTGCTTTGGACATCTGACTAAGTAACACATCCGACTAAGATTTATCAGTAATTCAAAGGACAATTCTATCTGTTCTAAATTCAGACTTTAAAGCTCCATAGTAACATTTTCTCACTAATCCATATGGTTGATTAATGAAATTAGTAATAGATTCCCTGGATGCTGAACTTCTCCGTTCAGTCTTGCTCCTTCAAGAATGTTATTTGTTTAAAGATTAAAATAATTGTCAAAAGCTTGTAGGACTTCATCAAAAGTATATTTTCCTTCTTTTATGTCTTAGGGAGCTATAGCCCCAGCTGAATCCAAAAGGGTGTTAACTTATTCTGTTGGAGATTTAGCATTTAGTTTGGAAGTGATTCTGTATCTTGAGATCTGTTTTCACCAAATGGCCAATTCCATTTGGTCCATCTCTAAAACTAAATCTTCCTGGCAATATTATTTCTGTTGCCATTTCTTTCCGTGTGGTTATTTATTCTTCTCGTTTTAAAGCTTTTCAGTTCTGCAGTATCTCAATGCTGTTTTATTCTCCTTGCCTAAAAGACTTTTAAATCATCTGCATTGCAATGCTGTTTCACTTCCCTTTTCTTATTGATTTTCAATCCTGCAATATAGTAATGCTGCTTTATTCACTTGCTGCATGAGGTTTTTAATTATGCCGTACAACAACGTAGTGGCTTCCTCCTGCTATTGCAGCCATGCTCACTCTGCAGTGTAAATATACCCCATGTCTGTGTGGATTTCCGCCAGGTGCTCCAGTTTCCTCTCACAATCCAAAAATGTGCAGACTCGGTGGATTGGCCATGCTAAATTGTCCGTAGAGTCCAGAGATGCATCGGTTAGGAGCATTAGCCATGGGAAATGCAGGGATAGGGTAGGGGAATGGTCTTTGGAAGGTCTGTGTGGACATGTTGGGCCGAATGGCCTGTTTCCACACGGTGAGGATTCTATAGAAAAACATTACCTACTCCTAGATTTCTGAGTTTGTCAATGTGCTTTTTTTGAAATGTATTGCCCTTTTCAATCATTGATTTCAACTATGCTCACAGAACATCTGAATTCCAGTGTCTCTCAGGCTGAACATTTAATTGGGATTAGTCGGTTACAATCCAATGCAATCTATAGCTGCCAAGTGTGACTAATGTGCCAGATGACCATACCTTTTAACTCACACTTGCCAGTGTCTTTCCCTTGACTGCGGGGTCTAGGCCTGAAACGTCAAGCTTTCCTGCTCCTATGATGCTGCTTGGCCTGCTGTGTTCATCCAGCCCCACACCTTGTTATCTCTTTCCCATGACTGTTGTTGGTCCCTCACAGAATTTTGCCTTGAGTTTGTCTTTTGCAGGATTCTTAATTGTTCAGTTCCTTCTGCTGCTGACTGTCTGCAAATCATTTTTAAACCCGTAACTAAAAATTTCTTCTGGAATTTTTTTTTACAACCAGTTGCCTAATTCCAATCCTCACTGCTGTTTACTGTCTGTAATGGTGCAGCTAAACTAAATCCCCACATGACCATCCTCTTTTCAGATTGTGATCTACAGGGCCTGCTTTGGCTAGTGTGGTAGACAAAAACCACCAGCTAGGCAAATGAGCAGAGGGTCTTATCTTAAACAAGTTGCAGCCAGGTACAAGTTACATTGGTGTCCTAAGCATCATTACAAAGACAACGTAGAATCTGAGAGACACGAGGGTTTGTCTGAGCACCAGTCTAGATTTTACGAAGAGTGACTATGTCAAGGACTTATCAGACAAATGCTAAGCAGAGGTGCAGATAGGAAAACAAGAGCTGCCTGCTATTTTACCTAAGCAGCTGCAGGCCTCAATATGCTGCCACCATTGACCCCAGGCAGGTAACTCCTACTTCCTGGAGATGGTTGGTGCCTCTAATTGGGTGCCGAGATCACTTTGTGGTCGATTAGGGCATTTGAATTTAAAAATAATGTCACAAGAGCACATACAGTTCAACCATGGGAACAGGACGTGGAGTTCATCTGAGTGAAGAGATCATAACTCCAATTTGAAAGCCCAGCCTCAAAGGGCCAGGTCTGTTATAAGGTGCAACGCAGGGTTAAATGACCAAGGAATGAAAGTCAAAACAAAAGGGGATGGTAATGTGACAATAACATCACAAATGCTGGCTCCAGAGGAGGTGGAAATAGCAACAACTGAATTATTACATACACCTGCTAGCAAAAGTTGAGAACAGTGAGAGTTGATTGTCTTAGAATTGAATTTTCAGAGTCAAATCTAATCCCAATGCTTCATTGTTACATGCCGAGCCAGGATAATTGAGAAAGTCCACAGTGGACACGAGCTTTAACCTAGCTGAATCATAGAATTCTGAAATTAAGCCAGAAGTCAAACGCACATCACTGCAATGTAGATTTTTCCCTAACTGACTTCAATCAGATTGTGGCAGCTTTGCACCATTCTAACAATAATGGACTTTAGAGCGGAAAAGCAATCACAGCCAAGGGAGTTTTGATGCTTGTCATTCAACATGAAGAGAAGAGTAGGATCCATTTTGCCAAGGCCAAAGGTTGCCAGTGCTTCAGCATTGTCTGGAAGACTCCAAACATTAAATTTTCGCCATGGAGACAGGAAACGGGAGTTGAGTCTATTTGTAGGTTACAAACCTCCCTCCGAGATTGGGGGTGGGGAGGGGCGGTAATGCTGGCTAAAGTTTACACTGACATGGCTAAGCCCTTAACTGCCTGCCCATAGTATACCCACCTTCCCTCATTGGTTCAGAAACTGACAGCTTCTGTAACACAGGGGCACGGTGGCTTAGTGGTTAGCACTGCCGCCTCAGAATACTAGGGACTTGGGTTTGATTCCACGCTCAGGCGACCCCCTGTGTAGTTTGCACATTTTCCCCATGTTTGCAGTGGGTTTCCTCCAACAGTCCAAATATGTGCAGGTTGAGTGGATTGGCTGTGCTAAATTGTCCATAGTGTCCAGGGATGTGAAGGCTACATGAATCAGCTAAGGGAAATGCAGGGTTACAGGGATAGGAGCTGGGTCTGGGTGGATTGCTCTTTAAAGGGTTGATCGGGGACTCAATGGGCCGAATGGCCTGCTTCCATACTGTCAAGATTCTATAATTCTATATACACCCATTGAAATATTCAACTCTCCCTCTTCAACAAGCTGTGTTTCAACAAATAAAGTGCTGGAAATAATCAGCAAGTCTGGAGGTATCTGTGTAAAGACAGACTGAGTAGATGTTTCCAGTTGAATATGATTCTTCTCCTGGAAGGCCACAGAAATTTTGCCTGAGTGTTGAAAATTATTGTTCTTGACACTGATGCAAGCAACCCAGAAGCAAGGTCAGAGGAGTGTAAAGGAAATGCATGTTTTTTTTCAGTTGCTTCCAACATTTTGATATTCTAGTTATAAAAGTATTGGTAAGTGTAGAGAAAGCAGCCTGTCCAATAAACAGCCTCCTTCGAGGTTGGAGATCATGTGATAAAATCTCCAGTAATATGTCCAACCAGAAATAGCAACTCTACTTCTGCCAGTTGGAGCAAACACAGCGCGGAGGAAATGGTACAGACAAACTGAGAAAGGGACCATAACAAAGAGAAACCAATGTGGTTGAAAAGGCAGCAAAACCCCACTGAGCTCTGAAGCACAAAAAACTGCTAGTCAGCAGCAGTAGTAGTTGTTCTGAAACTAAAATGGTGCTTACACAAAATAATTGTACTCAGCATGCTGGTGGTGTAGCACTTATTGAGAATTATTCATCAGCCACTAAATTACTGACAACGTGTGAGAGGAGTGGGGAGAGCGTAGAGGAACAAGGGCACAAAATGGCAGATTCATAAAATAGCAATGCACCATGTGAACTGTACCCAACAGATTCATTCAGTCTCCAAGGCAGGTGAGTGCATGGATAAAACTTTAAACATGATAAAGGAGTTAATAATTTCTTCCAATTCTCGCCTCTCATCCAAAAACTAATCTTGTCAGACTCAAGGGCATGAATCCAACGTCAGAACTGTAGAGGAGTGTATATGTTCATTGAGCAATCCTTCACAGCATCTGGTGAGTGATAACTCTGTGAAATTTCTGTGTATTTTTAGCTGAGACAGTAAGTATTAGTCTGCCAATGGTCCACTACGATATTTAGTGATAGTAAAGAATACCAATTATTCATGTGCACAAATGTTGTTTTTGTAAAAAAACGTCCCTTGAAATGACAAATGATGAGATGCTTACTCATTCCAAAAAGATAAATAGGCAATAAGGCGAGATAAAAGCAACCAGGATGAGTACTGGCCATTTGTCCTGCGGAAACCTTCTTTTCTATAGGTCATGCACAATTCACGCTATCATAGGTTCTTCTCACATGTTTAAACTCCTGTAGGCAAATGTGTCCAAATAATAGTATCATTTCTGTACCCTTTACCTAGAAGGTCAACCAGTGAAGTTCTGAAGTATAACTCTATCACAATGCAAAGGAAGAAAGAGCATTTTAATAGCATCTTTCACAACTTCAAGATATACAAAAGCATTTTATAGCCACAAAGTGCAATCATCACTCCTGGTGGGAATATTTGGACAAATGAGATGTGCCCACTATACACAGTAAAACAAAACCTGAAAAACTGCCTTCCCAATAATGCAACACAACATTATATAACAATTGCCACCTAAATTTATCAGAGTCTTGCAGAATCTAGCAATATTCCCTTTGAATTCAATGTTGCCAAAGGTGACATCAAAATTACATTTAACAATATCTGACAAAAAAAAGTGTCGACAAAACATGCTCCTTTATTCAATTCACTTTTCGAGCACAACCTCAAAGGATTTTAAGTTTAATATTTAAAATGAATATCTATGGTTTGAAACCCAGCAAGTAGGGCTATCTACAATGACGGGATTTCCAAAGTCTGTTTTAAAGTGTTTTCCTTTTGTTAAACTTCAAGAGAGATTTGTTTTTCAATGATGAAAGGTGAAGGTGAATTTCATTGACCACATTAAGTTGTACAAGATGTGGCCCCAGGCAGAATCACACGTCCATTTAACATCCAGCAAGGGGAGCTGAGCGCTATAAGCAGGGCCACTGGGACCCTTCAGAAAGCAGTGTAGGATGACAGCACCTCTGTCACCTCAAAGCCAAAGAAATGGTCTGGCAAAATAAATATTTCCGGAAAAATGTACAACATGCAATAAGGATAATGTTCAAAAAGCAAAAGATGTAAATAAAAAGTGGAGATAACACTCCTAGAGAGGAGCTAAGGGAGTCATAACTGATACAGGACCATCCAAACAAATCAAAACAGAAAGAACAGTGGATGCTATAAATTAGGAAAAAAAACAGAGATTGATGGAAAAGCTCAGCAGGTCTGGCTGTATCTGTAGACAAAAGTCAGAGTTACAATTTTGGGTCCAGTGACACTTCTTCAGAACGGGTCCTCATAACATCCGAACAAGTGTTTGGAATAGAATTTGAACTTGATACAGGAGCAGTTGTTTAATTACACGCAGGCAGTCTGCCATGGTCAAAACTTGTGAGTCAGACCAGCTAACATCAAACTCCAAAAGTCAAGAGGCATAGCTCTTTAGTTAAATGCACAATTCAACCTGAAGCCTAGTTGCAAATGTCAGACAACATTATATATGCCGATAAATCAGAACACCTTACTCTTCAGCAGAAATCAACTTGTCTCGTTTTTTAAACAAAATAGATGTAGTACTTCAGAATGAAGATGGGAGAGAATTTTGACAAAAATTTCCAGAACTAATCAAAGGTTTAGGCAAATTGAAGTGGGTGTATTACATTCCTCTGAAACTTAAACATTCAACATCTTGATCTGAGAGATTTAGATATTGATGAGGTAGAAGGGGCTGATGGTGGTAATAGTGATATAATGGGAATAATTGTGTTCATAATGACATAAATGATGACAAAGTCTACGTAAGTAAGTAAAAATAATCTTTCGGAATGCTTTAGAACAACTAAGGATGAAGTTGGGGAGTGGGGAATAGATGTGCTACAATAAAATTCATGTGTACAACTGATCACATGACTGACATCTGTAAGCAAGAAGGCACAGTCTACAGTATGCATGTGAAGAGAGAGGTCATACACGTTATCTTGGAGTATTATATTTGTTAACCTGATATGTCCAAATTACAATACAGGAGTGTTACAATTTATAAAGAGTTGAAGAGCTTTACTTAAAGATAAGGAGAAAATAGTCTCAGAGAAAGTCTCTGTGCAAACATCCAAAGTTGGGAGATTCTACAGACCAGTAATCCCAAGTGAAGCTAGCAGTCTTGACTTAAAGCATAAGGTACAACACTTTCATGATCAGATGAAGTGATGTGCATTTTTTAGCAGCAGATGAATACAATATTGCAAATACTAGATAGGCATATGGATGATAGGACAAGGGAGGGGTGGAGGTTAGAGAGACCTTAGGTTTAGGGTAAAAATTCAGCACAACATCGTGGGCCGAAGGGCCTGTACTGTATTGTACTGTTCTATGTTCTATGTTCAATGTACTATGTTCTGTAACATCTACCTTCAAGAATACAAAATGGAGAATATTTTCTTTGGATAGTTCTGTTCATAAAGGTGCCTCAAACTAATGTCATTGAACACAGAAACAGAACATACCCAGTGGAACAAGATTAATTGAAGACACTCCTTTTTGCTTCATTTGGTACCACAGACACAACCCATCGTTTCTGTTAAAGAATTCAGTTCCTATAAGCTTTTCCAAACTGTTGTCGACAGAAGATGGGAATTGCACTCTCAACAATATCCACAAGGGAAAAGGTAGATATACTTTAAATATGCGTTGTGCAAAAAAACATAATATTGTTTTCCAGATAATTGCATCCTCAATTTGCTGTTAGTTTCTCAGTGTTAGATATGATAAATGCTTATGTAAGAATGTAAATCAGAGTAATGACATGAGCAATGAGTGATTCAAATATAATTTTTGATGTCTCGAATAACAGCTTTATTATAACCTGGAAGGAAGGATGTTAAATGGTAACATTAATCTCTGACAGTATTTTGTCACACTTCATCCAGTTTAGACGTCAAATTAACAAAACATTACTGTTATGATCCCAGCTGTTGGTACTGCTTCAGAAGTCAGATACCAGAATGTATTTTCGTGCGTAGTCAGTTAATATGGTGATTAGTCACAAAAGGCGATAGAAATTCTTTAATAATAGAATATGTGTTTATTACACAAAAGAAAACAGAGGAAAACCGAGCTTTATATATATATCACAGAATGATCTTAACACAAGCATTAAAATAAAATTTCAACCTGTTTCCCAACACTGTCTGTTATAAAGGCTCAAGTCCAGAGAAATGATACTTTTCTCTCAACTCTTGAAATGTCTACTCAACTATAGACCATAAAACCTAAGATAGGAGCAAAATTAGGCCATTTGGCCTATCAGGTCTGCTCCACCATTCAATCATGGCTGATATATTTCTCAACCCTGTTCTCCTGCCTTATCTCTGTAACCCTTGATACCTTCGCCGATAAAGATCCTATCTATCTATGTCTTAAAGATACTCAATGACTTGACCTCCACAGCCTCCTGCGGTATTGAGTTCCAGATTCGCCAACCTCTGGCTGAAGAAATTCCTCTTCATCTTCAAATTGTATTCTTTAAAGCTCACTTACTTTCACACATCGTATTCTACCTGTCATTTCTTTACCCACTCTCCTAGTCTGTACAAGTCCTTCTGCAGTCTCCATGTTTCCTTGACACTACCTGCCCCTCTATCTATTGGATATTATTAAGCCGGAGAGGGTTCAAAAGAAATTTATCAGGATGTTGCTGGGTGTGGAAGGTTTGAGTTATAAAAAAACAGGCTGAACATTTTTTTCACTGCAGTATAGGTTGAGGGGCGACCTTATAGAAGTTTACTAAATAATGACGGGTTGAGACACACTTAATGGTCATTGTCTTTTCCCGAGGATGGGACATTTCAAGATTGGGGGCACATTTTTAAGGTGAGAGGAGAGAGATTTAGAAATGACATGAGGAGCAAATTTTTTACACAGGGGGTGATTTGCATGTGGAATGAACTTCCTGAGGAAGTGGTGGATGTGGGTACAATTACAATGTTTAAAAGACATTTGGATAAGTATATGAATAGGAAAGGTTTGGAGGGATATATCCAGGAGCAGGCAGGTGGAACTAGTTTAGTTTAGGATTATGTTCAGCAGGGACTAGTTGGACGGAGGGGTCTGTTTCCATGCTGTATGATTCTATGACTTTATAACAATGTCGTCAGTTCTTCCAGAATGTTAATGTACAGCATGAATAGTTGTCACGGACTCCTGTGGACCTTCGCGAGTCACTCCTACCATCCTGAGGAAGAACTTTTATTTCCACTCTCTGCCTTCTGCCTGTTAGCCAATCCTCTATCCATGCCAGTACCTTGTTCCTAACTCCATGGGCTGTTATCTTATTTAAAGCTCCTTCCAATTTCTCTTTCTTTATCTGGGGAGACAATTTGGCAATTTTTCCTTATGCCTGATCTTATGGACCTTTTACATTTCTAATGGCCTAAACGTTTTCATTTCTAACCACTGGCTGCAATGTCTTCAGTCCCTTTTGTCTTGCGGCTATTGCCAACATGTCCACCATCACCACAGAGCAGTAGCTGGCTCTTCCAAAAGCCATCTCCTCAACCCTCTGAGAAAGTGAATACGGAACTCTCAGGAGAAGCATTGGCAAGGCTGCCTCTGGGATTATGCGATTACTCATTAATTAAAGTATTTACTGCTTGCAAACAGGACTCTTGCTACAATATTTTCTAAATTATCCCAAGTAGCCGTGTTTATAGCACTCAGTTCCTCTTGCTGGACATTCAATGCATGAGTGATTCTGTTTGGAGCTACATATTGTATAATTTAACATGGTCAATAATGCTGATTCCCATTCTTCTTGCATTTTGGTGGGTTTTCAGGAGGTAGACAGCACACTCTTGGGGGGATATCCAATCAACGATATTGGAAGAATTCCAGATGTTTCCTCACAGTTTGGCTGACTTTGGGCCTGACTCTGCCTGCAATTTGTGAATTGGATTGTTTGTCCCAATGCTAAATTGTCCTTGGATTGAAGGAAGTCTGGTAGTTTCTCATCCCTCACGCCGACTATTATATAGTCTCTAATCAATTCACCCTTCAAAGCTCCATACTCGCAATATCCTGTTATACGATATAAATCTGTCAAGAGGACTTATCAATTTTCCTGAACGATTAAATGGCTGATTGTGTGTTAAAACAGACAAGATTCAATCTCTTTTGGCCCACAGGTATTGTGTTCATCAACTATTGGACCCACAGCATATAAAAGCGTTTAGATTTGATACTCCTGCTCTTCCACATGAAAGCCCGAAGCCATTCGGTAGCACTGAAACTGCCATTTCCAGAGGTATCACTTTGACCTTCTTGCAGGTCTTCTGCAATATCAAATGGTTGACGTAATGGCAAGGCTTCTACCAGAGCTGCCACCCCTACAGACTATCATGCCTGACTGACATGAATGAGTACTTGGGTTTTTCCTTGTTATAGTCAAAACAGTTCTGCTCCTTTGTTTCTCCTCTCCAGAGTATTGCTGGTTCCTGGCTAGGTTTCAAAGTCTCCTGAAGTTCTTTTTTGCTGTGTTCAGAGCCTTCTCTTTACAGCTCTGTCCCTTGCAATCTGTTTTAACTTCAGAGCTTGGCTCTGAAGGATTTTTTTCTTCCCCCTAGCTGCTACCATACTTTACCTTCTGTTTTAAGCCAATACTGCCACCTGCACATTGATATACTGATCTGGGAGTATTTCAGGCTGTGGGTGTGTGTACATACATGGTCACTGAGGCTGCTTGCTCCTTATCTCTAAGTAAGGCTCTCAACTCTGAAACTACTAAAACACACCTTTATTTATGTGTGTTCTCAAATAGAGAGCTCCAGTGCCATGTCCAAGACCTCACTCTTCACACACTCAGTCCAGACTGATGTCTTCTCTTACTGATGTTAGAGTCATATGATTAGTCACATCATTGAGATTTACGTTAATTGCAACAAACCACAAAAACACGGAAATAAATTCTACAATTTTTGGTTTTGAAGCTAAGATACTACAAATCTGATGATTCAGTTGTCAGTAAATGTTTGATTCAGCCTAGACCAGATAGAATATAAGATTTTCAACAAACATCAGGTTTAACTGTTGTTAAACAATTTGATTTTTACACTGTATGTCCCTTGAGGTGAAAGCAGATTTTCCAAATAGTTCCCAAAACTAGCTATTGAGCTAATTATGAGGAGTCCAATAAATTCTGTAATTGTATTGATTTCCTACCTCTGTTGCAGTTTTACTCAGAGGGTGAAATTTGGGAATATCCCACCTAATTCTTCCATTGAAAGTAATTATAACAGCAAGTTAATGACTAGTACCTGAATAACTGGGGTCTTACCATGTTGTCTCAGAAGATGGGCAAGAGTCATTGATAGAGATAAGACAGAAAAAACCTTGCTCGACTGGCATTGAAGTAAGTGTGTGCTGACAACACAATAAAAATGATTTACTTCAAATTAGAGAATAATACAATAAATAATGGATCACATTGACAGACTTTTAACATGTTCTATATTTTTTCAATCCATATGATAAATGAATGGTCACATGGAAAAGATTGTAATATGTGAAACCGGTTGAGACATTGGGACTGGTTCCTATAGACTTTTACAGCACAGAAGGAGGCCATTCAGCCTGTTGTATCCTTTTGGTCAACAAAGATATGACAACGGATAATGACAACACCTCCCCCTTACTGAGGACAAACGGTCAGTCCCCAGTAAAGGGCTCACCTTTGTCCCCCTCCGCCCAAACATCAATGAATACAACTCACATTTGGATATTGAGCAGTTTTTTTTGCCGCCTCCGCCTCCACGCTTACTTCTTTAACCGTGAGCCTAACCCTCCCTCTACTGACCCCTTCTCCCCTCCTTCTAGACACCACCCCAAGGCCTCCTACCCTCCCTCGACCTCTTCATCTCCAACTGCCATCGAGACATCGATCGCCTCAACCTCTCCACCACTCTCACCCACTCCAACCTCTCCCCCACAGAACGTGCAGCCCTCCACTCCCTCCACTCCAATTCCAACCTCACCATAAAACCCGCGGACAAGGGAGGCGCAGTTAGAGTATGGCACACTGACCTCTACATTGCCCAGGCCAGACACCAGCTCTCGACACCTCCTGCTACCACCCCCTTGATCATGATCCCACGCCCGACCACCAAACCATCATCTCCCAAACCATCCACAACCTCATCACTTCAGGTGACCTCCCATCCACAGCCTCTAACCTCATCGTTCCCCAACCCCGCACTGCCCACTTCTATCTCCTTCCCAAAATCCACAAACCTGACTGCCCTCGTCGACCCATTGTCTCTGCCTGCTCCTGCCCCACTGAACGTATCCCCACCTATCTCAACTCCATTTTCTCCGCCTTGGTCCAGGAACTCCCTACCTACGTCTATGACACCACCCACGCCCTCCACCTCCCCCAAAACTTCCAATTCCCTGGTCCCCAACACCTCAACTTTACCATGGCGTCCAGTCCCTATACACCGGCATTCCCCATGCAGATGGCCTAAAGGCCCTCCGCTTCTTCCTGTCCCGCAGGCCCAACCAGTCCCCCTCCACTGACACCCTCATCTACTTTGCCGAACTCGTCCTCACGCTCAACAAATTCTCTTTCAATTCCTCCCACTTCCTACAGACAAAAGGGGTGACCATGGGTACCCACATGGGCCCAAGCTATGCCTGCCTCTTTGTAGGTTACGTGGAACAATCCGTCTTCCAAAGCTACACTGGCCCTAAACCCCACCTCTTCCTCTGTTATCTCGATGACTGTTTCGGTGCCACCTCTTGCTCCCACGAGGAGCTCGAACAGTTCATCCACTTCACCAACATCTTCCACCCGAACCTTAAGTTCACCTGGACCATCTCTGATACCTCTCTCTCCTTCCTGGACCTCTCTGGCATCCAACTGGAAACTGATATCCATTTCAAGCCTACCGACTCCCACAACTACCTAGAATACACCTCCTCTCACCCACCTCCCTGCAAAAAGGCCATCCCTATTCCCAATTCCTTTGCCTCCGCCACATCTGCTTCCAAGATAAGGCATTCCACTCCCGGACATCCCAGATGTCCTCATTTTTCAAGGACCACAACTTCCCCTCCACAGTGGTCGAAAATGCCTTCGACCGTGTCTCTCGCATTTCCCGCAACTCATCCCTCACACCCCCTACCCGCAATAACAACGAAAACAGAATCCCCCTCATCCTCACATACCACCCCACCAACCTCCGAATCCAACGCATCATCCTCTGACACTTCCACCATCTGCAATCTGACCCCACTACCAAAGACATTTTTCCCTCCCCACCCTTATCTGCTTTCCGGAGGGACCACTCTCTCTGTGACTCCCTTGTCCATTCCACACTCCCCTCCAGCCCCACCACACCCGGCACTTTTCCCTGCACCCGGAGCAAGTGTTACATCTGCCCCTACACCTCCCCCCTCCCCGCCATCCCAGGCCCTAAGAACACCTTCCACATCAAACAGATCTTCACCTGCACATCTGCTAATGTGGTATACTGCATCCGCTGTTCCCATTGTGGCCTCCTCTACATTGGGGAAACCATGCGGAGGCTTGGGGACCGCTTTGCGGAACACCTACGCTCCGTTCGCAACAAACAACTACACTTCCCAGTCGCGAACCATTTCAACTCCCCCTCCCACTCCTTGGATGACATGTCCATCCTGGGCCTCCTGCATTGCCACAATGATGCCACCCGAAAGCTTCAGGAACAGCATCTCATATTTCGCTTGGGAAACCTGCAGCCCAAAGGTATCAATGTGGACTTCACAAGCTTCAAAATCTCCCCTCCCCCGACCGCATCTCAAAACCAGCCAAGCTCGTCCCCGCCTCCCTAACCATTCCTCCCACCTCAAGCCCCACCCCCATCTCCTACCCACTGACCTCATCCCGCCTCCTTGATCTGTCCGTCCTCCCTGGACCGACCTATCCCCTCCCTAACTCCCCACCTACATTCATCTTTACTGGCTCCAACCCCACCTCTTTGACCTGTCTGTCTCCTCTCCACCTATCTTCTCCTTTATCCATCTTCTATCCGCCTCCCCCTTTCTCCCTATTTATTTCAGAATCCCTTTCCCTCCCCCATTTCTGAAGAAGGGTCTCGACCCGAAACGTCAGCTTTCCTGCTCCTCTAATGCTGCTTGGCCTGCTGTGTTCATCCAGCTCTACACCGTGTTATCTTATGACAACAGTAATCCCATTTTCTAGCTCATGGCGCACAGCCCTGGACAGTGTTTTATGTTCTGGGATTGTGGAATCTATACAGCCAATATGTGTATCTTCAAATCATATTTTTAAGACTCGCATGGCTGGTACCAGTATCCTCATTGGCACTTTCCTAGTACTTTGTGAGAGAGTCTAATCCAATTTGTCAGGAGCCTGAAACCAGAGTGTAGCATTGGAAAGAACGAACAAGGCGTACAAAGGATTGTGAAACACCGGACTAAGAAATAGTAAGGAACTATGCTAACAGGGAATAAATAAAATTCAATTTAAGTAGATAGGTAAACACATAAAGCTTTGTAAATAAGATGAGTGAGCTGCAGGAATTAGCGGTCACATAGGAATATGATGTGACCGTAAAAGAGACCAGGCTCCAATCAAGCTAATACGTACTGCAGATGCTGGAGAATCCGAGATAACAAGGTGTGGAGCTGGATGAACACAGCAGGCCAAGCAGCATTAAAGGAGCAGGAAAGCTTGACGTTTCGGGCCTAGACCCTTCATCAGCTGGATTTGTTTCTAGGGAATGAGGTGGGTCGAGTGGATCAAGTGTCAGTTAGGGAATAGGAATCATATTTTGTAAGGTTCAGGTTATCTACGAGAAAAGGAGAAATGTGTACTATGGATAAAGGGGAACCTGTAAACTTCTATACTTGGATTTCCAGAAGGCGTTTGATAAATGTCACATCAAAGGTTATTGCAGAAAATAAAAGCTCATGGATGAAAATTAATTGGCTGGTTGGCTGAAAACAGACAGTATGCACTAATGGGTCTTCATCTGATTGGTGGGAACGTGATGAGTGGAGTCCTGTTATGTAACCTGTGCTGGGACCTACTTTTTTTACAATTGACATTAATGACTTTGTTGAGGACGGAAGGAATACTAACTAAATTCACAGATGACACCAAGTTCGGTGAGAAAGTAAATTGTGAAGATGAGATAAGCAAGTTGTAGACAGATATAGATAGATTGAGTAAGTTGGCAAAACCTGGCAGGTGGAGAATAATGTAGGAAAATATGAAGTTGTTAATTTTGGCAGGAGTTTTTTTAAAATTATGATTTAACTTGAGCACAACTACGGAATGCGGAAGGATTTAGTGAACTGATGCACGAGTTACAGAAACTTGGTTTAAAGATACAACACATAATCAAGAAGACTATTAGGATGGTATCCTTAATTATGAGAAAATTCAAGACAGCAATAAAGATGATATGCTTCGGTTATCCAGAGCTTTGTTAGATCGCGTCTCAAAAACAGCGTGCAATTTTGGTTTCCTTATTTAAGGAAGGATGTAAATGCACAGGAGGCAGTTCAGAGGAGGTTTACTGGATTGATATCTGGACCGAGCAGGTTATTTTATGAGAATAGACTGAGCTTGTATCTATTGGAGTTTAGCAGAGTAAGAAGTGATTTGACTGAAGTCTGGAATGGTCTTGTCAAGATGGATATGGAAAGGATGCTTCCTTTTGTGGGTCAGTCCAAAACTAAGGCCCACTGATTAAAATTAGGTATTGTCCTTTCAGGACAAGATAAGTTTTTTTTCTCTCAGAGGGGAGTGTGATTTTGAAACTCTGCCTCAGAATTTGCTGAACGTAAGGTTATTGAATACTTTTGAGTTAATGAAGGATAGATTCTTATTAGGCAGGCGAATCAAATCTTATCAAAGGTTAGATGAGATTTATGGAACTCAACACAAACAGATCAGCTATTATCTTACTGAATGGTAAAGTAGCCTCAAGGGGCCAAATGTTCTACATCTGCTTTTATATTGTATGTTTGCAGGCAAGTTTTCCATGGTAAAAATATTATCTTTTCCTTCAAATACGTCATCTAAGGCCTCATGACTTGCAATGTTCCCCTGCTTCCATTCACTTTCCTGCCATCAATACACTGCACTTCACCCCACTTTCTTCTGCCCCAACTTGCACAATCTGCACTCCATTTTCTCAGACAACTCAAAGCCGCATCTTGCACGCAAATTCTGCACTTTCCAACAATAACTTGTAAAACAGCTGGCGAAGCCATTACTCACACATTTATTTGATAGTTGTGGGAAACGGTCGCACATGACATGAACCAACCAAGACTGCAGAGATTCCACTCATTATAGTATGTCCAAAATACACCCGACCAGATGAAACAGCAATGATGGAAGTTAAAATAGTGAAGGCAAGCCCAGCAATCAATGAAAGCCCAGGAAAAGACTTGTAAATGAACTCTTAAGCAGATTTAGCTGTCTAAATTAAAACAAGTGCATAACCTTCCCTTCTAAACTGAGCTGTAATGCTGAAGAGGGTTTGAGGGAAAGAGTTTAAATTTTCATTCCTCATGTCTGACAGAAATTATAATGGCTGGGAAAACATTTCCCAACCCAATATGGAGAGAAAGTCAGCAAAAGGGATACTAACGAGGCTCGGCTGTCACCAGATAGATCAGACATTCACTAGGCTGGGTTCTATGCAGGAGTTAAAATTGAGCCCGCTGCATAATATCTCCTCACAGCTAACTTTTTTCATCTTCTTTTATTGCCTGGAAAAATCAAGCTGTGAAAAGTAGTCATGTTCCAGAGAAACAGGCTGAGAGAGATAATTTATTTCATAAATGACATGTGAAGCTACTATGCTCTGCATGTCACTCTAACCACACAGGAGATCACTTTCTCACATCTACTACAGTTACACTCCAGACAGTTGCCATGATTGGCGCTATTAAAGGTTACAGAGTCACAGAATGATCACCCAGACCTTATATTCTGCAACAATCTCCGGAGCCTCTTTGATGAATTGGCTCATCCTTTTCATTTATCTGTGGGAATGGTTGAGGACAGCAATGACAAAAGTGGAGAAGCTTACATACAATTGGTGATGACAATAAGGAGCCTTTATCATTTTGCACTTTTGCCAATCCTGCTGCTGTCAAATTCTGCAACATTTAAAGTAATTGTCACTGTACACCAAAGCTGTCCACACTGTGCCTTTCTCAAAATGTAACCATTTTGCATGTATTATTCATACCAACTCCATGTCTTCTTTTATACTCGGATGCATTGTTGAACAGGTGTTGTGCTTTGATATTAACACCATTGAAAAACTCAAAGAATGCATCGATTCAGTCATTGATAAAGTTGCTTTGATTAAGCCACTTAGCTAGTGAACACTGGCTTTACTTCCACTGTCGGCAATCCATACACCAAGAATGTTGCTATTAATAACTGAAGCACACAGAGAGCAAAGATCTGGCTTCTCTCATGTTGCCAATCTTATTATTCTGTTGGCAGAATGATTTGAGATCCATTATGATTTTACCTTCTATTCTAATCATTATTTATTATACTTGATTCATAGCAAAACCTTTTTTTGAACGTGGAGCTTTGCTTTCATAATCATGCTTGGAGAATCACAAGGCATGTTGTCTACTTATTGCAAAAGCAAACTTGCATGCTCAGCTTAGCAAGAAAAACGCATCTGCCTGCAAAATGTCCTACATTTCCAGAGAAACACCATACCACTAAGAAGAAGTTAATTACTTTGCTCAGTCAGGCAAGTGAGAAAAAGACATGTATTTACAAAACACTTTTCACCACCTCAGGACATCGCAAATTGCAAAGGAATGCAGGATAAATGTTCTTGTGGCTTGGAAAGTACAATCATGATCCACTTATTTATCAGCTCTCTTATCACTGTCATACTTAAAAAGGACATTGCTGCACCTTTGTTCTCCATCCTCCACATAATCATCATTTGCCTCTTACTGTGACATCCTCTTGTTGCAGAAGGTGTGAGGGAAAGGAAGATAGATAGAAAAATAGCTAGGCATACCGTGACAATTAAGGTTCAGAGAACAAGGGAAATTGTTATGCCTGTTCTGTGCCAGGTGGGCAGTGCACCATGTTCAATCACCCAGTAGTAATGATAATATGCTGCTGTCCTCATCCTTTTACTTCCTGGCTCATACCTAGAACAGTCGTCATCCTATGACCATCTCATAAAAAGAGCACCTCCCAAAGAACACCACAGCCTTCTCTTTCAGCGACATGAAAGATCCAAACTGGTTATACCTCCTCATATGCCCTTTTGCTGTACTATTTCCTCCTGCAGGCTGATTGAACGGATGAACTGGGTGTTTGCAGTGAGAGTGGTCGCAAAGTGGCTTGGGAGAGCTGAGGCAAGAAATGTGTGTGCTGTCAGCCATTTAAACTGGAGAAAGGAGGTTTAGGGTTCGCCCATAAATAATTGACCTTGGGAAAACTGGCCAGACATAGTGCAAGATCCCAAGTTCAAGCTCCACAAGAACTAGATTTTGGAGTCCAAATGTTCCCTTAATAGGGTGAAGAGTGTGTTGGGTGTGAGCAAGTAAAGGGAGACTATCCTTTGTGTTCTTCTTCTTCTGGTGAAATAGTTGAACATCTTGCAGACCTAGGGGTTGACAGCATTGGCATTTAATGCCAGTCTTACCATTCTAAATGGCAAAAGTAACATATCAATGATACATTGACTTGGAATCTTTATTTCTTGCATTTTAAGGACATCATAACATGCTTCCAATAAATTGGAAATGTGGTAAACCTGTTTTTCAAGAAGGATTCATGCATTTGTAAAGCATCTTATGCCACTGGGATTTCTTCCAACTGAATGAATTGCAATTGGTTTTCAAATCTCTAAGCGTAACAAAAATATGTGAAAAATAAAACTCAATCAGTCAAGTAATCTACTGGAGATTGTTAAATACAGTTTTGAAAGGGTTAATACTTCATCGCATACAATAATCACCACCCATAGTCATGATGTCATGGGGACTTGTCATGAGGTGGAAGTGTAAATCAGATTTTGCAGGAGACAGATTGAAGACTTAGTCCTCCCAACAGTCTTTATATCAATGTACAGTCTATTCTTAAAACACCTATAAATTTGCAGAGATGCAATAAACTGTAACTTGTTTTCTCTTCAAGACTCCTGTTAAGATTATTGTTACTACAATCCTATAGAAAGTTCAATCAAATAGACCTTTAAAGTATTTCAGTTGATATCTCTTTATCCTGTGTAAATAAACATTAACAAAATATATCACAGGGGAAAAATTAGTTGTAAAGCTATCAAGCAAAAATTCCCTTCTGTCCATCTTGTTCAACTAATAAATTTCAGCCAAGCGTCATTAGGTACACTGAAACATTGGCTTTCGAGAAGGCAGCTTATGTGGAATTTCACTTGTAAAATATTTTAGATGGCATTTGGTACAATCAGTAAGCTGAAGATAGAAGTCACTGAATGTTAGGTATGTTATCATGCCTTCATATTCACAGTGACAATAGGTTATGGCTTGAATTTGTCCTCAGATCAACATAGCATGCCCAGGTTTTCCTGTTCAAGTCTTAAATTCCACCTTCACCTGATAAAGCTGTGTTTGACAAAGGCAACAGCGATCAACAGAACACCTGCGCTCAGTTCGCAACAAACAACTGCACCTCCCAGTCGCGAACCATTTCAACTCCCCCTCCCATTCCTCAGATGACATGTCCATCCTGGGCCTCCTGCAATGCCACAGTGATGCCACCCGAAGGGTGCAGGAACAGCAAATCATATTCAGCCTGGGAACCCTGCAGCCAAATGGCATCAATGTGGATTTCACAAGCTTCAAAATCTCCCCTCCCCCAACCGCATCCCAAAACCAGCCCAGCTCATCTCCACCTCCCTAACCTGTTTTTCCTCTCACCTCAAGCCACACCCCCATCTCCTATCTACTAACATCATCCCGCCCCCTTGACCTGTCCGTCCTCCCTGGACTGACCTATCTCCTCCCTACCCCCCTACCTACACTCACCTTTATTGGCTCCATCCCCGCCTCTTCGACTTGTCTGCCTCCTCTCCACCTATCCTCTCCTCTATCCATCCTCTATCCGCCTCCCCCTCTCTCCCTATTTATTTCAGAACCCTCTTCCCCTCCCCCATTTCTGATGAAGGGTTTAGGCCCGAAACGTCAAGTTTTCCTGCTCCTATGATGCTGTGTTCATCCAGCCCCATGCTTGTTATCTCGGATTCTCCAGCATCTGCAGTACCTTTTATCTCGTGATCAACATGCACTGTTATACATATGCCCTCAGAAACAGAGGGGCAATTTTAAAGTGTGAAGTATGCTGCTGTACATTTAAAATTACCTGTTTTCACGTGGCTAAAGCATCAAACTGATGGTACTTATCACAACTGCTTCCACAACATGGGAAAACATGACAAGTGCTACACAATGTTTACAAAATAACTGTTTTATAAAGTTCAAGGAAATTACTGAAGATATCAGTTGAGGCTATTAACTGAAATAAATTAGAAACATTGACATATTTGTGATCTCAACTAAGATAAGACTTATCATTTCAATTATGACAAAATATAGTATTCATAGATGATATATAAGACACAATTGCCACTTCAATGTTTTTTCAAGCATAAATGTTACTATGAATAGAGTGATTGGCATAATTAGAACTAAAATTAGAATTAGCTTTATTGTCACATGTACGTAAGTGAATACTGTGAAAAGTTTACAAGTCGCCACTTGCAGCGCCACTTTAGGTACAAAGGTACCTATGTACAGATTCTTAAGTATAAATCCTCAGGGGAAACAAACTGGTAAAATAAAGAAGTAAAAAGCCCAGCATTACAGGTCATAGGAATGAATCAGAAAACTAAAGAAATAAAAAGTTCAGGATAACAGTCCTTCCAACCCAGTCCATGCAGGAACCTAGCCTTGATCCCGTGACAGTCCTTGACACCAGACCGTGCCGGGTTACACCTCGAGGCTCTCAAGGATAGGAGACTGCTCCAGAATCATCTCAAGGCCGGACGTCCTTGCTGAAGCCAACCGGGCTGAAAGACCGCCACGCTGGACCACTGGGAGACTGCCACAATGGGCCGAGAGGATGCCACGCCAGGCAGAGAGATAGCCATGCCGGACCGAGGGATCATCACACTGGATCCAAGCTAAGCCCCAGGGTCTGAGTCCACACTGCGGCCAGGACTTCAAGTCATCACCAAGAAGAAAGAGGGGGGAAAAAAAATACAAAAGAGAAAAAAAAAAAGAAGCGGACAAAGTGGATGAGCTGCAGCTGAGGAGTCCTACTCTGCTGCCAGCCTGGTATCACTTTGGTATCATATCGTTATATCATCTCATACAAACCATATCATTAATTTCATTCCTCAGGCAAGTTAGTACAATTAAAACAACTGTATTTTTCATTTTGGAAAATAACTTTAATCACCTACAGATTTTCATGTTAATTGCAATTCAAAATGTTAACAGTTACACTAGTTAAAGTGGTGAAAATTAATATTTGAAATATCACTGAGGAGGTGAAGAAATAGAAAATTGTCTGTGATACAGATTTCTTACTGGCCTTTGCATCTGTCCTAATTTGTTGAGCAGTTTAATGATATTCAGAATAAATAATTGTATTACCAGTATAATTCTTCATTACCAGAGATTTCTGAAGAAGGGTCTAGGCCCGAAACGTCAAGCTTTCCTGCTCCTATGATGCTGCTTGGCCTGAAGTGTTCATCCAGCCCCACACCTTGTTATCTCTCATTCTTCAAATCGAGTTCTATTTTAACTCCCCAAGCACTGAATGGCATGTTTTAATACATTTTGCACTTCAAAAATAGTTATATTTACTGAGAAACTAGCCGGTGCTAGATGGGGAAACTAATAAATGATTCAATGTGTAAATGCAAATACTGTCGATACTGAAATTCTGAAACAAAAACGGAAAATGTTGGCAATATACCCCATGTCTGCCTGTTGAGACAAAAACAGTGACGATTTCAGGTTGATGAAACTGATGAATGGTTTCTGATCCGAAATGTTAGATTGAATTTTACACAAGTTTTTAGAGCCCAGGTCTTCAGCCAGTGGGACTGGCTCAGTCGTTTCCCCGCACATGACCTGCACCGGCCACCTGCACATTGGGCTTTAGATATTTCTGACCCAATCAGAAGGCCAGCAGGTCTGAAGACTCAACATCCCCCCAAAAGAGGCTCTCAGGCACAAAAATACAAATTAAGCTTTAGGGGGCTGATTGAGGTAGATACTTTTGACCAACCTGTGTAGATATAGTATTACACATTGCTGAAGCAGGTGGAGCTTGAACCCAGGCCTTCTGGCCTGGAGGTAGGGACACAACCCAAAGCTGAATGAGGTAGGTTCCATTGGCCTGAGGGGAAAACCTTATTGGAGGGTTTTTGAGCTTCCTTCCTAGAGTCATAGAGTCATATAACTTGGGAAGTGACCCTTTGGTCCAGCTCATCCATGCTGGCCAGTTTTCCCAACTAAACTAGTCACGTTTGCTTGTATTTGGCCCTTTTCCCTCTAAACCTTTCCTATTCATGGACCTGTCCAAATGTCTTCCAAATGTTATAATTGTACCAGCCTCTACCACTTCTTCTGGCAGTTCATTGCATACATGCACTATCTTCTGGGTGAAAAAGTTGCCCCTCGTGTCCCTTTTAAATCTTTCCCCTCCCACCTTAAACCTACGCTCTCTAATTTTTGAACACCCCCATCCTGGGGAAAAGACCTTTGCGATTCACCTTATCTATGCCTCTCATGATGTTATAAGCCTCTATAAGGTTTATAACCCCTCAAACTTCTACTCTCCAGGAAAAAAGTCCCAGCCTATCCAGCCTCTGCTTATAACTAAAACGCTCCATCTTAACATCCTTGTCAATTTTTTCTGCACCCTTTCCAATTTAACAACATCCTTCCTGAAGCAGGATGACCAGAACTGTATGCAGTCCTCCAAAAGTGGTCTCACCAATGTCCTGTACAGCCACAGTAAGGTGTCCCAACTCCAATACTCAATGCTCTGAGCAATGAAGACAACCATGCCAAATGCCTTCTTCACCACCCTGCCTACCTGTGACACCACTTTCAAGGAATTATGTACCTGAACCCCCTAGTTCTCCTGTTTGACAACACTCACCAGGGCCCTACCATTAATTGTATATGTTCTGCCTGGTTTGGCTTACCAAAATGCAACAGCTTGCATTTATCTAACTTAAACTTCACCTGCCACTCTTTGGCACATTGGTCCAGTTGATCAAGATCTTGTCATACTCTTAGATAACCTTATTCACTGTTCATCACTATACCACCAATTTCCTTCCCTCCATCCCAGCATTTGGCCTGGAGCATCTGGTTCTGTAGGCTTTCCCAGACTCCAGAAGGAGGGTGCCTGCAGGAAGTTAGCAGGTTCCCTAGTGAGCAGGGAATATTCCCACAGTCAGCAAGATGCTGGCAGCCTCAAGCTCTTAAATTGGTCTCTGACCATGAAAATTGACGGCCTGCCATTACACTGCCCCCAACACCCCCATCCCCACTAGATGAAATGGGTAAATTCAGCCCACTAACTCTGCTGTTTTCTCTCCACAGATGATATCAGACAGGCCAAGTTATTTTCAACATTTTATGTTTTCATATTAGACAGTTTAGTGCAATGTTTTTCAGTAATTTCAGTGGTTTAATATCATGTTACTCACAGGTAGTGAACTGGGCATTTATTAAAAATGTTCCTTTTTGATAAATCTGTTCTCAGCTAGATGAATAAGATAGCTTCAGATTACCACCATTAAGTACATAAAGGAGTATCTTTAAAAGCAGGGTAAGAAAAGTACATTCTATTGCGCTGACTGATTGCTCTAGTTCATGATAATCTTACGTGTGTGATTATGCAAATGAATTTTGCAGAAACTTGATACATAAACTCATTTTGGAACAACAGACCAATTTGTCCCCAGTTTCACAAACCTTTGAGTGAAGAAATTTCTCCTCATTGCAATCCTTAATTATCATCCACTTATCCTGGGGCTTTCTATTCTATCAATCCTCTTTGGGATCTTGAATGTTTCAATGAGGTTGTCTCTTATTTTAAACTTCAGTCGATAAAGACCCAATTTATTCAGCTTCTCATCACAGGAAAACGCTCTTATCTCACAGAACAATTTTGTGAATCTTCGCAGTACTGTCTCCAATACAAATATATCCTTCCTTAAAATTGGAGGCCAGAACTGCACATAATATGCCCTGTATGGTTTCTTTTGGAAATCAAGAACAACAACAGAATCTTAAAACTGACGTAAGGCCATCCAAGAATGAAAAAAAGCACTCATTCACACAAGCAGGTAAATAGATTTTGGATAAGCTAAGGAAAGAAGGCCATCAAGCCAAAAGGGAATATTGAAGAATCAGATCAACCACATGGTGGGTCAGCGATTAGCACTGCTGCCTCGCAGCACTAGGGACCTAGGCTCAATTTCACCCTCGGGTGACTGTCCGCATGGAGCTGTGCAGGGTTGTGCAGGTTAGGTGAATTAGCCATGGTAAATGCTGGGTTACTGGGTTGGTTTGGGGGGGTGTGGGGGTGGGTGTTTGTCAGGGTGGGTTGCTGTTTGAAGCGTTGGTGTGGACTTGATGGGCCAAATGGCCTGAGTCCACACTGTTGGGATTCTACGAATCTACGATAAACCATTATTAAACGGAAGAGCAAAATGCCTTCATGCTGTATCAAACTTGTACATTATTGGAACACAGCTGAAAGGGATATTAAACAAAGGTGGGCGCATGAAGGCACATGCCAATCATAATCTGCTTGAATGTTGAAACTTTCTAAGAGCCAAGTTCCCAAATTTTATCCTCACCTAGACTACAATGTTTATGGGCCAACATCAGGATTCCCACCTCACCTTTACATTAATAACAATGGTCAATGTAACTTTATGACCTTCTTTTTCAGAGCCTTTTTAAAGTAATTTCATCTGACAACCATCCAATTAAGAGCCATGGGATGTTTCATGACATGAAAGGTGGTATATAGACCCAAGTTGTTGTTTTAATAGTGTCTGCATGAGCTTTAGTGTTTAAGTTAATGCCCAAAACAAAAGTTAAATAATGATTCCCTATATCTTCCAGCTAAATAAAGCCGAGCCCTCCACCTCCATCATGTCTGCCCTCTCTAACCCTTGGACTTTGAAGCTAAGGAGGGTCCATTGCCCCTAGTAAGACCCTCAATATGTCTAGGCCATCCAAGCACAAATGCCTGTGTGGTCATTCAACCAAATGTCCATGGGCCCCACTTCTGAGCCGACTCCCAGCAGCCTTGCTGTGAAATCAACGATTCCATTGAGACATAGTAGGAGGAAGAGAAAGAAGAAAATCTGTTCAGGGAACTTTGGTGGCACAAGTAAAACTGCACTGCCCATGAAGTCTCGTGTTTTTTTATAAATATCACTGTTTTGGCACTACATCTGTCAGTTTAAGTGTCGGTGTAGCCCTGATTGTAACTGTGCCATCATGATGCCTATCTTTATATCCACAGAGGGTATACCATGGATTAAAGTGTTGAGAGTCTGCTACAACATATGGAATCAAGATGAACCAGGTGTATATTGGGCAATGGTTTTTGCTGGTACCATTGCCCCTCATCCTAAAATATCCCTAAGCTTTCCTTTACCTGTGTGTCCAACAGTGCTGATGCAAATGAGGTGGTCAGCATATTTATTTTTCACTTATGGGACAAGGGCATCACTGAGTGGCCAGCATTTATTGCCAGTCCCTAGTTGCCCTTGAGAAGGTGGTGCTAAACTGCCTTCTTGAACTGTTGCGGTCCATGTGCTGTAGCTTGACCCACAATGCCCTTAGTGAGGGAATTCCAGGATTTTGACCCAGTGACAGTGAAGGAACAATGATATATTTTGAAGTCAGGATGGTGAGTGGTTTGGTGGGGAATTTGCAGATGGTGGTGATCCCATATATTTGCTGCCCTTGTCCTTCTAGATGGAAGTGGTTGTGGGTTTGGAAGGTACAGTCTGAAATCTTGTAGATAGTACACACTGTTGGTGATTGAGGGAGTGGATGCTTGTGGATGTAGTGCCAATCAAGCCGGCTGCTTTGTCTCGGATGGTGTCAAATTTCTTGACTGATGTTAGAGCTGTACCCATCCAGGCAAGTGGGAAGTACATCTGGGACCTTTGTGTAGACTGCGAAGACCCGATGTGTTAGGAACATTAGAGATTTGGGACCCGTCAGGTCTGTGTCCTGTACAGCGTATGATTCCATGTGTAGTATTCTCTCCCTTTAAAGGGCTTCACATTGGTAGGTCCTACAGCTCACAAGTCAAGGCACTTTCCCTGCCCATTCTGGGTGTGGTCACAGCCATTTTCTTTCAGTTTCCTGCACAATAAAGGGGGACAGCGAGTGCTCTTTGGCTAGTGGTTTCTAGCTTCTGCCGCTACATGTCAGTGAAGACATAAACATCCAGATACACCTTCCTGGTAACTCTACCTGTGAACCCAATGAGCCTCACACCTCCCCTCCCATATATAGAAGCCCCTATCTGCCCACCTTTACCCCTAGCCCCTGGAATATTAGGTGATCAAGCCATGTGTGGCCATACACTGTTCCCGCTTTAAGCCATTTAGCTTCTGACCATGGACAAACACCCCCCACTCTCCCCACATGACCCATGCTTAACTATCTACCCCCTTAGAAATAATGCTGCACCCCCTTCACAACTGTGAACTCCCCATCCCCCGAGCCTGCAGAACATAATTCCAAAGAATAGGTTCCCGAGTTTCTTTCTCATAGCTGCGATCATATCTTGTCCCTTCATACGGACTTCCCTTTAGTTTCTATGGAAACTGTGAACTGACAGTGGCACATCCCTTGAGTGTCAAAACCGGACCAGCCCTGGCTCAGAGGCACCCAGATGCCTGACTGATGTCTGTACATCTCCCCTGCCACTTTAGCACTGTCTTCCAGATGTCTGCTGTGGAGTCATTCCAACCCCTGAACAGAAGAGATATGCACCCACTGTCTGGGATCACCCTGACTGATTTTCCAATATACAGGACTAGCATTGGAGGCTGCCCTTTATTAACTGAGCCAGGACCCCTGACCAACGAGTGCCTCCATGGGTTTCAGTGAGGACTGCTCCCCTAAGACTTTGAGATATGGCTGCCTGCTTGCTGCACATGCAGTGAATTTGCTGCAGAAAATGCTGTTACATGGTGTAGGTGTGAGATTGATGTGGCACACTGCTGTGCAGCAAGATATACACCCCTTGACTGAAGATGACTGATGAGCAAGTCAAGCTGCCTGGTTGTGTGACAGCACTAACAGACATGGCAAGTCAAGGGAGGGATGCTGTGAGCATCCCGGTAGGCGCAAACTGAAGGAGAGCTAAAAGAGTAAATGAGCAGCCCTGGAACGCACCCTGTCCAATCCGTGAACTGGGTGCTTGTTCCTGTGCGCAAAGTATCCTTGCAGCAGTCTTTCAGTGCTAGATGACAGCGCACCGTGCAACTGCGGGTCTATGCATCCTGCTAGTGGATTAGAGAGGTGACATAATAGTCACGAGAGGGTAGCGAATGTTGGATGCCATCATTTGGATACAAGGGGCATTTGCAACTGGTGCCCATGGTTCCTGCCTTTAGATCATGTTTGGTGCTTAGCAACAAGGTGGGTGGTCAGAGTCAGCAGTGAGCTGCAGTGGACAGCTAAACACTCCAACGTCCATGTCAAGGATTCTTAACACCTAGCTTGTTCAGTGTGTTTGGTAAGTTAGAAAGCTGAATATTAATGAGGCAAGTTATGACATTAATGAAGTGTTTAACAAGCAATAATCACCTTTAAATGATGACTTATTGCTTCTAGCAAGAAACTCCATGCCGCTCCTCAAATTTCTCACTTAATTCTTTTACAAATCTCACCCAAGCTCACATCATTCAGACCGATGTAAGATTCAACCCATTTGTGTGTTTTATTTTAAATGCTTGCAGGAGTTTTGCAGAACAAGACTCATGTTGGAAATCTTCTCCTACACATTATGTCTGGACACAAAATTTCACCAAAACAATGAGGACGAAAGGTTAGCCCAAAACACCAAAGGTTATCCCAAAGCACTCTTGAAGCTCTGATCATGCAGGATGCTCCACCTCCTCCTCCTTTAAGATTCTTCCCAAAAGTCACCCATTTGGAAAAACATTTGTTGTGCTTCCTAATATCATCTTTGGTTTAACTTGTGTGTTTTTGTATTTTATTATTTTTATACTAATGTTGGACATTTTCCTAGGTTGAAGGCATTATAGAAATGTTTGTTCTTGCTGTTATCTCTTTTGTTCACTACAAAGTGGAATACATTTTACAGTCAAATATAGACAAGTGAGCCAAACTCTACCACTGAGTAATCACAAGTCAAACTCTCTTTTACTATCTCTCTATCACATTGATCTTCACACATTCACAAATTACTGTCTTCAACCTCAGCATTAACATCTTTCCTGCAGCTACTGATTACTCCGTAACAGTGTTGTACATCAGGCATTATGTATCTTATCCATCTTGTTTATTTTCGGCTAGCAAGAAGAAACCATTTTTGTTATTCCCATGGCATGTTAATTGACTGCAACCTGAAACTGCAGGAATGTAAAATGGAGAAAAAAAAAATGTTAAACGCAAGAAAAAAATTCTCACGGCCAATAGTGCAGAATTAGATACCTTTCAGTTATACTGGTACTCTTACAAACAACATTGTGTACTTTATGGCTGTTTTACTTTCCTATTTTAATTATCCCACTTTTGGTGAAGGCAGTAATTCATCAAGTTATGTCAGGACTACAAAATAGGAACAGGCCAGTCAGCCCAACTGACGGATGCCAGTCACTGTGGTCCACATCAGTCTCCTCTTTGTCTCAGCCTGTATTTCTTGTGCTTAACTAAATTCCCCTTCTATGATCTTTTATATCAACTATTATTTCTGGCAGTAGTATGCCCCATTCTTACAATTCTTTGCATAAAGAACCTTCTTCCAGATTCTCTTTAGATTAAATTGTGCCGAGCATTTATTTATCAGTTCTGCGTAAGGTCTTCCTGACCTGTGGAAACATCGTTTCTACATCTACCCTCTCACAACCTTTTTAACATCTTAAAAACCACTACCTGAGTAGGTCTTTAATTTTCTCTTTTCTTGAGAAAAATACACTAGCCTATCCAGTCTTTCATATTGTGATGGGTTTTGAGAATGAGTGAGACTTCTTTAAAATGGCATTGAACATTACAGCTGGTTTAGTCTACCATGAACGGAGAGTAGGAGAACAGCGATAAGCAGCAAGCTACAATAGTTCACCCCACAGGAATGCAGGGGGGAAAATCCCAGACTCAAATTAGAAAAACTAAATTTACTAGGAGTTGAAACAAGACGAGAAGATTTGCCTAGCTTTAACCAAAGGGAAAGTGTCCAGGAAACCTAGCACAATTAAAGACAATCCTGCACTTAAAAGGTTTCAAGCTGGGAAAGTTAAAAAGCAGAATTATTTCTGACTAATTGTAGGAAAACTGAATGTCTGCTGCAAGGACAGTGCAACATTCACTTGTTATGTGTTGTGTTTTATTATTTGTTTTAAAGGTTGAAAGAATAAGATTCTAATCCTTGGTTTTAAGTATAAGTTATCTACAAAAATAATATTTAGTCAATATTGTTTACAGTTTTGAATTACACAAAGTCCTAAAATGTAAAACCTGATATCCTTTCAGCTATTTAAGGAAATTCAAATTTCTTTTTGAAACTATTGGTCTCCAGGCAGATCATAACTGTGCGTTTCCCAATTACTTGGTATCCTTTGTACAGTGTAGGGATGGATTTTATGGCCCATGCAATGGGCTTTCAGACTGGGGGGTCCTGTGGAATGTCAAAGGTGCATACCCATTACATACCTACTCAGCCCTGCACCCTCCTCAGTTTTATTTCTTATTTGTTTGGCAGGGTAAGTTTTGGCAGGGTAAGTGTTGGCAGCTTGCCTGCTCATGGAACAATTAAGGCTCACTATTGCTGATGTAATTGAAACTATCAGAGACAAAGGCCGAAACCAAGTATTCAACTCAGCAGCTCTCACGGTGCACGCAAGGTGCAGAGAAAGGATGGGTGTAGCTCCTTAAAATATCCTAAGCAACTGGCTGTTTCCTCTGCACCCCTGCCCATTGGCACTGATGAGTTCCTCTCCTAATTTGGTCCCATCACCTGTATCTTTTAGTCTGACCCCAGAGATCACACTGGGTACTAGCACTGATTTTTTCCCCCCCACTGGCTTTGATTCCTCATCAAAGGTGCAACAGCAAGCACTGTTTCTGGCATTTTTAGCAGATGGTGGAATGGGAGCAGAAGACCAGCCTTAAAATGATTAATGCTCCTCTAAGCATATAAATGCCTGCAGGGTCAGCCACCAGAGCTGTGGCAAAACAAAGTGATAAAATCAATTTTTCTGAACTTTTGTGAAATTTAGCAGTTGGGATGATGTTAAGTTTTCAACTGGTCACTTTCAGCAGTTCAAAATGAACAAGTCAGTTTGCACAGAGAAAGAGAGAGTCAAAGAAGGTGGCTCCATCTTGCAAAAGTGCTGTTGGCTGGTTCCATATATTTGGTGTGAGAGTTGAGCCCGTGGGATCCAGTCAGATGGTTGGAAACTGAAGGCTGATAGCTTGAGCTTGCTGTTTTAGTCAGATGCTTAGAAGTAAGGGGAAGACACTTTGTTGGGAACACCACTGCTACTGCCCAATCTCCATGCAGTTAGGTTTCAGTAGTCTCGAGCAGGTGATGAGGCTGTGACACACAGAGACACCGAGAGACACAGCAGCAGACAAAGATGTCACCATACAGCTAATACATTGCTCTAGCGCCAAGGAGTAGTGAGGGGAATCTCCCCTTTGCCTTCTTCTCTAAGGAGAACAGGACCAACCTGTCCTATTTATTTACACGACTCAAGTTTCTCATCCTTGGAACCATTGCTGCAAATAATTTCCACACTCTTGCCAGTGCATTCATATCCTTCCTTTAGTGTTGCACCAAGAACTGTATATAGCACTCCAGCTGAAGTGTAACGAGTGTATAAGTTCAGCACAATCTCTCGGCTCTGTGCCCCGTTAATAAAACCCCGGATACTGTATGTTCTTTCATTCATCATTCCAACTTCAAGTATCAGTGAAAATATATAATCCGGTTAAGTATTGCACCTCCTGTTTTATATTGTTGTCCATGTTCTTTATACTTCATGCTTCTCTACCTTGAACTTCTGCCATTTATCTGCCCACTCCAACTTGTCAATGTCCTTTTGGAGTTCCACACACTTTAAAACTTACAATGCTTCCAAGTTTCATACATCTGCAAATTTTGAAATTTTCCCTGGCATGCCAAGATCCAAGTCATTAAATGTATATCAGGAAAAGCAAGGGTCCCAATGCCAACTCCACCACCAGCCATCTGCCAGCCTGAAAATTAGCCATTGGCTACCACTCTGTTTCCTATTAATCAGCTAATTTGGCATCCACAATGCTCCTGTCCCTTTTATTCCATGATCTGTAACTTTTCTCAAGTCTGTTCTGTGGCACTGTATTGAATGACTTTTGAAAGTTCGTGTATACTACATCAATCAAATTTACCTCATTGATTTTTGTCATTTCTTCTAACATACAAGTTAAACATGATTTCCTCTTTGGAAATCTATGCTGGCTATTCCTAATCAAACTACAGTTTTTGATGCGACCATCAATTTTGTTTAGAATAATTGTTTTTTGAAGCTTCTTACACCAAAGTTCACATAAATCAAAGTTAGTATGTTGGTACAGCAAGTGATGAGGAAGACACATCAAATGTTGTCCTTTTTTGCAAAGGAATATAAAAGTGGGATGTTTTTCTGTACCTGTACAGGGCATTGGTGAGACCATTCTGTACTCTGTACAATTTTGGTCTGTTTATTTAAGAACAAATATGTTTGTTGCCACTTGGCTACCAGGAATGGCAAGATTTATCTTGTATGGAAGAAGCTTTGATAGATAAGCATATAGGTATTTAGAAAAAAAAAGGGACCTTATTAAGGCATGTAAGATCCTAAGTGGGACTTGAAAGGATAGATGCTAAAAGGATGTTTCCCCATGTGGGAGAGACTTGAACAAAGAACCACAGTTTAAAAATAAGAGATTTTTCATACAAGGTGGAGATGAGGAAGGTTTCTTCCTCTCACATAGTTGAGAGTCTTTAGAATTCTCTTTTCCAGAGAGTGGTGGAGGCAGAGTCATTTAAGATTTTAAAGGCAGAGGCAAATTAATTGTTGAGTAACAAGGGATACAAAGATTTTCAGGGGAAGGTGGAAATATGGAGTTAAGGCCATAATCCAATCTTACCTAATGGCAGAGCAGGATCAAGGGACCAAATGGCCTACACTCTCTCCTGATTTGTATGTTTGTATCCTCTCCCTGACACAGTTCAATTTGTACACACATATGCATCTGTCTCAGGCTTGCTTCAGTGCTCCAGCAACGCTCAGTGCAAGCCAGAAGAACAGCACCTCATTTTTCACTTGGGAACCTTAGAACTTGAGCTCTCCCTATTCTTGTGACAACCCCCACACACCAGGACTTGTTATCACATAGCCTGATGTTAAAGCAACTTGTTGTTAACCACTAACAATCCCCATTAATAGCTATTCACCCTCCTAGCCAGATTGTTATCCACTCCTTTGTAGGTCCAACTGTACTTCTCTCTCTTTGGGCTCTAACCCCACCTATCCTTTACTCATTATCCTCTCCCTGCACTCAGTCTTCTACATAAAAACCAACATTTTCTGATCTAACATCAGTTCTGAGGAAGGATCACTCGATCAAAAACATTAATTCTAATATCTGTCCACAAATGCTGCCAGACCTGATGAGCTTTTCCATTAATTTCTGTTTTGTTTCTGATTTACGGCATCAGCAGTTTTTTCGGTTTTTATTTGGACCAGGAGTTTTACCCTCTAAATTTGATTTGTTTGCCAATTACCTACCTGTTTGAATCTTAAACGTCTTCACAGCTTTTTTGATTTCTTTTTCTAATTAATATCAGCTTATTAGTCACCTTGTTAAATACTGAGGCAAAGTAATGATTTGATATGTCTATAACTGTGCACTCATTTCCTGCAAGTTAGCTTGCTTAGTGGTTACATTCTTAGCCTGAATTTTCTTGTATTTAAGTTACTATAGAATGCTTTGCTTTTCCTTTTTCATATTCTTTCATTAGTCAATACCTGAAACTTGGTTCCACTGGTGATGGAAGCCTTTGTATTTTTATCAGTATTCTTGTGGGAGCATCTCATTCATCCTCGCACAACTACCACTGGTTATTAATCTGTGATACACGTGTACAAAGATGAATTCCACAACCTGCACAGACTTTGCAGGAACAACATATTGGGTATCAAAGAAAAATAACTTTTGGACATAATCCAAAGGAGCAGTCAGGTTGGATGGAATCTCAGGTTCCAACATTATGCACTTGGGAACCTTAGAACTTGACCTCTCCCCTATTCTTATGACAACCCCCACACAACAGGACTTGTTATCACATAGTTATCATTTGTGAAGACATCAGACTAATAGTAACTAATTATGATAACATTTAATTCTGAGACTGTGTCACAGCATTTTATAACAGCCAATTAAATATTTAATGATTATGAACTAATTGAATGCAATTTCAACAGGACACTTTGGTTTCCTTCCAACACATCTCTCCAGGCTATGAAAGGCTTTCATTCATTTTTATGTAATTGTATTCTGATAGAGTGGTGGGTGAAGTTGGATACAACAAAAAGTGTCTATCTGGTGAGAATGCAGAAAACTAGTTATCAAGTATTATAGATCAGACCAGATCATATGCTGTTTACAATGAGTAAGTCAACTTGAATCAGACTATTATATTGTTGGAGACATGACAAGGCTCTCAATTAATGAAACATTATTTCCCCTTGATCAGAGCAATGAAAGCTGCAAGAATGTCTCCTTTCAATATTTGATGTTCACATACACTGAGTTTCTGTGTTAACTTTATACATTGTTGTCAAGAAAGTTCCAGATCTTACTTCAGGCCTTGCAGAGGTTTCAGCATGCCATTGTGCATAATATTGAAATTGCATCTAATTTTATAATTCAACAGTGATACCACTTCCTCCTGTGTTCTGTAATGGTTTTACTTATGGCAAATGTTTTAGCACGACACTTTCACGTCTCAGTACGCACATATTAATTTTTCAATTTAACCATCAGTCTCTTTCCGGTTTCAGTTTAGTAATGTTTGTGGGATAACCAAATTTGATTAACAGATTATGTGGACTATCTTTAAAGATTCTAGGGTGGGACCCCTTAAGGACTTGCAAAAATATTTGTAACATCAATGAAAACGGCAGCAGTGGCAACATCACAGAAAGCAAAGTTGAATGAATGGTCTTAATCATCATCTTAAAGAAGATCACATTTGCTTGTTTCTAATGGAACTGCCCAATCAACCATTAAGCTATGTCCAAATCTCCCCCCTCACACACCAAGAAATAGTCTTGATAATAGCAGCTTTTTAAAATGGAAAAAATTTCTTCAATGGCTCAGGAGGCTTATTCAATGAATAACTGTGGCATTCAAAACCGTACATTTTCAGTTTTAAGTCTAGTTGTTATTTTGTTAGGTTTTTTTTTCCCCCCACAGATGTCAATACAGCTGATACAGCTGGCTTTGGAACCCATAAGGAAAAATCAGCAAAGATTTCCATTCATGATCAGAATGTTGTTGGTTCAAGTCCCATACCAGGATCAGAGCACAAAAAGCTAAACCAGCTCTCCAATGTGGTATTTGAGGGGTGTCTCATTGTTGGAGGTGTCTGTTTTCAATTGATTTGTGAAATCGGGGCCCTGTCATCTAAGATGGACATAACTCATCCTATGGCACTATTTTGAAGGTACAGAAGAGACCTTTATTCAGGGTCTTGCCCATGCTGTATTCATCCTTTAATTAATATTGCAAAAGTGGATTATCTGATCATTATCAGAGGTTATTTGTGGGAGCTTGCTGTGCACAAATTCGCTGCTACATTTCAAACATCACAACAGCAATTACACTTCATTTCATTTGGAACACATTATGTTCATGAAAAGGTACTATTCAATACAAAGACAAATATTTTAACTATGGTGACATCTTCTGGCAACACACATGCTACTGGTGGATGAAGAGAGTTTTGCATCAACTATAATGGTATCCCCCCCAATATCCAACTTCTAAGACTGCAGTATTAGTTTGATGCTCCATTTTGGAGACTAAAACTCTTTTTTCTATGTTTTAAAGACTTGAATCTCTTTAACTTAGATTTTGATCATCATAAAAATGTCAAAAACCCATTATCATGAAATCTTAGAATCCCTATAGTGTGAAAGCAGGCCATTTGGCCCATCAAGTCCACACTAATCCTCTGAAGAACATCCTACCCAGATTCACCCCACTAACCTATCCCCATATTCCTGCATTTTCCATGGCTAATCAGCCTAACCTATCCATCCCTGGACACTATGGGCAATTTAGCATGCCCAATTCACTCAACTTGTACATCTTTGGACATAATGGTAGGATGTGTAGTTTTTTTAACAAGAAAGGCATGTGTTCTCAAAACTATTAATGTAAAATATTTACAAACCAATAAAGTCCTGTGAATCCTCCCTAAAATTGTGTTTCTAGACAAGCTGGACACCACCAAGGCAAAGTATCTTACTTAACTGGCACTCCAACCACTAGTTTCAACATTCCTTCCATTCACCATTGACACACAGTGGCAGCAGTGTATACTATCTACATGTTGCACTGCAGTAACTCATTTCTTTTCCTTTAATAGCATATTAAAAACCAATGACCTCTCCCACTTATAAGGATAATAGATACATGGGAACACCTACCACCTGCACGTTTCACTCCCAAGCCACACACCATTTTGACTTGGAACTTTCCAGCTGTCCCTTCACAGTCAATGGGGAAATGCCTGGAACTTTGTCCCTCAAAGCACTGTGGGTGTATCTAGACCACATGGACTGCAGCAGTTCAAGGAGGCAGCTCACCACTACCTTCTCCAGAACAATTAGCAATGGGCAATAAATGCTGGCATGGTGTTATGATCCCAGCTGATGGTTATACTCAAGTCAGATCCCAAAGTGAAACCTGGCTTGATAGATCATAAGTTTTATATTTGCAATACAGTTACCATAGCGGTATGTCACTGATATTATTCACAAGAGGTTGCCAATGTACTTTTAACAAAAGTACAAAGTTTCGTACCCTCAAAAGGAATAAAAATTAAAGATATTCATAAGAAAGTTTGGAAAGATCTGATCAAAAACAGCAAAAAGAATCAAACTAGCCAGTGGTACCTACATCCCATAAGTGAATAATAAGGTTCTGGTAGCTTGTCCAGTCACTTAGCTTAAGCCACATAATTTCATGGATGTTCTCACACTGTGTTAAAAATAGTTTACGACCCTTTGAAAAAGTTACCTTCATTGAATTGTACACCAAAAACCCACTGACAACACAAGTTTCCAAATAATAACAATAGATTATGAACTTTCAACATGCCAGCAAAGACCACATCCCTTGAACAGAAATAAAGCAAATAGAATTATTTGCTTTAATTTGAAGGTGCTTCAGGATCAATACAGTTGTTACAATTAAGATCACTCCTAGCACTTTCAACTTGGACTCGGTACAAACAACAGACTTCACAGGAATAAAATATCCCAAGGCACATCATAGGAAAATTATAAAACAAAATTTGACATCAAGCCAAATAAGGAAACAATTGGCAGCGTACCAAAAACTCAGTGAAATAAGGAGATTTGATGGAACAACTTGGAGAGAAAAAAGGCTAGAAAGGATTAGAAAGGAAATAGCAGTGCCTAGGGTCTTGGTAGGTGAAGGCACAGCTCCCAAAAGTGCAACAATTAAAATAAAAGATGCACAAGAGACCATTTAGGAGGCATGCTTTGGGCCAAGGCAACTTTTATAAACAGATCTCTTTAAACTGAGAGTTTCTCTTATGTGCGACATGAATGAAACTTACATACAACAGGACTAACAATCATCCTTACATCTCAGTAATTTTGAGTGGGAGTCACATGTCCAGTACACTGTCACTAAAGTTTCACGCTAACAGACTACATAATTCAGGTTAACATTACTGGTCAAATGTATTGACAATTCTAAAAGTCAAACCAGATTAACAAAACAAAATTACAAATGAATAGATTAAATATGAAATGCATTGGAACTAAATTGACTGCTGAAAAAGGAAATGCCAGTGAGGTATTAAAGAGGTTTTTCCTATAGTGAGCAAAAGGAAGAAAGACATAGGCAGTTTTCATACAGCATGAGTCTGCTTGAGATAGAATGAATGAATATTTTTAATGCAATCCCATATTTTTTGTCAATAATAAATAAATTTAAAACAAATATTTCATATTCATATGTGATGGTAAAATTCTGGTTTGTGTGAAGTCATTGTGGTGATTCATTCTTAAAGCATTTGATTCAAAGGTAAGTTCCTCATATTTTGTTCCTTCTTTAATCTAATAGACACGTCTATTTCTTTAAGTCAATATAATTATTTATTTTTAATACAGATCAGCCAACTCCTATATAGTGTGTGGTTCCACAGGTGTTTGTGGCTTGCTGCTCCACATGACCACTGTTCATATGGAAGCTTACAGTCACACAAACAACATTATGACAAAGAAAACACACTGGTCTACAGTGGATTGCAATAAAGAAAACCTGCATAACTTCCCTTTTCTAATCATGGAACTGTCCTTTGCCCAGACCTTTCATTTAAACATCCAGTGAAGGAAGAAGTTATTTGGTCCATCATCCCTGTGCTCTTTTAAAGGGCTATTCAATCAGACTCACTCCTCTGAAATTTCTTCACAGTCTTGAAAATCTTTCCTGCCTGTCACAGCACTGAAATAGCCTCAATCAACATCTCAAATAAACGTCCTCTGTAAAAGTGACTATGATTCACACTCAAACTGTCTTCACTGAATTCTCTAAAGCCTACGGTACAGTCCACTGTGTCATCCTCCTCCAACACCAATAAGTAGAATGCCAGAGGAAATCCAAATAGCCATTATGTCATTGTTGGCATTTTAAAGGCAATTCACCTAGTACCACTAACTGTCTTACTCTGTTGCAAATTGTTTGCTTTTAAATCATAATTGGATTCTCTTTTGAAAGCCTCAATACAATTTTCCTCCAGCACACTCTCAGGCACTGCTTTCCAGATCCTAAACATTTGCTGTGTAAAAAGATTTTCCTCATATGCCCACTACTTCTGTCAATCACATTAAATTAGTGTTCTCTAAATCTCGATCTTTCCTTCAAAAGGTAACAGTTTCTTCCTATCAACTCTGTCCAGACCCCTCACAGCTTTGAATGCAGCTAGCCTATATTGTCAATTTTAAACCCATCAAGTGTTTCAAATACCTCTTGTTTCACCACAACAATGACATCAGCATGTTCTTGGTAAAGTCAGATGCACTGTATTCATACAATACTTCAGCTCTGTCACCCTGTATCCATGCAGAAAATGTCTTTTAGTACCATAATCAGCCAGACATTATCGCTCTTGTAGATGTGTGAATTCCCTCTTGTGTCAACCTCTGCTCAGTTTCGTATTACTTCTGTTTTTCTTTATTCATTAACCTTAGAACCTTCTACACTGAACATATTCCCAATGCATTATCAGGCATCTGCCATATATAACTTCTTGCCTTATTTTACTATTTAAGTGACAATCCCAGAGGTTTTGAATTTGTTTGTCTTACCTTTTTCCTTTTAGCTTAATTGTATCTGAAGTATCTCCTTTTTAAAGGCACCCCATTGTTCGTTACAGTTTTGCCAATCGATCTTTGAATCCAATTGATCTCGATCTGAACTGTTTCCTTTTCCATATTCAAATTAAATGTTATAGCACAATAATCACTGTTGCCCAATTATTCCTCTTCTGGGACTTGATCTATTAGGTTCACCTCATTCTTCAGAACCAGGTCCAGCAAAACCTCCTTTCAATTCTTCGTATGTTCTATATTTCATGTGCCCACATGACTTGTTTAATAATAAACATAAGAACATAAGAACATAAGAATTAAAAGTAGGAGCAGGCAATTCAGCCCTTCGAGCTGGCCCCGCCATTTAATACAATCATGACTGATCTCATCTCAGCATCAATTCCACATTTCTGCCCAATCCCCAAAAGCCTTTAACCTGCTACTAATTAAAAATCCATCTTTCTTCTCCTTAAATTTATTCAGTGTCCCAGGTTGCCAACCAGAAAAAGACCCATTTATCCCAATTGTCTGCTTTGACCATTCTCTATCCAAACTAATGTCTTACTCTGAACATCTTGTGATCTCACCTTGTGTATTAATCTTTTCTATGGCATCTTATCAAATACCTTCTGGTACTCCAGACATATTACATCTACAGAACCCCCCATTATCTACTTTATTGGTTACATTTTTGAATAGCTGTAGCAAATTTGTCAAACACGATTTACTCTTCATAAAACCATAACAATTCTGAAGGATTATGTTTTGACTTTCCAAATGTCCCATTACTACTTCTTTAATAACGGATTTTAACAAATACCCAATGGTAGACAATAAACTAACTGATCTATAGTTTCCTACTTTCTGTCTTCCTCCTTTTTTGAGCAATGGTGTTAAATTAGCATTTTTCCAATCCACTGGAACTTTTTCAGAATCCAGGATGTTTTGGAATATGATAACCAATGCACTCTCTCTATTGCCACTTCCTTTAACTAGGATGTAGGCCATTAGGCTCTGGGGACTTGTCTGCCTTTAATCCCAGTGGTTTATTCAGTACTTCTTCCCGATAGTGATAGCAATTGTTTTATATTCCTCCTTTCGATAACCTCTGCATTACCTATTACTATTGAGCAGTTTCAGAGTTGTCCACCGTGAAAACGGAGACAAAATATTGATTTATGGGCTCTGCCATTTCAGTGTTCCCCATTATTAACTCCCAGTCTTGTTCTCTAAGGGACCAACATTCACTTTAGCTACTCTGTTCATTTTTATACACTTATAGAAGCTTTTGGAATTTGTTTTTATATTTTGATCTAGTTTTCTTTCAGAATTTACCTTTGTTCTGCTTATTGCTGTTTTTAAAAACCCTTCATTGGCCTTTAAAATGTTTCCCAATCCTCTAACCTACAGCCGACCTTTTCAATATGCAATGCCTTAGTCTTTGCCTTACCTGTGCTTTCTGAGCCATGGCTGATTTTTCCCCCTCACATAAGCTTTCTTCCTCTCTAGAATGTATTTTAGATGTGAGGAATTGAATATCTCTTCAAATGTCTGCTACTGTTTGTCAACTGTCCTATCTTTAAAAAACAACTAATCATTCAGCATCGTTAAATAAGATCTAAATGGCAGATTATAGAATCAAACAACAGAGAAACAGATCATTTAGTCCATTGTATCTATACCTGTTCTATGCAACACCTATCACTTGGTTCCATTTCCCTATACTTTATCCATATCACTGTATTATTTTCCTTTTACAAGTACACTTCATTTCCACATTGAAAGTTACTACTGAATCTGCTTCCTTCAACCTTTCATCAATACATTCATATTGCACTTGCTGAGTATGACAATTTCTCCCGGTAAATCACTTCAAGGCCTTGACACCTTTTCTGTAGAGCAGTGCCAAGAATTCGACAAAATATTCCAGCTGAAGCTTAACTATTGATCAACAAAGTTTGAACAAAACGTCCTTGCTTTTGTACTGCATGCTTCTATTGAGAAATCCAAAGATCGTATATGCATAAGTAATAGCCTATTGGATCAGTAAAGACTTGCTTCCTTTATAACCATTTCTGTTGTTAAAATACTTTATTTAATTATATAATACCAACCAAGTTTCCATGGCACTTATATTCAATTATTAAATATCAAATATTCATGCTCCTGTGCAAATCTTAGGCCCATGATTTCATGTTACATTACTAATACGGAATTACGCCTTGCGAAATATACCTATTAACTAGGGCTGCCACAAACATCTTTTATGTCAATTTGAGAAGTTATTCTGGATGGTTGATGCAAACCAGTATAATGCATTCTGATTACAGGAATGAGAAACTGGTGGAATTTAACAGAGAAAACAGCGAGCCAAGTAATGAAGGAATGGCTTCAACATAGGAGATTGGATCCTGGGTTGAAACAAACAATAATACAAAGACCTGAATTCTGCGGTTAATTGGATTATCAATAAAAGAATCTGGAATCCCCATTTTAAATTTTTCTGGTAATATGGCTGCGCCACAGTTTAAATTTTCAGTCAATAACAATCCAATTAGAGTAAGGAGACCCTTGTAAATGTGATAATACTTTTACAGAGGGATCTTGGGGTTCAAGTCCACGGGTCCCTGAAAGTGGCGTCACAAGTTGATAGGGTAGTAAAGAAGGCATATGGCATGCTGGCCTTTATTGGTCGGGGAATTGAGTACAACAGACAGGATGTCATGTTCGATCTTTCTAAGACTTTGGTTAGGCCACACTTAGCATATCGTGTTCAATTCTGGTCACCACATTACAGGAAGGATATGGAGGTTTTGGAGAAGTTCCAGAAGAGGTTTACCAGGATGCTGCCTGGTATAGAGATTATGAGCTATAGGGAGCAGCTAGAAAAACCTCAGGTTGTTTTCTCTGGAGCAGTAACTTAAAACTCACGGTATTATGGTCACGTCATGGGAATTTTACATGATGACATGACTGGTCTGGAATTGGGAGAGTGAGCATTCCCGAATAAGTGTACATGTGCAGTTGGGTGCAGTTGCAGGGGTCAGCAAACAGTTGCCTACATATAAATGACTTGCATGATGAAACCAAATGAAACATTTCCAAGTTTGCTGACGTTACAAAACTAGGTGGGATAGTGAGTATTGAGTAGGATACATGGAGTCTTCAGGGTGATCTAGACAAATTGAGTGCGTGCGCAAACACGTGGCAGATGCGATGGAGCATAGATAAAGTTATACACTTCAGTTTGAAAAGCAGAAAAGCAAAATATGATCTAAATGATGATATATTGGGATACGTAGATGTGCAAAGGGAACTGGTTGTTCTTGTACACCAGTCAATGAAAGCAAACGGATAGGTACAGCGAGCAATAAGTGGAATGTGTGCCTTCATCACAAGAGGACTTCAGTTCAGAAGTAGGGATGACTTTTTGCAGTTATACAGGGCCTTGGTAAGACTACACCCGAATTATTGTGTGCAGCTTTGGTCTCCCTACCTTACAGAGGATATATTTCCCAATGACAAAGTGCAACGGAGGTTCACTAGGTTAATACCAGGGACGGCAGCATTGTCATAAAAGGAGAGATTTGTTTAGCTGGGCCTATATTCGCTTGAGTTTAGAAGAATGAGAGGGGATCGGATTGAAATGTATAAAATTCTAACAGGACTTGACAGACTAGTTTCTCCCGGTTGCGGAGTTTAGAACCAGGGTCACAGTCTCAGGATGTGGAGTAGGACTTTTAGGACGGAGATGAAAAAATATTCCTCGACTCACAGGAGTGGTCGACTTGTGGAATTTGCTACTACTGAAAGCTGTAGGGGCTGAGTAACCAAATATATTCAAGGAAGAGACTGAAATATTTTTAGATATTAAATACATCAAAGGGTGTGGAGAGAGACCGATCATATGGAAGTGAGATAGAGGATCAGTCATGATTGTATTCAAATGATGGACCAGGCTCAAAAGGCTGAATGGCCTATTCCTGCTCCTAGTTTCTAATGCTTTTCTTTTTCTGTTTGCAATGGTTCTTTTTCCCCAATGGTACATCCCCAATCTCCAGCTTCTGCCCAAACGACAGAAAAAGGGATTGCGCTGATGTCAAAGAACCAGAAAAAAAAACAGCCATCCAACTTGTTTGAATTTGGAGTTCAATTAGAACGGTCCCGACCAGAAACGTCGGCTTTCCTTTTCCTCTGATGCTGTCTGACCTGCTGTAGTCCTCCAGCTCCACACTGTGCTGACTCTGACTCCAGCATCTGCAGTTCTTGGTATCTTCAATTAGATAATTAACCTTTTTCTATTCCTTTTTTTGCAAAATCCATAAATATGGAAAGTGACAACCTTCTTTGGAGACAGCAACAACATTTTATTTGGCATAAATAAGACTGTCATCTGCTGACGTCTGGGCAAAATCAAAATACAACAACATTGCACTCTAGATAGAAGCACGTTTTCCATGTAAATTTTCCTAGTCTGCTGAGGATGATGTGGCACCAGTAAATGGAATACATAAAATATCCACAAATTTCTTGCTCAGTGAATCACTTCCTGTAACTTGTACATAGCAATATCTGTGGAGATTAACTTAACCCAATCAATGCCTAACCAGCATTTCAATGAACCCAATTACAAAAGGTCATTGCATCATTTATGCCCATCCAAGCCACATCAAACTCTGAAACGATGGGCTTCCCAAACCTTGTCACTGGTACAGTGAGCCTACTTTCTTCCAACCAGCACTGATGTCCTGGGAACCCAACTGTCTTGGCTAGAATGCGAGGAACTATTGTTTTACTTGTCCTCTTGAAGCTGTCTATTTCCTTGTTTCCACAGAAAATTGTGTGTTCTCAAACTTTACTGGACTGCTGTTGAAGTTTCATTTTGATAAAACATTTAGTCAATGAAAGCCCAAACCATCAGGTCAGCTGTCCATCCTTTCCATGAGGATAACCACAACAGGAATCAAAATGGTATAAATGAAGCAATAAAGGTGAAAAGTAATGCATAGAGGTCATAACATTTAGCTTGGTGTTTGTTAATTAGCAAAAAAACACACACAAACTTAAAATAGGGTTTCCAAGGATTCTTAAGACGATGGAATCAGGTTCTTCAGATCACTTATCTGACTTGACTTATATCACCACTGTCATGTTAATGTGAAAAGTGGAAATGATTTTTACCAACAATAAAGTGGTAGTGTTACAGCAGCTTACTTTTCACAAGACCATAAGAAATAGGAACATGAGTAGGCCTTTCGGCCTCTGGAGTCTGCATTGCCATTTAGTAGGATCGTGGCTGATCCAACACTCCCCACGTCCATTTTCCTGCTTTTTCCATATAATCCTTGATTCCCCTCCTGATCGAGAATCTATCCATCTGAGTCTGAAATATACACAAGGACTCTACCCCTACAGCTCTCTGTGGTAAGGAGTTCTAAGGACTCAAAACCATCTGAGAGAAGAAATTCCTCCTCATGTCACACTTAAATTGGCACCCGTTTATTCGGAGACATCTCGGAGTGTAGGTTCATAGTTCCTTGAATGTGGAGTCACAGGGCGATAGGATAGTGCAGAAGGTGTTTGGTATGCTTGTCTTATTGTTCAATGCATTGACTATAGGAGTCAGGAGGTCATATTGCAGCTATACAGGACATTGGTTAGCCCATTTTTTGAGTATTGTGTGCAATTCTGGTCTCCCTCCTATAGGAAGGTTGTTGTGAACCTAGACATGGTTGAGAAAAGATTTACAAGAATGTTACCAGGGTTGGAGGGTTTGTGCTATCGGGAGAGGCTGAATTAGCTGGAGCTATTTTCCCTGAACCTTCAGAGGCTGAGGGGTGACCTTACAGAGGTTTATAAAATCATGAGGGGCATGGATAGGGGAAATAGGCAAGGACTTTTCCCTGCATTGGGGTCATCCAAAGCTAGGGGGCACAGATTTAAGGTGAGAGGAGACAGATGTAGAAGGGACCTAAGGGCCAACTTTTTCAATGGAGGGGGTGGTGCATGTATGGAATGAGTTGCCAGAGGAAGTGGTGGAGGCTGGTATGATTACAACATTTAAAAGGTATCTGGATGGGTATATGAATAGAAAAGGTTTCGGAGGGATACGGGCCAAATGCTGGCAAATTGGACTAGATTTATGCAGGATATCTGGTCAGCATGAACATGGATTGAAGGGTCTGTTTCTGTGCTGTATATTTCTATGACTCTGGTTCTAAACTCTCCCATGAGGGGAAAACATCCTCTCAGCATTTACCTTGTCAAGCCCTTTAAGAATCCTATATGTTTCAATGAGATCTGCTCTCATTCTTCTAAACTCCTGTGATTTTAAACACTACAACCATATTCCCTAACCTACACGCCTGCCTCCAACGTTCACTTATTAGAATTAGCATCCCTACAGTGTGGGGACAGCCCCTTTGGCCCAACAAGTCCACACCGACACTTGGAACATCCCACCCAGACCCATCCCCCTCCCCCTCCAACCCACACACCCTGGAACACTATGGGCAATTTAGCATGGCCAATCCACCTAGCCTGCATGTCCTTGGACTGTGGGAGGAAACCAGAGCACCTGGAGGAAACCCACACAGACACGGGTGAACATGCAAACTCCACACAGACAGTCACCTGGGGTTGGAATTGAACCCAGGACCCTGGCGCTGTGAGGCCGCAGTGCTGCCCCTTATTCAGTTGATATTGCAAAGGCATTTTAGTCTTTTAGGTGATCAATCTCAAAGAAGAAAGACTTGGATTTTTGGAGCATCTTTCACAATCTCAAAACCTCCTCGAGAGCTTTACAGTTACATATTTTTGGAGACACACTTACGTGAATATAGCACCAACAATAATTGAGACAACAGCACCTCCTGTGGTTGTACAAGGTTCCATCGTGTAAGTGTGAGCACATAGTCTGTAACATATATACTCATATATTCAATAACAGGTTACAATATCAGATATAAAACAGGGAAATCATTCAGTTCTTGCTAAAGACAGTAACTTCTCTAACAGTAAATGTTCATACCTACTGAATTCTCAGTCATACGGCGTGGAAACAGACATATGAACAGAATCTCTACTGAATATTTTTGGATGCAAATTTTTTCCACGAGGGGGAAAGACAGCCTGTGAATTATGTAGTCTTTGCTGGGGACGAGAGGGTTACACTTGCATGTACTGGACTTGATTTTTTTTGTACATCTATTGTATTAGTTACATTACATTTTCCATCCTCAGAATTTTTTTTTTGCCCACTTACCTAGTTTCACATAGCCTTTCCCTAGAGTGTGAACACTTTTATTCCCCCTCTCTTATTCTTCATAGAATCCCATAGAGTCCACACCGATCCTCTGAAGAGCAGCCCACCAAGACCCATCCGCCCTACCATATTCCTGCAACCTTGCATTTTTCATGGCTAATCCACCTAGCCTGCACAAATCCTTGGACACTATGGGCAATTTAGCATTGCCAATCCAACTAACTTGCACATCTTCGGACTGTGGGAGGAAACTGGAGCTCCCAGAGGAAACCCACGCAGACATGGGGAGAACATGTAAACTCCTCGCAGACAGTTGCCCAAGGCCGGAATTGAACCCAGGTCCCTGGCACTGTGCTAACAACTGAGCCACTGTACCATCCAATGTAAACACATACGAACAATGACCTACAGAAATACAAAGTGAGAATGTAATCTTCTGCAAAATTGTGATGGACTACATTATTAGCATGTAACCCAGCTAAAGATTCATTGTGGTACTAAGGAAACGTTGAACTGTCAGTTCTGCCATCATAAGAACATAAGTAGGAGGAGCAGGTGTAGGTCCTACTGTCCTCAAGCCAGCTCTGTAACTCCATAATGGCTGATTTCTACCATTATCCTGCCCAATATCCATAAGCCACAATAGGCTAGATTTTCATAATCTGATTCAGACCCAAATGGAGGCCACTGTCCAGAAAAAAAATGGCTCCGACATCATGCTTACTGATGTCCTATTCTGTCCATATCTAAAATCTGAATGAGGTTGCACTGCGGAATTTCTCATCAGGAATCAAATGTTGGGAATTTCTCAGACATCTGCGTAGCCATGCTGATCAAAAATAAACTGAAAATTAGCATAGTTCCACAAAATGAGCATTGCAAAAGTTCTTTGGTGTTGCAGAAATTTAATCTATTTCAAAACTCCCTGGAAGGGAATTGAAGCCTCTTTATGAAAGGTAGATAAACATATATATGCAAATATTTTTGTTTAAACAAAGCAATAAGTTGAAAAGTGAAAACTTATAATACCATAATATGAAGAGATGAAAATATTTCTCTGGAGCATTCATTTAATCAGTGCAAACTTCAGCATTAAAACCTAATATTAAAACAATTACTTCCCTACAATGTTTGTGCGCTGCTGTTGTATTTTTTTGTAGGAAGAGGTAAAAATTATTTTAGCATAGAGAAAGTTAATTTTAAAATAGAGGGCTCCAGAACATAAGTTAGCAACAAGGGAATCGAAATAGCGCTAGGGTACACACAAGGATCAGGATTGGAAACCTAAAAAATTGCCGCAATTTTTTTCATTAAGTATCCAGGGTAGTATTCATAAAGAACAGAGATAGATGATACATTGTATGACGCTGACTTTGGCTGCAATCCTGGAGACTGTATCCCTCCTCCCACTAATAAGATAAATCATTTGGTTCAAGCCACTATGTCTAATTTAAATACACATTTAAAAATATCAAATGAAGGTTTTATGTTGTAATAAGTGAGCGTGCTTAAAGTTCTGTACATTACATATTATTATAACATTGCACCACAGCTTTAATTTCAGTTGTGGTGAAGATAAGGCACAGAAACAGACTGAAGACTAAGTATTTATTCAGTGCAGACGCCGACTTTGGCTGCAATCCTGGAGACTGTATCCCTCCTCCCACTAATAAGAGAAATAATTTGGTTCAACCTACGATGTCGAATTTAAATACACTTTTAAAAATATCAAGTGAAGATTTCATGTTGTAATTAAGTTCTGCATGTTACATATTATTATTATTATAACATTGCACCACAGCTTTAATTTCAGTTGTGTTGAAAACGAGGCACAGAAACATTCTGAAGAGTAAGTATTTATTCAGTGCAGATGTAAAGCAATACCAGCTCTTTTTAAAACGAACTATTGTGCAAAACAGGGTGATACCAATAACCATGATCAACAACTTTCAATTCAGTTGTTTTGTCTTCAAGGGATTCCATTACTGCATTTTATTACAGAATATCAATAAGATATTGTTTGGCAATAACAGTTGATAAAAAAAAGGACTGGTGAGGAATAATTGCTAGCCTATTTATTAAAATAAAAGCAAAATGTACATCATAATAGGATTTTCATTCTTCATCTTAGTTTTGTGCTGCATAAAGTGTTTTTCATTTGGAATAATTCAATCTTTAAAGAAGATTAAAAAAAAACAAAGGAAGTTGTTAGTTCAGTCACCAGAGAATGTGCTGCATCACTGAGGAATGTTGGAATACAATTTGTTCAAAATATTGCTGACACGCTAACAACTAGTCCATTCATGGAAAATGAGAACCCAGGTCACATTAACCTTTAGAGAACAGTGGCATTTATTTACCAACTTTTAGGAAAAAAAAAGTGTTGAAGGTTGACCAACCATACTTGAACTGTGCAGCAGGACATCAAAACATGGGGGTGTGACCTCTGAAAGCTGTCTTAAATGATGGTGAAACTTGCCAGAGTGAGGTTTCATTGCTCAAAATGTTTTCCACTCCCTCTTGAAGTTGCTATTTGCTGCAAAGATGAAGACTCGGTCAGGCCAATAGTTCTCCAGTGACCTATCCACATAGACACTACTTAAAGTAAATTGGCAAGCTACTCAATCAGAGAGCATTACAGCTGAGCCTTGCGTTGAACTCACAACATACCATAATTGTTCAGAGACGCACCAGAAGGATTCATTGGATAACAATTAAGAACAATAATCCTGGTTCCTTTTCCTGATATCTAGCTTTGGGATTCTGAGTCTGGCTGTGGATACCAGACTACCTAATTTGGAAGTCATGTGCAGGTGAATAAATAAAAGGAATTAATTGAATTCCCTTACAAAACGAATGGACACTTGAACCATTGAATACCGATGTCTGCATTTTTACAAACCCACTTGAATTTTCCATTATATGTTGTTTCTCTAGAAAAATTTTAAAATATTGGAGAATAAAATTAGAATATTATATTTAATATAAAATCTTTTCAAAGTTTCTAAATGTCATGTCATTAATCTCTAATAAATATAAACTTCTACTCATTAGCCACATTGAAGACAACTAAACTTCTAACTGGAGATAGCAAGAACTACAGATGCTGGAATCAGGGATAACATGGTGTGGAGCTAGAAGAACACAACAGGCCGGGCAGAGTCAGAGTCAGAGGAGCAGGAAAGCTGATGTTTCAGGCTCCTGAATTAGATAAGCCAAAACATTTTGGATGATTACAGGGGGTGGAGGAAATTTTAGAAATAGGGAAGCGTGAAACCATGGAAGGATTTGAAAACAAAGATGAATAATATGGAATTTACAGATCTAGGAATTGGGACAATGTGTTGTCCCAGGACGTTGGCGAGACCTCTTTTGGAGTATTGTGTACAGTTCTGGTTGCTCTGCTATGGGAAGGATATTATTAAATTTGTGAGGGTTCAGAATAGATTTACCAGGATTTTGCCAGGACTGAAGGGTTTGAATTATGAGGAGAGACTGGATAAGCTGGGACAATTTTCTTTGGAGTTTAGGGGGTGACCTTATAGAGGTTTATAAAATCATGAGGGGCATAGATAAGGTGAATAGCAAAGGTCTTTTCCCCATGGCGGGGGAGGCATATTTTTAAGGTGAGAGGAGAAAAATTTAAATGAGGGGCAACCTTTTCACACAGAGAGTGGTTCCTGTGTGAAATAACTGCCAGAGGAGGGTGGTAGATGCAAATACAATTACGACATTTAAAAGACATTTGGACAGGTACATGGTTAGGAAAGGTTAAGAGGGATATGTGCCAAATGTAGTTAAGTGGGACTAGTTTAGTTTGGGAAACTTGGTCGGCACGGAAAAGTGGAACCGAAGGATGTATTTCTGTGCTGAATGACCCTGGACTCTATGACAGTATGACATCCTCACATTCTGTATTGCAGCCCACACCCCATTCACTTTTGTAGCATTCAATAATTGTTTCAATTCCAATTTGATTCTGGAGTTTTTTTCCAGTACTAATCGGTCCCCAAGTTAAATTCACATATTGATCACTTTGTATGAAGACAAAATTAATTCAAAATTATCTTCTTCTGCCCATAATATTCAGTCTGTAGTCTGACTAGTGCACCCAGCCATTTAAGCATTTATTCCTTTGATTTGAGTTTATAGTTTGGCTACATGGCTTAACATTTTTTTGGTGTTATTAAATTCTAAGGTCATTTAAGATTTATAGATCTTTCAACTTCATCTTTAGATATTTCAACAGCATTCATAGAATCACTACAGTGATGGGCCATTTGGCCCATCAAGTCAACACCAACCCTGTGAATAGCATCCCACCCAGACCCACACCCCCACACCCTATCCCAGTAACCCTGCATTTCCCATGGCTAATCCACCTAGCCTGCACATCCCTAGACACTATGGGCAATTTACCATGGCCAATTCACCTGCACATCATTGGACTATGGGAGGAACCCAAAGGAAACCCACATTGACACAGGGAGAACGTGCAAACTCCACACAGGCAGTTGCCCAAGGGTGGAATGGAACCTGGTCCCTGGCGTTGTGAGGCAGCCGTGCTAACCACTAAGACACTGTGCCACCCTGCTTATTCATAAATAAGGCATATTCTCTGGTTTCCTTTCTGTGTACACCAGTCTAAGCTTTTGGGTCAGATTCTCACCTCCCAATAGAGATGTCAATGAGTTCACAATAAGGTCCGTATTTATTTTTTGAGGAAAAGCAATTTTTTTGCTGCCTTCCTAACCTCAAATTATTTCATGTGGCTGCGTCGGGAAAACCAGACCAAAATGCAAATGTACCTCTTCCAAGGTTAGTGGCCCTATTATGAGGGCAGCAGGAAAAACATTTTCTTCTGCAATCTAGTTTTATGTATTGGTGTGGGTTTTGCAAACCCTAAAGAATTGTAACACCTTCCAACTTTCATGACAACTGGGTGAAAGACTGTCGAGAGCTGTGGACATTCTGAAAGGTAAATGTAAAATGTTCTTACATCTTCAAATGTCATTACTTGTAAAGTAAATGCATTTTCAGTGCAGTTTTTTTTGGCATAGGGAACTAACCTGAAACAATAAGTTTTCCCCTACGTTAATCCTGCAACAATACGTTTTCCCCTATTAATCCAGAAACCCAGCTAATGTTATGGGGACCCAGTTTGAATCCCACCACGGCAGATGGTGAAATTTAAATTCAATAATTAAAAAAAGAAGTCTGGAATTAAGAATCCATGGATCACCATGAAATCATTGCCGATTGTCGGAAAAACCCATCTGGTTCGCTGATGTCCTTCAGGGAAAGAAATCTGTCACCCTCACCTGGTCTGGCCAACATGTGACTCCAGACCCAATACAATGTGGTTGAGTCTCAACTGCCTTCTGAAATGGCCTGGCAAGCCACTCCGATGTATCAATCAATACAAAGACTCAAAGAAATAGAACTGGACGGATCACCTGGCATCAACCTAGGCACCGGAAAAGACTGCAGCAGAAACAGCCCTGTCGACGCTGCAAAGTCCTCCTCACTGACATATGGGGGTTAGTGCCAAAACTAAGAGAGCTATCTCACAGACTGTTTAAGCAACAGCCTGACATACTCATACTCACCGAATCACACCTTACAGATAATGTCCCAGACACCGCCATCACCATTCCTGGATATGTCCTGTCTCACCAGCAGGACAGACCCAGCAGAGGGGAAGGCACAGTGGTATACAGTCAGGAGGGAGTTACTCTAGGAGTCCTCAACATTGACTCTGGACCCCATAAAGTACCATGGCTTCAAGTTAGACATGGGTAACAAAACCTCCTGCTGATTACCACCTACTGTCCTCCCTCAGCTGACGAATCAGTACACCTCCATGTTGAACAACACTTGGAGGAAGCACTAAGGATGGCAAGGGCACAAAATGTACACTGGGTGGGGAATTTCAGTGTCCACCACCAAGAGTGGCTCAGCAGCAGCAGTACTGATCAAGCTGGTCGGGTCCAAAAGGACATAGCTGCTAGACTGTTCCCTCACTACCTGCCGCAGACCCAAACAAGAGAGAGAGATAAACATACTTGACCTCATCCTTACTAATCTGCCAGCTGCAGTTGCATTTGTCCATGATAGTATTGGTAAGAGTGACCATTGCACAGTCCTTGCGGAGACGAAGTCCTGTCTTCACAATGAGAATAACTTGCATTGTGTTGTGTGGCACTAGCACCATGCTAGATGGGACAGACTTCGTACAGATCTAGCAACTCAAGACTGGGCATCCATGAGGCCATCAACAGCAGCAGAATTATACTCCACAATCTGTTACCTCATGGCCCGGCATATCCCCCACTCAACCATTACCGTCAAGCCAGGGGATCAACCCTGGTTCAATGGAAAGTGCAGGAGGGCATGCCAGAAGCAGCACTAGGCATACCTGAAGATGAGGTATCAACCTGGTGAAGCCACCAAACAGGATTACTTGCACACCAAACAGCAAAAGCAGCAAGTGATAGACAGAGCTAAGTGATCCCACAACCAACGGATCAGATCTAAGCTCTGCAGTCCTGCCACATCCAGTCATGAATGGTAGTGGACAATTAAACAACTCACTGGAGGAGGAGGCTCCACAAATATCCACATCCTAAATGATGGAAGAGCCCAGCATATCAGTGCAAAAGACAAGGTTGAAGCATTCGCAGCAATCTTCAGCCAGAAGTGCCGAGTGGATGATCCATCTCGGCCCCCTCCAGTGGTCCCCAGCATTACAGATACCAGTCTTCAGCCAATTCGATTCACTCCACGTGATATCAAGAAACGGTTGGAGACACTGGATACTGCAAAGGCTACCGGCCCTGACAACATTTCAGCAATAGTTCTGAAGACTAGTGCTTCAGAACTTGCCACTCCCCTAGCCAAGCTGTTCCAGTACAGTTACAACACTGGCATCTACCCAGCAATGTGGAAAATTGCCTAAGTATATCCTGTACATAAAAAGTAGGATAAATCCAACCCGGCCAATTACAGCCCCAATCTCCTCTTGATCATCAGTAAAGTGATGGAACGTGTCATCAACAACGCTATCAAGCAGCACCTGCTCAGCGATAACCTGGTCAGTGACGCCCTGTTTGGGTTCCGCCAGGGCCACTCAGCTCCTGATCTCATCACAGCCTTGGTTCAAACATGGACAAAAGAGCTGAATTCTAGAAGTGAGGGGAGAGTGACAGTCCTTGACATCAAGGCTGCATTGGACCGAGTGTGGCATCAAGGAGCCCTAGCAAAACTGGAATCAACGGGTTCAGACACAGTAGGAACTGCAGATGCTGGAGAATCTGGAGATGATGGAGTGGCTTTCTGAAGAAGGGGTCTAGGCCTGAAACGTCAGCTTTCCTGCTCCTCTGATGCTGCTTGGCCTGCTGTGTTCATCCAGCTCTATACCTTGTTATCTTGGAATTAATGGGTATGGGGGGCAAACTCTCCGGTGGTTGGAGTCATACTTGACACATTGGAAGGTAGTGGTTGCTGGAGGTCAATTATCTCAGCTCTAGCACATTTCTGCAGGAGTTCTTCAGGGTAGAGTCCTAGGCCCAACCATCTTCAGCTCATTTATCACTGACCTTCCCTCCATCACAAGGTCAGAGGTGGGGATGTTTGCCAATGATTACACAATGTTCAGCACCATTCGTGATTCCTCGGATACTGAAGGAGTCTGTTCAAATGCAACAAGATCTCGACAATATCCAGGCTTGGGCTGACAAGTGGCAAGTGACATTCGCGCCACACAAATGCCAGGCTATGAACATCACCAATAAGAGACAATCTAACCACTGCCTCTTGACATTCAATGGTGTTATCATCACTGAATCCCCCCCACTATCAACATCCTGGGGGTTATCATTGGCCAGAAACTCAACTGGACTCACCACACGAACACAGTGGCTACAAAAGCAGGTCAGAAGCTAGGAATACTGTGGTGTGTAACTCACCTCCTGATACCTCAAAGCCTGTCCACCATCTACAAGGCATAAGTCAGGAATGTGATGGAGTACTCCCCACTTGCCTGGATGAGTACAGCCACAACAACACTCAAGAAGTTTGACATATTCCAGGACAAAGCAACCAGCTTGATTGGCACTACATCCACAAGCATTCACTCTCTCCACCACCGACACTCAGTAGCAGCAGTGTGTACTATCTACAAGTTGCACTGCAGAAATTCACCAAAGATCCTCAAACTGCACCTGACAAACCTACGACCACTTCCATCTAGAAGGACAAGGGCAGCAGATATATGGGAACACCACCACCTCCAAGATCCCCCCCAAGCCATTCACCATCCTGACTTGGAAATAGATCACCGTTTCTTCACTGTTGCTGGGTCAAAATCTTGGAATTCCCTCAGTAGCAGCGTTGTGGGTCAACCCACAGCAGGTGGACTGCAGCAGTTCAAGAATGCAGCTCACCACCACCTTCTCAAGAGCAACTAGGGATGGGCGAGAAATGTTGGCCAGCCAGCGACATCCATGTCCCACAAATGAATAGAAAAAGAAACATTAACCAACATTGTGCAGTTATTCATATGCAGTACAGAATATTTCCACTTATCAAAAATGGCATAATACATTAAAAACATAAAAGAAGTGTCCTTTCAATCCTTGCCATTGTGTTTTGTGCTGATTTAAATCAACGGACAGCTCTCACTGCTGAAACATTCTGCCGTTAAAAGTTCAACAGATGTCTGCAACTGCTTCCCTTCATTGGTGGGCAGGCACTTTGCTGTAAAACATAAATGGGGCATTATTTTGTTTTGTTACTTTCAGACAATGGAGTTCAAAGCTTTTGCTATGACAACTGTAGCCATTATGAATGTTTGGCTGCGTTTCAAAAGCTGTAAATGGCAACAGCTCACTGGGTGATCCACTGAACCAAGAATGATTTAAACTTTTAAGATGTTGCAATAACAAAATAAGTTTCTGATGTGGTTTACAATTTTAAAATCAAACAAAAAAGGTACTTAAAGGATTATAATTGTTTTTGTAGAGAGTAGATTATCCCCCCAGTGCCAGTGATAATGTCTTTGAATTCAGAGGTTTTATTAGGCTGTGACAGGTTTAGTTTTTAAAATGATTTCTACTGCCATTGCATTGCATGTGATGGCTGTACATCATTACATTGGGTGAGACACTCCAGAAGATACATGGTTGCAGGAGTCGGGGAGGGTGGCATCAATATAACATGCGAGACCTAGGGTAGCATGAAAAACATGGGTGGTTATAGGGGCCACAGGATGGAATGGAAGTGGATTTGTAAAGGAGTATCAATGGCACGTGAATGATATGATGAGCATGGAGTGGTATGGATGATTTGAGGGAACATGCAATGAGATTTTTAGGAGGGCTTCAAATAATGTTATTAATTACTTTGCTGTGTTGGAGAACCAAGGACGACCTTTAACTTTCTTGTGCACCCAAAATCCCAGTCTTCACCGTTGCAACTCAGAAAATACAGTGTGAACCTGACTCCTGTATAAAAATGGAAAAATCATAGGAGAAGTAATACAAGCCAGATGAGTACATCAGAGAGCAAAGAAAAGAGTGCAGGCTAGGCTTTCCCAAGCCCAGAAGAAAATTGGGGCCTGTATCTGCACTAAATTTCATCCACTATTGTTGATGCATTCACACACTTCCATTAAAGCAGAGATAAAAATCAGGTGATATACAAAACAAGTTGCAAACTTTCTAGTCCTTGTATTAGACTATCAAAGTTAAGATCTACCTCATTGTCTTTATTTATCTTTGCAAATCAACACTTCTCTTTTCTTCCATTTATAATTAAAATGGTCATGTGATATGAAGTCTGTGCTATGCAGAAAAGTCACCAAACAGCTTAGCACCTTCAATGAAACATTATCCTAAATTTTAAAACTTAGTAATTGTTTGGGTAAAACCCATTACTTATCAGCTATTCAGACAAGTGTAGCACACCTACCTTCTCCAATATTAATTACAAACCAAGTTTCTCTGTTGAGCCAGATATATTACCACAGGATTTAGTGGAAAGGCCAAGAGTTATTTTCCCAAATCTGACAATCCTAATTCTCTTTTGTCCCTCATTATGTTTCTTATCTAGTATGATATCTTGAGATATCCGTCAGCCCTTATTTATTGTCTGGAAACTTGCTTTATAATAAGAATTCAAGAGTAAGTTTAACTGGATCTTTGAGAATAGATGTTGTAGACAGGAACTTCTAATCTTCAGAGGTTATCTATCTATCCCCAGCGGGATAAGAAGTCACCACAACTGGAGGACTACTATCATTTTAGACAAATTATTTCAAAGCTCTGAATTGAATTAATTGAGAAAAAGATGCTGATATAATTTTAATGTGGGGTCAGCCTTTAAAGCTGAATATTAATTTATGCTGCGAAAACTGAGTATGAGGTAAAGGGAAGCATATAAATGGGAAAAAGGAAATCCTTTTGTCATATCTCCCATAAATGGTGGTGTTACTGGTTTATATTCCTCATTCGCAATTTATCTTCACTGAATTTATTTTGCAGAAAAGAGCAGGAGCATTATGCTTGGTGTCAAAATTGATATTTATCTCTCAGCCAACATAATTAAAACAGATTATTGGGTCATTCTCACAATATTGTGTGAAATCTTGCTGTACCCAAATTGGTTGCTGTTTTCCTACATTATTATAGTAACTATCCTTCAAATATATTTCAGTGATTGTAAAAGCTTTTGAGATGTCCTGACATTTTGAGAGGCTCAAGACAAATACAAGTGCTTTCTCTTTCAATCCATGCTATTGTTTGTAAAAGTTAGTGGTTGAAAAAGGAGTGGGATTGCAATAGTTCCTATCATAAAACACTTGTGTGTAATACTATGGCAATGTGCCTATTGAAAGCAGGAGGAGATCACTTTGTAACAGGCCAAGATGGAAAACAGACTCTGGGGTGGACAGCAGCATTCAGAAGATGGCTGGCAAGATGTGGCTACTGTTTTTAGTAAAGTTAATGCAGAGCTAGGAGGAGCAATGAACAACTTACCTTTGAGGACACAGTCTTCACAAATCAACTTAAGGGTCTGTTTTTGCTGCTAAGCTTTGAAACATACTGATTTTGAACAGACTCTATAAAGGGAAGCAATCATTTGACTTTGTTTCTAAATGATTGGTGGATTGAACAGTCCAATTTAGTTCAATGGACGTATCCTTGGTGGTGATACTGGGGCCTGCTTAATGGCAGTGCCATTGAAGTTGCAGAAGAAATGATGTAGCTTTATTTTACTTCAGATAATTATAATTTGACAATTGTGCCACAAATGTCACCTTTCACCTGTCAGCTCAAATTTGAATGCATTATCTTTTACTGGTTTTAAGGCAACATGGTTCAATAGTTTGCACGCACTGTATTGGAGTCATAGAGTTGTACAGAAGAGAGACAGGCCCTTTGACCTAAGTTGGTCCATGCTGACCAAAATATTCATCCACGCTAACCCCATTTCCCTACACTTGGCCCATATCCTTCCAAACCTTTCCTATCTGTGTATTTGACTAAATGCCTTTTAAATGTTGTTAATGTACCCACCTCAACCACTTCCGCTGGCAGCTCATTCCGTATGCATACCGCTCTGTGTAAAAAAGTTGCTCCGCACGTTCCCATTTATTCTTTCACCTCTTACCTTAATCTGATCCTTGATTTCCCCAACCTTGGGGAAAAAAAAAAAAAAAAAAAAAGGAGTGCATTCACCCTATCCATGTCTCTCATGATCTTATACACTTTGATAAGATTGCCCCCCCCACCCCATCTCCGACGCTCTGTCCAATCTCTCCCTATACACAGTGCCTTGACAACATCCTTGTAAATCTCCTCTGCACTCTTTTTCCAGTTTAATAACACTCTTCCTATAGCAAGGTGACCAAATCTGAACGTAACACTCCAACTGTGGCCTGGCCAACATTCTGTACAACTGTAACATAACTTCTCAACTTCTGTACTCAATTCCCCGACTGATAAAGGCCAGCGTGCCAAAAGCCTTCTTCACTGCCCTGTCTACCTGTGACTCCACTTTCAGAGAACCGTGCGCCTGAACTCCAAGGTTCCTCTGTTCCATTACACTCCTTAAAGCCCTACCATTTGCCATGAAATTCCTTCAGAGATAGTAGGAACTGCAGATGCAGTTTCTGAAAAAGGGTCTAGGCCCGAAACGTCAGCTTTCCTGCTGCTCTGATGCTGCTCGGCCTGCTGTGTTCATTTAGCTCTACACCTTGTTAGCATGAAATTCCTAGCCAGATTTGACTTTCCAAAATGCAACACCACACACTTATCTATATTAAACTCCATTTGCCATTTCCCAGCCTACTTCCCCAGCTGATCAAGATCCTGCTACAATTTCTGATAACCTTTCTCACTGTTCATGATACCGCCTATTTTAGTGTCATCTGCAAACTTAGTAATCAGGCCTGGTACATTCTCATCCAAATCATCGATTGTAGATGACAAACAGCAATGGGCCCAGCACCAATCCCTGAGGCACACCACTAGTGACAGTCCTCCAGTCCAACAAGCATCCTTCCACTATTACCCTCTGCTTCCTACCATCAAGACAATTGCATGTCCAATTTGCCAGCTCTCCCCGGAATCCATGCGATCTAACCTTGCAGAGCAGTCTACCAAGTGGAACCTTATCAAAGGCCTTACTGAAATCCATATAGACTACATCTACTGCCCTTCCCTCTCCAACTTTCTTGATCACTTCATCAAAGAACTGTAACAAATTTGGGAGGCATGATCTCCCACGCACAAAGCCATGCCAACTGTTCCTAATCAAACCTTGTCTTTCAAAATACATATATACACATTATCCCTCAGAATCTTCTCAAGTAGCTTACCCAGCGCAGATGTTAGGCTTACTGGTCTATAATTCTCAGGTTTCTCTCTGCAGCCATTCGTGAAACAGGACACCACATTCGCTACCCTCCAGTCCTCTGGGACCTCACTTGTGGCTAATGATGATGCAAATATATCAGCCAGGGCCCCCGCAAATTCTTCCCTAGCCTCTTAGTGTTCTTGGATATATCAGATCAGGATCAGGAGGTTTATCCACCTTCATACATTCTAATACTTCCAACATCTCCTCTCGTGATATGGACAGTCCCCAAGATATCGCCACTAACTTCCGCAAGTTCCCATGTCTTGATGTCTTGATGTCTTTCTCCACAGTAAACACCGAGGAGAAATATTCATTGAGGACCTCGCCCATTTCCTGCAGTTTCACACATAACATGTCCACTTGGTCCTTGAGGGGTCCTATTCTCTATCTAGTTATTCTTTTTCCTTTAAAATACTTAAAGAATCCCTTTGGATTCACCCTAAATTCCTCAGCCAAAGCTATCTCAGGCCACCTTTTCACCCTCCTGATTTCATCCTTCAGTAAACTCCTGTATCCCCTTGATCCCAGCTGCCTGTACCTGAGTCATGCCTCCTTTTTCCTGGTCAAAGCCTCAATATCTCTTGTCATCCAGGGTTCCCTACTCCTGCCAACCTTGCCCTTCACCCTCACAGGAACATATGGACCTTGAACTCTAGCTATCAAACTTTGAAAGGGCTCCCACTTAACGGAGGTCCCTCTGCCTGCAAACAAACTGCTCCAATCAAACTCTGCAAGCTCACGTCTAATTCCATCAAAATTCACCTTGCCCCACTTTAGAACTTGAACCTGTGGGCCAGTTTTGTCCCTCTCCATAACTATTTTAAAATTAATAGAACCATGGTCACTGGTCCCAAAGTGCTGCCCCACTGTCACCCCAGTCACCTGTCCTGCCCTATTTCCCAAGATTAGGTCGAGTTTTGCCCCTTCCCGAGTAGGGCTCTCTGTGAACTGCTTCAACAAACTTTCCTGAACACACTTAACAATTTCGACACCATCCAAGTCCTTAACACCAAGGCAGTCCCAGTCTATGTTGTTCCTGCAATTCTCGCCAGTCTCTCTGCATATTTGTTTCTCTAATTCCTGTTGACCATTTGGGGGTCGATTGTACAACTCCAATAACATCACCATCCCCTTCTTATTTCTTAGCTCCTCCCACAAAGCGTCACTGGATGGTTACTCATTTATTTCATCTGACTACTGCTGTGATGCTCCCCTTAGTTAAATATCCACCCCCCCCCTTCCTCTTTCCACCACCTCTGTTCCACGGCACATGAAGCTGCCAGTTCTGTCCCTCCCTGAGCCATGTTTCTGTAAAGGCCATAATATCCCAGTCCCATGTACCAATTCACGCCCTGAATTCATTGGCCTTACCTGTCAGCCCTCTTGCATTCTCATGTCCTTTATTGTTTGTAAATGTATGTCATTACAAAGAGAAATGATGGTGAGGATGATACATTTAAAATATGAATACGTTGAAAATTCTCCATATATTGTACCTCAATCAAGTCACTACCCCAAAATTCTTCAGAGATTGAGGCCCATTGCAAGGTTGTCCATTCACAAATTTCTTCATTAATCGGAGACTAATCTTGGAGTTATTTCTTCATTCAAGCAGTTGTTATTCCCTTCTTCCTGAGCTTCAAATTATTTGTAGCTTTTCCCTCTCATACCTTCACTGATGGAATTGTTGTAAATGGATTAAGGCAGCGTCAAGTCCAACAATATATCAAGTGCTGTCTGTTGAAAGCACTCAAGTGATCAACATTTCACAACATGTTCAACTAAGTGTAGTTTGGTTGTTTTGCCAGTAGCTGCTATTATCATAATTAGTAGGTTCCATTTAATCAACACTATTATGGACATCCTAGAATGGAATCTCATTGTTAACCTTTTCTTCCCTGCAATATTACGCTCCTGATAGTTGAACACAGGTGTTTGATTCTACTTAGATCAGAGCTCTAAAAGTTCTACCTTAAATCTCTCCACCTCTCAATTTCTCTTTCCTCCTGAGATGTTCCTTAAAATCTATCTCCAACTAAGCGCTTTGGTCAATGTCTTAGTGTCAAATTTTATTTGATCGTTCTCCTGTGGAGCACATTGTACCATTTTACTGTGTCAAAGTGCTGTATTAATGCAAATTGTGTTTGTCACTGAATACATCTGTGGTTTCAGACTCCTGCGGATTATAATTTAGTTGCTGTTCAGATGCTTACTAGTCTTTTACATTATATCTTTTCCATAAATCCTACAACTAATAGAAAATAACAGGAAAATTAATGAAGAACAATGTCAGCTGAAACATGGCATCTCCCTTCTGTTGCCATGGAAACTGATCCAAACACTTAGCAGCAGAAACATGCAGTTACAGTTCTAGTGGCTGATGTGCATTGAAGATGGCAGGTCTGCTGGAATAGCACCTCCAAAAGTAAAGAGCTGGGGCAGATCCATTGGTTATGACGAACTTTGATGTGCCAGCATTGTACGTCCAGTGTCTGAAATCAAGATAGCTCAGATTGGTTATGGTCTGGCCTCAGAGGTTTGATGAGCAGAAGAGTCGTTGTTCCTGCAAAATCCAACCATATGTGGGAAAGAGCCTGACGTTACATGGCTAGGGCAATTCTGAAACTTCACTTTTGCAATAACTTTGAAACATCTCAGGAATGAGCTGTTCAATGATGCAGCACATTGAATTCTGCAGATGGTGATCTCTTGCTTTTATCTGGCTTGTCCAATAGAAAACTTAAATAAAAGGTGAGATGGGACATTGGTAGTGAGCTAACTTCAGTTGGTGAGTAGATCAAAAATAGCATGAAAGAAGACTGGGACCTGTCCAACTTCACACTTGGATTATTATGGGCAGCATGGAGTAATCTGACAATACGATTGATATAAATTCCAATAAGCTCAGAGTTTCCTTGAATGTTTCATTGTAACTATAAGAGAAAAAAAATGATTCTGTGCCTTTAATTTCTAAGCAAACTCGCACACAACTTATTTTTAAGTTCAATATAAACTGAAACTCCACAAACTCAAAATTTGTCAATAAATTGTGCCACTTTCAAGGTGCATTTACTGAAATGTCTGCCAATCATTTGCAAAGCTCTTTTTAAGTCACTCTTTTCAAGTCTCCATTCCATGCAATAGATCAATTCATATACTCTCCATTACAAAAATGCATTGGAATAGATTTATGCTCAAATATTTAGGGTGCCTGATTCAGTGGCACCTAATTACATTCTGCCTACAGAAACAGACAGTTCAATTGATTGTGCTTGGATTTATGCTCCACACAATCCTTCCGTAATCCCTAGCCATCTGACCTATTGCCATATCCTTCCTCATCTTACACACTGAGGAGATTTCACTGGCTCTTATACTTCCTTCACAAAGGTTAGAGGCATGAAATTCCATATCTACTTACTTCTGTTCTTGTTCCCGGTGGAGGCTAAAGTCAAAGTCCTGGAATTACGCATTATTCTGGTAAATCTAGATTGCACTGTCCCCAATGCCATTCTAGCTTTCCTAGAGTATGATGCCCAAACCATGCACACAGTCCTCCAGGTGGTGTTGAACCAGTGTTTTATGTACCTAAAACACAACTTCAGCTCCCTATTAATCTCTTCCTCTAGATATAAAAAGGAATGAATCCATCAATCACTGAGATTATTTGTTGTAACTGATCAGAACAATTTAATCACCTTGTCAAAGTCTCTTTGGCCAAATGTTTCTTCCAGCTTTTTACTATTCAGAAAGCACCCTGTTCTTCTTTTGGCCAAAGTGGATGACAATGCTTAAATTGAAATCTATTTACCAGTTTCATTTTTTTCCACAAATATATCGTATTGTCATTTAGAGTCATGGAATTAAACAGTCAGACTCATGCAGCATTGAAACAGACCCTTCGGTCCAACTGGTCAATGCCGATGCTGTTCCCAACTAACTAGTCCCATCTGCCTTGGCCCATATATCTCTCCAAACTTTTCCTATTCACATGCTTATCCAGATGTTTCTTAAACATTGTAGCTGCAGCTACATCCACCACTTCCTCCGGCAGTTCATTCCACATGTGAACCATTCTCTGTGTAAATATCCTCATGTCCTTTTTGAATCCTTCTCCTCTCCCCTTAAAAATATGCCCCCTAGTTTTGAACTGCTGTATCCTATGGAAAAGACCCTTGTTATTGACGTTATGAGTTTATAAATCTCTATAAGGTCTTGATACACAATGTATATGCGTTGTTATTAGTGTATTCTTGAAAATTTTGATGAATTTTTGGAACAATTAAGTTTCAAATAGACATTTTCTTACAAATTGAGTAAGAAATACACAAGATTTTGTTGGCTGCATTTATCTCCTTCATGAAAAACAAAATCAACGTTTCAGCTTCCCATAATTGTTATATGTATTTAAAACAGAATTGCTCATACTTTCCTGTGTGATGGAACACTCCAGTACAGACAGACACTCCCAGGAAGCCTGTGTTCTAATCTGCGTAGTGTACACAAAAGAAAACAATGCCGTCATTGTGGAAAAGATTTGTATTAGCCTAATGATGACAGAAACAGCGTGTTAAAAAGTACACTAATACTGAAAGCAAAATATAGAATAACAATTTCTCAAGACTTTACTGGAGCCAGCAACAGCCAGAAATCTGATGATCTTTGGCCCTTGGAGTCTCCAGTTTCCAGTTTGAAACTCTGTCAAGCCTTCGAACAAATAAACAAACTAACAAAGGAAAAGCTGAAAATCAAATGAAACTGAATGATAAAATTTCTCCATCTTGCTGCATTATAAAATGGGCAAAGAAGAAATAAAAATAGCAGTTATGAGAAGAATTCAATCTTGCTAGTTATACTAAATCATAACCTCATCACCAGCAGCATTTAAATTACGTGGAGTAAAATTTTTACTGGATCTGAAATGTTACTAAACTCTCACAATGAAACATATTTTATTGTCGGCTTAAACACTGGTAAAAATGCTAAACGAATATTGTTTTTTCTCAGTATTACTTTTTTGAAAAAGTGGACTAAAAAGGGAAGATATTGCATGAGGCTAGGGAGACTGTGCAAAGAGTCAGCTGCAGTTTTAAAAATCACGTTCATTGGAACACCTTGTGAGTTGTATACAACGGTGTGTTTTTCCCAGAACACAGAGAAGATAGCAGCAGCATAGTGGGCAGTGTCTGAGCTCCCGAGCCTAGAGTTTGTCAATTCCATCCATTTTTCTTGTTTTTCCGTCTTTTCTTTTTTTTTCCACGTTTAAAAAGGTAAAAAAACTGATCTTCTGGAGATAGCTCAGTCACGGAGTCCGGAGCGTGGCAGCGGCTGGGGCCAGCAGGACTTTGACAGTCAGCGGCGAGGCAGCTGGCAAGCTTGGATGGTGGTTGGCATTGAGGGTCTTAGCCCAGCAGCGGGGGTGGGGGGGTAGAGAACGTCTTCTTGTCGGGAATGAGAGCCCAGCGCGGGATAGAACAAGACCTCGTAGGGAAAGCCCAGCGTGAAGCAACTGCAGACTCATGGTTAAGGAAGGACTGTAATGGTGAACTTTTAATTTTGCTTTTCTACTTTGCACCTAAAATTTTGTGCCCAGGTACCTTTGTACCTAAGGTGACACTAGGAATGGTGACTTTGTACACTTTTCACTGTACTCCTGCACTTCTGTGCTTGAGTACTAGTGACAATAAAAACGTAACTCTAATTCTAATTCTAAAAGCAGATAGCACAACGTTGATGGGTTCTGAGTAAGGGACAACTGCTGGACACCACATTTCAATTGGCTCCTGACCAGGTGACCATGTCATTATCTGGGGCCAATGCAGCAGAGAATATCCAGCCTACAAAACGAAGCATCAAAAAATTCTGTGCGTGTGTGTCTCCCCTTTTGTGGGGGTATCATAAATGTTTCAGGAACAACTAGCTCTTGACACAGGGTTGTTTGCAAACCTTTGCTCTTTCATTCACTGGTCCTTTTCTTACCTTTGTATTCCTCCTTCAATATCAGATTTGCACAGAACATCAAGTGGAAGAGACATCCAGAACTTTGTTGAGGCACTGGTGGCCAATTATGACCTCTTCCCATCCCTGCTGGTATTTTACCAGCACTTGGAGGGTACCCTCTACCGTGTGGGCAGATTGCTGAGTAAAGCTGTCGGCCTTCTGGTTGGCTGAGAGGTGAGAGTCTCCTTTGGAGCACTGTGTCCATTGCAGGTCGTCCCCCCAGAGACACTGGTACCATGCTTTCAGTGAATGCCTCCCTGACCCTCACTGAATCCTGATCTACAAGCTCTGGCACCCAGATGCACCACTTACCTGTCTTTGATGGAGCACGGCCATTGACACAGCCTCACTCTACAAATGTAGCCTCTGCAGTGGTCCCCACTAGCTCTTGTGTTGCTAAACTGCTGGCCCTCTGATTTTCTGGGATGTTAGGGGAGGAAATTGGCAGAACACATCTGGAAATTCTACCTCCAGGAGTCTGAACTGACCAGCCTTTGGCTGGGATTAATAACACTGGCAAGAGACCCACTCAAAGCCTGTACTTTCCCTTTGTATTCCGCAGTGAACTTTCATCTAGTAGTGATCTTTTTCCCAAACAATTAGCTCCTTCAGAAGGTGTTGGGAATTAACAATGTCATTTGGGATTGTAACTATTTGTAGAACTGAGCCTGGCACAACTTGCTGTTCAACTTTATTGAATCATCTGGGTTTTGCACGAAACCAGCAAGCCATTTATTTTCTGATGCTACTCCATAAATTAACAGATATATTTAATTCAACTTCAAAAGATTGCCAAAGTAAAATTTAATACATAACGTAATGGCCACCCTCTTACCACAGGTAGAATGTAACAAGTGGGTATAATATTGTAATAAAAACTAAAAAATGCTGAAAGTACTCAGCAAATCAGTCAATATTTGGGGAGAGAAAAATGAGTTAACATTTCAGGTCCGTGACCTTTCAGACTCAGTTATATCAGATTTCCAATATCCATTGGCATTTTAGATAACAAGGTGTAGAGCTGGATGAACACAGCAGGCCAAGCAG
>JAHRHZ010000023.1:21921442-21964566 GCA_024137785.1 Ginglymostoma cirratum | reverse complement strand
GCTTGGCCTGCTGTGTTCATCCAGCTCTACACCTTGTTACCTCAGATTCTCCAGCATCTGCAGTTCCTATTATCTCCATTGGCATTTTGTTTGGTACAGTAGTGGAGTCATCTTAGGCATCACAAAGGAGAAAAGAAATACTGTGAATATGTGAAAAGAGTTGAAGGACAAATCTGTGAATGTGGTAACTCTAGAGTTGATCCACAAGTCCAAATCTGGTTTATCTATCATTGTCAGACGCTAATCAGCAGAGGGTGCTGTCTGACTTGAGTACATTAGTGTCACGATGGAAAAATGCAATGTTGCTGTTTCAATACAGCAATCAAGGAAATTATAATATATTTATGAGCATACATTATGTAATGCAATTATTCCCTTTATTTTGCCTGATAATTTGGTCCATTTTTCAGGTAAACGCCAAATAATCTTCTGCATAAAAATCTTGCTCGCCTCCCAAAATATTCTCCTATTTAAAACTAGAATCATCACACAAAATAACAGCATAACACCACACAGACAACAATGTGTGGTGTGAAATCAAAAAGAACCCATGATTTCAGAAGTTTCAACAATAGATTTATGTTACACTGCAAAACACCCTAATGGTGGTGAAGTACTTTTACACAAAAGATTGTACATACTATAGGAAAACTTAGAGCCATTATTCTACCACTACCTCAAGATTGCATCAATGCCCTAAAGCATTCCATGTTCTCAAACAGCTATTCAATCCTTGAACCCATTTCCTGAAAACGTTACTTCAGCAAGATGCAAGATGTATTAGGATCTCACTTGAATCTCTTCAAAACTTCTCACTCTCTGCACTTACACTAAGAGACCAGTCTTAATTTAATAATATTCCATTTATTTTATGTCTTTTTCTTTGGTTTGCATCTTACAAAGCTCCTATTCTAGGTATTAGGTTTCCTTGTGTAATCAGACAAACAAGCTGACTCTTGTTTGCTCCCTTAATTATTTATAGGTACATATTAATATTTATCCTGAAGTGTGAAATGTCTAAGCTGATATCTACAGTCTCCCCAGGTAGTAATCTGGAAGCCCATCTTCAGTGATTTGCAACAACCAGTCGATTAATAGTATTCCATATAAACATTCAATAAATAGTTTATCAAGCAATGGACAATCTGAGGCACAACATGCAGGCTTTAAACCTGAGATTTTCACAAGCTGTAACCAAGGCAGCAATGTTGAAAGCAGGCTAACGAAACAATTTAAACGTGTAAAACTTTGAGCTAATTTGGAGTAAAAAATTATTAGTGATACTAGGTTGGCACAAACTGGGTGTAGGGAACTATCCTTGCAGTGTCCCTAAATAGACAATTTTGCTTCTCATTAGTACCTCGAAAGGTCCTTAATCCAGTGGCTAGGCAGGACACCTGTGAATAACTGCTTTTACCAATATTATGGCACTCATTATAAGCACAGGTCAGGTGCAAACCATTGTATCCTGAAGTTGATCTTGCCCGTATATTCCATCCAGAAAATGGGTCTTCATAAGGTCTGTCTATCTAATTGTTCTTAGAATCTATTTTACTAATTACATTATTGAGCGGCATTAAACAAATTACAGCACAAGTGAATCTTTTGCTTTATATAGCAACTGCAGTTTATGCTTTTTGATGGAGCCATCCAGTCCAATAACTACTTTTACTAAAATATTCCATTCTTTAATAAGAACCTATATTCATCCCTACATTTTCTGATGATAATCCAGTGTATGGTGATTTATGGTTTATCAATCAAGATATACTTATTTTCACTCTTTGCCCTCTCAAGCCTTATCATGTTTCCGAAAAACTACACAATAAGTGGCCCTTTCATCTTTCCTGCTTCAATGAAGGGGGAAAAAAAATTGGATATTCTAGTCTAACTATAGAATGCAATGTACAATACAATACAACACAACACAACACAAGAAAATGCTGTTTGACCCACCAAGCCTGCACCAATTCCTAATCTTTATTTAGACCTGCTACTTATTGCCCATACCTGGTTTCTACCCCTCTGTTTGTCCCCTATTCATGTGTCCATCAAGATATGCTGTTGCATTGTTAACGTGCTGCTTCTACCACCTCCACTGACAGTGTTACAGACTCTTGCCACCCTCTGTTTGAAAGTCTTTCCCCCTCTCACCTTGAGCCTGTGCCCTCTTGTAGTTGACCTTTTCACCCTGGAAAAAAAATCCACCTTGTGTATACCTCTCAACTTTGTAGACCTCTATCAGGTTGCCCCTCAGCTTCCATCTTTCCATTGAAAACAATCCGAGTTTATCTAACCTCTTCCACTTGCTAAAACTCTTCAGACCAGACAACATCCCTGTAAACCTTCTCTGCACTCTCTCGAAAGCATCCACGTTCTTCTGGTAGTCGACGAGAACTGCACACAATATTCCAAACGTGGCCTAACTAAAGTTCTTATATAGCTGTAACTTAGCTTGCCAACTTTCATATTCGATTCCCTGAATATAAATTTTTAAAGTGCATCCGGGGAGCTTTTTGCGGTAGTGGTCCAACTAGAGATGGGCAGTGCCCAACCTAATCCTAGGGAATTAAGCCATTCAGATACTGGAAGCATTTTGGTGGCAGTGACCATAACTCTAAGTTTCAAAGTCATTAAGGAAAGGGACAGAGATGGTGCTGAAATTAAGTGTCTAAACTGGGGGAAGGCCGAATTCAGTATCATTAGACAGCACTTGGCAAACATAGTCTGGGAGCAGCAATGTACAGGTCAGTCTACATTTGGAAAATGGGCGTTTTTAAATGTACTGTAGTGAAAATTCATGGCCAGCATGTTCCTCTAAGAGTGAAGGGCTAGGGCAGTACGTCCAGAGAACCCTGGATATCAAGGGCTATCGGTAGTTTATAAATAAAAATAAGGAAGCATATGTCAACAGTATTAAGTGTGCAGGAAGTTGCTTAAAACGGAAATTAGGAGGGCAAAGAGGGGCTACGGTATATCGTTGGCAGATGCTATCAAGAAAAACAAGGCCTTATTTCAGTATATTAGGAGTAAAAGGATTACCACGGAAATGAGACCAAAGAGGCAACCAGTGAGTGGAGCCAGTGAATGTGGGTGAGGTTTTAAATAAATAGTTCTCACCTGTATTCACAGAGGAGGAAGGCATTGAAGCCAGGAATTTCAGTTGGGATGGTAAGGTTCTAGAATATATTCAAAATTAATAAGGAGAAGGTACAAAATGTTTTATCAGGCATAAATCCCCAGGGCCTGATGAGATGTATCCCAGGCTGCTATGGAAGGCAAGGGAGGAGATTGCTGGCACCTTGGAGATATTTAATAACTCACTGGTCAAGGGTGAAATGCCATATGACTGGAGGAGAGCTAATGTGGCTGCTTTGTTCAAGAAGGGCTGTCGAGATAGGCTAGCTAATTACCAAACAGTTAATCTGACGTCAATGGTAGGGAAAGTACTGGAAAAAATTCTGAAGGACAGAATTAATCAACATTTGGAAAGGCAAGGATTGATCAGATATAGTCAGCACAGATTTGTTAGAGGGAGATGCTGTCTGACTAATTTAATAGAGTTTTTTGAAAGGGTGATGATTGAGGAGGGTAGTGCAGTTGATGTTGACTTCAGGTAAGGCCTTTGACAAGGTCCTACATGGAAGGCTGGTCCAGAAGCCTATGGGACCCAAGGCAAATTGACAAACTGGATCCAAAATTGATTTAAGGATAGGAAGCAAAGAGTGATGGTGGAGGGTTGTTTTTGTAATTAGAAGCCTGTGACCAGTGGCGTACCACAGGGTTTGGTGCAGGGACCCTTGGCGTTTGTATTTATATTGATGACTTGGATATGAATGTCTAAAGTGTACTTAGTAAGTTCGCAGATGACAAAAATTATTGGTGTTGACAGTGAGGAGGATAATTGCAGGCTACAGTCTGATATTGATCACTAAATTAGGCAGAACAATGGCAGATGCAATTTAATCCTGGCAAGTGTGAGGTGATATATTTTGGGAGGTCCAAAAAGAGAAGGACATATATAATGAATGGTTGGTCCCTAGGGAGTACTGAGGAACAAAGGGACCTTGGCATATAATCTATAGATCCCGGAAAGTGCCAGCACAGGTAGACAGGGTCGTGTCTGGACCAGATATTTTATGTTTAGATGGAACCACTAAGAAATCTGAACTGAAATTTCTAAACAACGAAACCTAAACTTGGATTCCAAATGAATCGATTACACATATCCTTAATCAAGCTGATAATCTTCATGTAAAAGGCTAAATGTCATTAATATAGAATTCTAGTGTCAAACTGTGTATTTGAAAGTTGTTAATAAAGAATTATTTCAAATCAGATGCTGCTTTCAAATCATTATGTTTGCCATGAATTTGTAACAAGAGATGAATTATCTGAATTACTGAAACTATTAAGTGGATAGGATTTTCTTAAGCAGTAAGATGACCTTACCTCATGACTATTGTCCTCAAGGTTAATTGTACATATTATTTAATATCTGCTCCATTGACCTTTACATATTGGTGCTTTGTTGCAAGTTCTTTGAGTGACAATTCTGACAAAGAACATGCATAAAACTATTCAGAGACTTTCAGAATAAGCTTACTTCAATTAATTACATATCAGCCTCCTTTTCACAGATGTACAGTTACATTATTTCCATAACATATTCTGTGTCTTTTCTAATAATAGCCTAATCGTGTTAACATGCACTGAAACAGAAAAATATGAATTTTTAAGTCATATAGTTGAGAATCCCACCGATTTAGAAATTGAAATATTTTATCCCAGTCATTTCAGTTAACATGTTCCTGTTTTCATATGCTTTGCTTAGTCAAGCAGAGGACAGTGTTTTTCAATGCATTTCAGTTCTTCAAATTTGTATTAGTGAGGTACTGCCATTTTAAATATCAAATCCCATGTTCAGATCATGGCGTGAGATTTTAATCCACAACGTCCACCCTTAATTAAAATTTGATTTTTACCTTGAAACGTGTAATTTTGAGATTTATTGTGAAAGAGCTTTCAAAAGTCTGAATTTTTAAAAAAAACCTTCACCACTACATTTGATTGCACTTTGCAACCATAATAGCACAGAAGATATGTGCAGATTTTACTAAAAAAAGGCACCCGTTTTGCACAAATACTTCTGGCACCACTGTGATGATGCTGTGCCTTTAAGAGGTTATTTTGTCCTCATTTCTTTTAAGGGAGAGATTGAACAATAGGTACTGAGCTGGCTAGTGAAATTGACTTGAGTAAACAGCTTGGGAGGCCTTGGGATTTTTGTTTTTTTAAAAACATCCTGAATGGGGGTGGCCAGCTCTCACAGATCAGGGTTTCTGGGTTTTGATTTTTAAACAGCATCAGAAGCTGTTGGGGTCTCAGAGTCAGAAGTTTCAGTAAATGTCTCCTGGATGCTACCCTCTGAATTTTTTTCCCCCTGGATTGGAGAACTGCATGTGAGAATCTGTGTCTGAATTTGCCTTTTTGCCAAGGGTTATGTTTATGGATGTTACTATATTGGAACAGCTAATCGGTAATAGTTGCTGTATCTTTTTCGTCGGTTAAGAATTCCACCAGAATAAGTTATTCTAAACTCCGCTTTTTTTGGTTGTATTTTAACTGTAGTGTTAAAATAAATTGTGTTTTGCTTAATGATTAGTCATTTGCCTGGTTGAACTGCATCTGGAACAGGCAATTTACATTTGCCTGAAAAATAAGGTAGGGTCTAGGTTACCTTCTAAAATATTTTGAGGGTATCTAGTTTAATCCATGACACGACTCACAATGGATACATTTTGGGCAGATCATTCGTACACATGTTAAGATCATGCACCAAATACACAATGCAAAGTAGACAAATTGTAACATCAGTGAGTCATTTCGATTTGAATCTGGTGGCAGCATGCTCAGCCTTGGGTGTTCCCTATCTAATGCTAATGTTAACTGTCCACTGTAAAAGCAGCAGTAAAGACCCAACGCCACCACTCCCGCTCCCCCCACCCCACCATCCACTTCAAAAACCATATTTAAAAGGTATCATAAATAATTCTCAGGCTGGTTGCTGATTTTTTCCTTTTGATTGTTGCTGAATTAGTTAAAGGAAAACACTCCATACTGTTACTTAAAGTTCCACAAAGGGTTCCAGCCACTGTTTGTTTAACTGTACACTCTTGCAGGTCAATCCTGGCAGTAGTTACAATGACATTACTCTGTTAAAAATCCACCATACCATCTGTACTTAAGCCACCACAAGAAAGAGAAAATGGGTAATAGGCAACAAGGGCTATCTGCTAACCATATGTATCCATTGACCAACCAGTAGGCAGATAACAAAAGCCATTCTGCCACATGATAGGTCATCAGGCAGACCACTGAAGCACAGAAGCAACACTTCGGTAGGCTAAGCCACTTAGAAAAAGCACTGCATTACTGCTATATCCTGTAAAATCCTACTGTCATGATGGCACAGCTCTGGCATACAGCAAAACAGCTAGAGAGCAGGAGTAGGAGGAAGGGAGGAGGCAACCAATTTCGGTCAGACTCTCTGTGATTGGCTCATCTAACCGAGGTCCCAGTGAACAGAACATCCATTCCCCACTCAAACAGTTCCACACCTTACTCTCCCTCAGTTATTCATTCTCACAGTGCTGTATTGCCAAAGGTAAGCACAAAAGCTTATGGTGGCAGGTGGCTCGGTGGTTAGCACTGCTGCCTCACAGTGCCAGGAGCCTGGTTTGATTCCACCCTCGGACAACTGTCTGTGTGGAGTTTGCACATTCTCCCCGTGTCCGCGTGCATTTCCTCCGGGTGCTCCAGTTTCCTCCCAAAGGCCAAAGGTGTGCAGGCTAGGTGGATTGGCCATGCTAAATTGCCCATAATGTTTAGGGATGTGTAGATTAGGTCGGTTATAGGGGGATGGGTCCGGGTGAGATGGTCTGAGGATCGGTGGGACTTGTCGGGCTGGAGGGCCTGTTTCTACACTGTAGGGATTCTATGAAAAACCACAAAGAAACAAACATTCCAAGGGCATTTTATCAAACAAATCATCTGACACTCCATACAAAAGTAATCTAATCATCCTTGTCTATTCTTTAATGCTTAGCTTCTCTACGTCTTTGCCAGGCCCAGTGCTGCCACACAACTGGTGAAAGGCTGCCATCATTGATTGTGGGAGACAATAGATCATCATCCATGGTGACCTTGGACCTCAAGCAGCTTTGCTCCTAGAAGGCCAACTTTGGAGAGCACCATTCCAGAGGTGGCAGCTTACTGGCAAACAACAGAAAGGGTGCTGGTGTAGTGGCAGTGGTAGGAGGGTGAATGCTGTCATCCTGGGAGACTACAGAAGTTATCTCTCCACAGATCTGCAGTCACTTTCTAATAGAAGGGATGTAATTTATGTATGTTTATATCATTTAGTTTAGAGTTTGGATTTTGAACAAGTGGCATGTGGGGTTTTGGTTATGTGTATGAAGGGGCTTAATGATTAACTTGTCAGTTTTTTTCTGGAGCCATGATTTTAAATCACGTCCAAAATGTGTGTCAGAGAACAGCTTACTGGGCCATCCCTGAAGTGAAAATGGGAATTCATTTGCATTGAAGTTTTACAATTGGAGAGAGTAAACATTGAAAAGCACAAGCTTGTATTTGGTTTAAGAGAATCAATAATGAATTTTTGTTTTGGGGGGAAAAAAAAGCCACAGAATGGAAAGCTTTTAGGGCAGTTCACAGAAGACCAGGTTGGTATCAGATGTGAGAAATGCATTATTTTATAATAGTTCATAAATAGGTTACTTCAGTTTCAGAGTTTTAGCTTGAACATTCAAGACCAAAAATGTTTGGTTGGAATGCTGAGGGGTCTATTTGAAGTTCAACTCTGTGACTAATCAAGCAAGAGGCTATCAAGCTCTCAAGACCAACAATTCAATGAAACAGTTAAGTCAAATGTATAGATATGACAGAACAGGGAACTCTCTCCTTAGTATCTGGAATCTGATAAAGTGATGATGTTGAGAATAGATGGGATTGTATTTTGCCATGTGTTTTGAAATCTTCCAAATTGTATTATATATAAATTACTTGTTTTGTTCTACATTATTTTCATTGCTTTTGTGAAATAACTTCTGTTTCATTATTATAACCAAATTGGCAGCATTACGTGCACATTTACATTCTTGTTGAGAATAGCAAAATATTATCTATCAAGCTATATTTCTGACTGGGATCTGACTTGTCCAGTGGTAAGAGCAGCTGGGGCCATAGCACACTCCTGTATGGTTGCATCTCAGTGGTCCTAGTAATGTTACAGGACAGATTGCTGGACTACAAGCAAGCCTTTATGTCCTTTTGAACGGTGGTGTCAACAGCCATATAACAACAACTGCCCGAGTTTGCATAGTAGCAAGCTGAGCCTTAGTGATAGCAATATGGAAAAATTGGGTAGCCTCTATTTATGCTACATTGGAAGCTAAGACTTACTTTGGAAAGGAGGGACACACTCTGTGCAAAGCTTTGTCTAAGATTGGTACCTCCTTGCTCCTTGACAGTGATTACAAACTTTCTGAAAGAAATGTTGCGCTCTATTTAGTTCTACATGCTGTAGAGAGAGTTTTAAACTAATTGGGGGCAGGATGGTGGTGAAAGTTTGGGAAAGGGATACAACAGCCTGACAATGATATGGGAACAGTGCAGGGCAAATATTTTAATAATGACGTAAAGAGAATGTACATGTAAAGAAAAGGCAATAAATAGGGTCAAACTGGGAAAAAAAAATTCACAAAAGGGAAACTTAATTGCTTTTCAATTAAATGTGGGTAGTATTCAGAACAAAATAAATGAATTAATGGTATAAATGAAGGTTAATGGGTATGATCATATAGCCACTATGGGGATATAGTTACAAGGAGATCAAAGCTGGGAACTAAACATTCAGGGTGTGTGACTTTTAAGAATAAGCAGAAAGGGAAGGATGGTGGCATAACTTTGTTCATACAAGATAGTATTAATACGATAAGTCCAACAGAAGGAAAAGATTTAGGATCGGGTGATGTAGAATCCCTATGGGTAGAGTTAAGAAATAAAAGGAAGATGGTATTGGTGGGGTAGTGTATAGGCCTCCAACAGTAGCTGTTCTATAGAAAAAAGAAAAAAAAAAAAAAAAAAATCAGGAGATAGTGTGGGCATGTCAAAATGGCAGCACATTAATCATGGTTGACTTTAATCCTCAGGTAGCTTGGGAAAAATCAAACTGGCAAAGGTAGCGTCAAGGAAGGATTCATTGCATGTAGACAGGACAGTTTCCTGGAACAGTATGTTGTGGATCTCACCAGGAATAAACCTATTTCAGATCTGTTAATGTATAAATGAGGCAGATTTAAAATAAAGTAAAAGAGATATTCTGTAAATGTGAAGTATAAAATAAAATTGAGTAAAATGTTGGATAATGGTGACCATAAAATGGTAGATTTTAACATTTGGTTTGAAAGTGAGAGGTTCGGTTGGAAACAATTGTGTGTTAAACCTAAGTAAGGGTAATTACACAGGGATGACAGCAGAGCTAGCTGGAGTGGACTGCAAAAGGAGTTTAGCACGTAAAAACAAAACAGTTGAGGAACAATGGCAAATGTTTGAGAAGTAGTTCATGATTCATCAAAGATATATCCCAGTGAAGAAGGAGGATTCTAGGAAGGGGATAAACCAACCACCGTTAACCCAGGAAGTTAAGGATAGTATCAAATTGAAAACAAAACATACAATGCAGCAAATATTACAGATAAGCTAGAGAACTGGGCAAGGTTTAAAAGTCAACAAGAGAACCAATAAAAAAAAATGTAGGGAGAAATAAAGTTGAGGAAAGGTGAGCAAGTCACATAAAAGGTGACACTAAGAGCTTCTTTGAATTTATAAAAATGGAGAGAGGGAATCAAAAGTGAACACAGGCCCCTTAGCAGACAATGCTGGGAAGATAATAGTGAGGAAGCAGGAAATGGTAGAGGAGTTGAATAAACATGTTGCATCAGTCTTCAAGGTAGAGGACACTAACAGTATTCAAAAAAATACCAAATGATCAAAGAGCTAAAGCAGGGAGAAGATGAAATAAACATCATAACTACCACTGGAGAAAACGTACAAGGGAAACTAATGAGTCTAAAAGCCCATCAGTACTCCAATGGGTTGCATCCTAAGATTTTAAAAAAAGTAGCAGCTACAAAGATAATGGATGCACTGATCATAATTCCAAGAAACCTCATTCTGGAAAAGTCCCATTTGTTTGTATTAACTGTGAATGCAACATCCCTTATTCAAAAATTGAGCAGGACAATACACAGACAACCATAGGCCAGTTAGCTTAACATCTGTCATTGAAAAACATGCTAGAGCTTATCATAAAGGATGTAATAGTAGAGCATTTATATTTACATTGTATAATCAGCATGGGGTAGAAGGTAACAGCTCATGGTTTGTGGTAGTAAGTTAGCATGGATAAAGGATTGGCTAACGAATAGGAGTCAAAGAATTGGGATAAGGAGACATTTTCAGAATGACAACATATGACTGTGGCATTCCACAAGTTGTAAGTGCTGGAGCCAAAATTAATCACAATATATATTAATAACCTGGATTAGGCAAGTGAATGTCCTTTCACCAAATTGGTGGATTACGCACTGGAGGTGGGAAGGCAAGTAGAAAGGATGAGACTAAGTTTCCAGAAGAATATAAACAGATTAAGTGAGTGGGAAAAAAACTTGGCAGTTGGAATATAATGTGGGGGAATGTGAGGTTATGCATGTTAGCAGGAAGTGCAGAGGACCTGAATATCATTTAAATAGGGAAAGACTGCAAGACTGAACAATTTTGGTTCCCTTGTCGAAGGAAAGACTGTAGCGTCAGGTTAGAAAACAAATCAATCATTTCATTGATCCTGGGTTATGGAGGCATTTTGCTATGAGAGGTTGAGTAGATTGGGCCTATACTCAACAAAAAGGTATGTCAGTCGGTAGACAATGTGAAGTTTGCAAATTGCGTGCAATAGATGAAGCAGACCTGTACTAGTCATACATTCTGATTTCTGCTCCTGGTTTTGAGCTTTTTCAAACTTCGCAGATTTTTTCCCAAAGTTGGTAAATAACACTTTACTGTGCAAAAATCACTTAATGTGTAAGACATTTCTTTATGCATTAGCACCCAAATTAACTTAGAGAAAGAACATTTACACATTGATATTTAATGTTTTATTGGGATTTTTTTTCAAAAAAACAAAGATAGTCCTGAACCTTGGGGGTCACAAAAATCCAATTTTACACAGTCTAGTGAATGACTGGAATATTACAGGTTTTCTTATAACAGTTAACTGCTTTAAAAAACGGCTTGATTAGGATTGAGAAATAGAAACTTCACACGAGACCCTGCTTATTGACTCAAATTGAATTCATACAATCTTGCACAGTCACCAGAAGCTCCATCAACTCACTGCTATTTTTTCACCGTAAATAATTGTACTGCTTTATCAGCAGCCAAGATCTCGGCACAGTTCTGTTTTAGATCCATACACAAAGTCTCCAAGGGAAGAATGAATAACAGAACATTTATATTGAAAGCAGGAAACCTCAATTCATGCATCTCAACCATGTTCATGTTTACATATCCATTTCTCTGCAAATATCAAAGCGAACAAAAACAAAATACTGTGGATGCTCTAACTCTGAAATAAAAACAGAAATTGCTGGAAATAATCAAAAGACCTGAAAGTGTCAATGAAGAGAAAACATGTGCTAAAGTTTTATGTCAATACGTCTCCTCTTCAGAAGTGAAAGAAGGTAGATGCATCAGTAGAAAGAAAAACAGTGTTTATGTTTTAAGTCCAATTTGACTTCTTTAGAGCTGAAAGGGGCTGTTCTAATCTAATCTGAAAGAGGCCAACTATTCTAATCCCATTTCCAGCACTAGACCTATAGCCTTGTATGCTTTCTCAACAAAAGTGTACGTCTGAATATTTCTTAGATGATGTGAGGGTGTCTACCTCTCATATAGGCAATGAGTTCCACATTCCACCCTCTGAGTGAAAATGTTTTTCCGCACATCCCTGCTAAATGCCCTGCTATCTATCTTAAATCTGGTCATTGTTCTCTCCACCAAGGGGAAACGTTTCTTCTTGTTCTACCCTGTCTCTGCCTTTCATTATTTATACATCTCAAATCACACAGCCCTCAGTCTCCTCTGCTCCAATCTTTCTTCATAACTAAAACTCTCCAGCCGAGGCAACATTCTGGTAAATTTACTCTGCACTCTCCCCAGTGCAATCACATCTCTCATATAATGTGGATTCCAGAACGGCACACAAAACTCTAGCTATGGCTTAACCAACATTTTACACAGTTTGGGCATAACCTTCTTGCTGTTAAACTCTATGCCTTGGCTAATAAAGATAGGTATGTCATAAGCCTTCTTAACCATGCCATCTATCCATACTCCAACCATAAGGGAATCAGTGGATATCCACATCAAGTCCCTCTGATCCTTGGTGCTTTCCATGGTCCTACCATTAATCATGTATCCCCTTACGTTGTTTGTGCAGCCCAAATGCATCACCTCACTCATATCTGGATTGAATTCCATTTGCCACTGAATAGCCCACCTGACCAGCCTGTCTATATCCTCAGAATTATTGAATCCCTACAGCACATAAGCAGGCCATTCATCCCATTGAGTCCGCACTGACCGTCTGAAGAGCAACCCACCCAAGCCCACCCCCTCACACTATCCCTATAACCCTGCATTTACCAAGGCCAATCCAACTAACCTGTATATCTTTGGATTGTGGGAGGAAACCAGATCACCCAGAAGAAACCCACACAGACATGGGAAGAATGTGCAAACTCCACACAGGCAGTCGACAAGGCTGGGATTGAACATGTGTCCCTGGTGTTGTAAGGCAGCAGTGCTAACCACCAAGCCAATGAACCATGGTGTCACCTGTGTAATCCTCCTATAATCTAAGGCTATCCTCCTCACTATTTATCACCCCACCAATTTTCAAATAAACAGTAAATTTACTGATCAACCCTACCACCTTTAAGTCTTGTTTATATAAATGCAACAATCAGCAAGGATCCCAGTACTGATCCCTGCAAAATATGACTGGACACAGGCTTCCAGTTACAAAAACACCTCTTGACCAACACCCTTTGCTTCCACACACCTGGTTATCCCTTTGTAAAATTTAATCAAGATGGTCAGACATGAGCTCTCTTTAACAAACCCATGCTGGCAATTTTTGATCAATTCATGCTTGTCCAACTGCAGATTAATTCTGTCCCTGAATAATTCTGATTTGCTTCCAACAGTTTCTCCATCACCAAGGTTAGACTGTATGGCCTGTAGTTTCCTGGTTTATCCCTTGTTCCCTCTTGAATAACTGTACTGCATTTGTTGTCCTTTCAGTCCTCTTTCGCCTCTCCTGCGGCTAAAATGAACAGAAAATTGTTGCCATTTTGACCACAAAACTGGCCCCTCCCTAGCTGTGATAACAAAGTGAAGAGCTGGATGAACACAGCAGGCCAAGCAGCATGAGAGGAGCACGAAAGCTGAAGTTTTAGGTCTGGGCCCTTCCTCAGAGATCCCCTCCCTAACTGTATCTCCTTTGCGTCTTTTTGTCTTTTCCCTCAGCAAGGTTGCTTTTTTTTTTCATACCTTCATTTACACCATTTTACATCTCTAGTCCTCTTGTACCACCATTAGCACGCCCTTTATCTTTTGCTCTGTGCAACCTCACCACCTGTTCTACTCTCTCTGTCCCCACTTGTGTCAACACCACAAATTCCCAGCCCCTTTCACTTCTGAAAAAGCCCAATTGGACTCAAAACATTAACTCTGTTTCTCTCTCCACAGATGCTGTTAAACATGCTGAGTTTGTTCAACATTTTGTATTTTTACTTCACATTTATAACTCCTTCAGTTCTGAAAAAGCAATCATGTTCAACTTGAAATGCTAACTCTTTCTCTCTCCATATTTGCTGCCAAATACTGAATAGACATCTATGTTGACAAAATGCTCACAGTTGAGAAATTAGCAGACTTTTAGATTTGATGGCAAGGAGATGTGCACAGCTCCTGCTCCCCATTCTTCTTTCTTGTATTCAACATTTCAAACACAGCACTCATTGACACACTTCTGTTTCTCTTTCAGGATAAGTGACAAAACCATAGGGCAACGGCAAGGCTAGATTAAGATATCTTCCTTCAAATGAAGGAGGAGGAGCTGCCTATTATTTTTGGTGACCACAGCAGTAGGTTGAAAGGATAGAAGATACGTTTCTACTTATTCCACCTTATCATAACCCACTTATCATATCACATCTTATAGACTACTAGCATCAACAGTGACGCTCTTTGGTTCCATTGCCTTCTTGATGTATTGCTGGAGGTCTTCCTGGATCCTGAAACATCAGCAGCTTTTCCCTCTTGCTTGGGGGTAAAATGTAAAAATTAAGGGACTCTGATTTAAGAGGGAGTTAAGGAGTTTTTTTTTCCTTTCAGAGGGCTGTTACTATGTGGAATTCCCTTCCCCAGGGAGCAGTGGGAGGCTGGATCACAGACTACATTCATTATTGAGAGAATTTTCTTCTCTAGGATGTGGTTTCTTGCATTTTTTTTGTTGTTATTGAAAATTTTGTTTGGCCTGTTGCCAGGAACAACCTGTACTTTTTATTTTGTCCTATCACTGAGTATTTCTGCCTTATTGTTACTTTTTCATCTTCCAGTCTGCCACCCACATGTGAAGGAAATCAAGAGTTTAATAAGATTAAAATACAGAGCAAGAAAGAATCTGTAATGAGAGAATAATATTGCTTCTGGCACAGGGAAACAGCTGAACGTAAGGATAAGAGATTCAAGTAACTACTCGTCCTTTTAAGGACTAAAATAACCTTATTGCTCTTTTACGAGCCTTTTTAAAAAGTGAATTGTTCTTTGATACAGCTTTTACAGAAAAATTTTAATCTAATTGTTTTTTTTTTCCCCTGACATCTGTGCACCAAGACTCAACAAAGATGTGCCCCAGCCTTTATCATACTACACTAAGATCTTTGTTTTTGCACAGTTGATTACTTCTATAATGAAGAAACTGAATAGGTTTGTCATGTTACAACACCACAATGTAGGATTGTTTTAGGCAAAGTAACACTATTTGTGGGTATGTAGAAAATCAATTAGAGATGATGGTGGTAAATGGGCCTTGAATGAGCTTGTTTATTTCAAATTGTATTTTCAAGCTTAAATGTTGTAACAGCATCTTGTTTCGAGTTGCACTTCCAAATTATAAGCACAGTACAACATGTTACAGTCTTATTGCTACAACTGTGCTTTGAGTTGATTTCTGTAAAATCAATATTGCCATGCAAAAGTGGATAAGGGCCAAAAATGTGCATGCAGGTTGCAATATATTACTAACCCATGCCTGTTTATAGCAATGCAAGCAGCTTGCAAAATCCATATTGCCTGCAAATTTTAATGGTTATGTGTAGTCCAGCACAAAACACAGTGCTGAGTGGATGTGTGCCACAGTTTGTACAAGGCTAGTATCATTTATAGCCAACCTGCACGGCTTAAAACCAGCCTGAACCTCTTACAGGGAAGGTGCATTCTGACTTCAGGTGTTGAAAATGGCTATGAAAGCATTCTAAGTTGGAACAACAGTGAAACCACCATAAAAAGGACAGAGAGCATGTTCCTAGGTTCTTTGCTGCAGCACTGGGGAACTTTGTGTAGGAGGTAGCAAGTGGAAAAAGCTTCTGTTGCTGGAGGATGCACAAGGACCTCCACACATGTATCAAGAAGGCAATGGAACCAAAGGGCCCCACTGTCAATGCAAACAGTGTAACCCCACGTACTTGGATGTAGTTCAGGTGGAAGTCTAATGATATCTCATGAGTAGTCAAGTTCAGTGCATTTTTAAATATATATCTTTGCAAATCAAGTATTAACCTCATTCCTTGCTTCATTCTTAGGAGGAGGGTGTAAGTGTCCCATCTCTTGCTTTCCCTTCACCATAGTCCCACTCTTGTGTCATCCTTCTTTCAGATACAAAAGAGTTGGTACGTGGTCAAGTACTAAATTGACAGAATGAGGATTTTGACACTATCACTCACTCTTACACTTGCAAGCACCAGCTCAGGTAACGGCACCATGATAAGTTCAGAATGTAGCCCAATGGTTTTACTTGCATCTGGTGAATCACCACCAGTAAAAATTGCTGAAGCCAGAATATGGGATAAAGGTAGCAATCTAATGGAGGCTGGGGATGCCTCTGGTTCTGCTGGACAGGATTCAGCTAAGGAACTCAATGGGATGGCATGGAGAAAAAGCTGATGGGTTTGTACAAGAAAATGCAGATTCTGGAAAGTGTGGAGAATCTTAACACCAAATCAGCAGTGTTTTGTACAAAACTTCAACCTTCATTCTTTCCAATGTCGAAGTGGCAGCCAAAAACACGACAGCACTTGTAAGCCCAATCAGGTTGCAAAGTCTGATGGTGATATATTGGCTTCAATTGCAGTCCAGTCAAAAGGCACCTAATGTTTGAGGGTTGATGTCAGATTTCACCTCATGGGCACATTTGTATAAGTAATAAGATTTAAGTTATCAAATTATATTGTACACAAGCTTTGTGATGAAAAGCCTTAGTTAGTATCTATTAATCAAATGCTGTTAAGTAAATTTTTAAGTTGAAATCTCTTTAAGTGCCAGATACTGCGATGAGGAGAATTTGTTGCTGAGGAAAATTTGGTGGGAGAGAGATTTAGAAAAGTTAGCATTTGCATAGGACATTTCCGGTCAACGGGCCACTTAAAGTACAGTCTTGGCATTAGTACAGAGAGAGCGAAAGAGAGAAAGAAAATTAGTATTCAGCATGCAGTTGTGAAATGTGTGTCTTCAACAGTTAAGGTGGGCCAGAACCTTTAGCGGATAAAGCAGACTCAGAAGTTTTCATTTGAAAAAGGATCCACTACAGCTGAAGTCTCCACATTACAAAAGAATTTCCATGCATGTTGGACTTCAGTTGATGAAGCCAAATTGCACCAAGAGGCACAGCATTACATATCATGCCAATTCTCAAATATTGAGATGTTATACATCACTCGGATATTCAAATAAACCTTTTTAGTTGCATTTTAATTTGGTGATTGATCTTTCTGCCAATTGCTATTCCTGGACAAGAATTTTCTTACTCTTGGGTTGAATATTGAGTCCAAATCCCGGCATTCCCTGCAAGAGAAGCACAGACTGAGGATGTGAAATCTTGTTTTGCTGGGTAGCTACTGCAGTATCACGAGCAGTGGAGCACCTGGGTAGGCAGAAGTACCAGCAAGAAAGGCACACAGGGAATCAAAGGTGATTAGTTGGCCTGTGTGTGGAATATAGTTTGTTAGCATTTGTGATAACTCCAACAAGACCCAAGGGAAATCATTAATTAATCTCCGTATGGAGCTTGTAGAGTATGACTTCCCTTGGTAACAGGCAATGACCTGACCAGCTGGAACTCATCACCTGAGACCTTGGTATAAACAGACACATAGGGGCTCTTGTGGAACAGTGATAGTGTTCCTACCTCTGGGCCAGAAGGTGGAGGTTCAAACCCTACCTGTGCTGGAAATGTCTCTCAACATGTCTGAACAGGTTGATTTAAAATATTTATTGAAGGCCCTCTTGTGGCACAATGAGGAGTGTCCCTACCCCTTGTCCAGGAGGCCTGAGCTCAAGTCCAACCATAATAACGCCACAGAGGCTGGTATCCAGTCACCAAGTCACCCCTTATTTACATGCAGAGAGTCCTTGACACTGTTCCAGTTCCCTCAGAGCCAGCGCCCAGAGTGGTCAGCTAACGCACATCCTGATTGAGGCTGTTAATCTGGTCCAATCAGGGAACTCATATTCTATGGAGGTCCACCTGGCTGAACCTGTTACAATCACTACACCTCCACGCTCCAGAGATGTGTAACAACATCTCCAAACAGGTTGATTAGAAAATTGGTTAAATAAATTTTAAAAATAGCCGGCGCATTTGCCCCCCAACTCCATTTTGATTTAGTCCTTTCCCTCTCTCACGAGACACACACACCCCCACTCACTTGTGACGATTTGCATTGCCGAGAAAAGGTTTTGCTTGCAAATATTTAATTGGCTACATGGGTGATTGCTGATGGTGGTTAATAATCTTTAAAAATGTTGCAATGATTTGGTCATCGTAAAGCCATTTGGTTTTATGTGATAGCACTTCTGGATAGAAGCTAAATAAGAAGCAGCCCCACAGAGTGTTCATGTATTGCAGGCGGCCTGGGTTCAAGTGCCACCTGATCCAGTGGTGGGGGATACCATTTCTGAACAGGTTGATTTTAAATAAAGCAGACTCAGGGCCTGCATTGGGCTTTGCATGTAAATATCTAACTGGTTCCACAGGTGTTTTACTAGATGGTGGTTATAATTAAGAACAATTTTTTTAAAAAGTCACAGTGATTTGGTTGTGGGAGGGGAAAAAAAAAAGTGCTTGGTTCTGTCTATTAACACTTCAAGGTATATTGAAAAAAAATGTAGACTCAATATTTTGATTTAGCCCCTTCCTTGTGTCCCCAGTTTTGACGCTTTGCATTGCCCAGGACAGGCTTTGTATGGAAATGTCCAATTGGCTACACAGGTGAGTTACTGGTGGCAGTTAATAGTTAAAAATTAAAAATCAGTGACTTGGTGATGGGAAGAAAACCATTCAGTTGTGTGCGCTAGCACTTCTGGATGCTGAAGAAAGTGGAAAAAAAAAAGGCAGATCCTGCAGGACTGTCTGTCCTGGACTGGGACACGCCTTTGTAGGCCATGACAAGTGGCTCTATTTTGGTGTTCAACGATAAATGATGTTCCTTTCCTGAGTGACGACAATATTGTTGTTTTGTGGTGATTTTTTTCATTTCAACATCAAGGTTAAGGGTACACCATGATAATTAGTGACTGAGGCATTGTTAAGTATGGGGCTATTGCAGAATGAGGATTTTAGATCGAGTTCGGCAAAACTGTAGTTTAATGACATGATAATGGGCAGCACGGCTAGAAAGGTGATGTATCAGTCGCCTCCTTTCCTTCTCAGTAAATGCCGGTGACAAAGGCTATGGTCTAATTGTTATAATGGTGTGCAGACACAGCAGACCATAAGGAATTGGGGCACATGCTCGGCTAAGTAGTAGAGTGCTTCTCAGACGCAATGCAGGCAATAGAGTTATTGATTGATTTGCTCACGTTCAGGCAGCAACAGGGTTTCCTGGCTACATGTGGTTTGATTACAGACCAGAACCACAGGTAAAATGCTAGGCATTTAGATCTTAACATCCAGCAGCCATGTGTTGGTTTGAAATGGTAGCTCAAAAAGAACAGTGCAGTGGCACAGAATAAATACAAAATGACTGCTGCCAAGACAGTGGGAATTTACTAGCATGAGCTGAGCTGAGCTGTAGCTGGTCAATGCTCTCACATGGGCAGTAGGCTTTGGCAATTTATTTGGCCTCCCTCAGTTGCAGGATGTGATAGATGGTATAGGTGCAGCACAGAGAATGCCAAATCGTAATGTAGATAGCTTTAACAATGGAAAAGGGTTCCATTCCCTCAATGTGCAAGTCAGCAGTTCTACATCTGAGTGGTCTGCATGAGGTACCCTGTCATGATGCTTATATCATTGAAAACTCTCACATTCCTGTTTTGTTTCAAGGTCCAAGGTTATAAGCACGCTAACTGTAAGCCAAGAGTATCTGTAATCATGGCTGATGGCTCCATTCTGCGACCCTCAATTGAGGCTAAGCTTTACTTTATCTCAGAGGTCGGCACGGTGCCTCGGTGGTCAGCACTGCTACCTCACAGTGCCAGGGGCCTGGGTTCAATGTCTCCCTCGGGCAACTGTCTGTGGGGAGTTTGCATGCTGTCCCACGTCTGCATGGCTTTTCTCTGGGTGCCCCAGTTTCTTCCCACAGTCCAAAGATGTGCATGCTAGGTGGATTGGCAATGCTAAATTGTCTGTAGTGTTCAGGGATATGTAGATTAGGTGGGTTTGGGGAATGGGTCTGGGTGGGATGATCTGAGGGTCGGTGTGGACTTGTTGGGCCGAAGGGCCTGTTTCCACATCGTAGGGATTCTATGGATATATACAATGCAGCCCATTCCTCAACAAGGGCTGCAAGATGTAGACAATAGGCGTCCTGAAGATGACATCCATATACTTGGATTGTCGGGAAGGTTGGGGAAGTATGGGTGGTGGTTGCCTCGCAGTACACTCCAGCTACAGTGTGTCACATAATCATAGCCTCCTATGTTCTGCGCAATTGGAGCAGGCAATTAGGGGATGCAATGGATTCTGAAGAGCTGGCAGCGTGGCAACAGTTTTCCAAGTCGGAAGATAAGGACATCGAGTAAGAGGAACATCACCTTCTGCTTGATAGAGTGGTGTAGTGTCAGGTGCGAAAAACCAAACAGGAATTAATTGGCACCAGGTTCCAGTCAGTGAGAACTGGATGCACTCATTCACAGTAACTTCGTTGTTTGTCAAAAAGACAAGCAGTCCCTATCTATTCCCAGAAACAAATAAAGCTTCTGTGTTATTTATTGCTTGCTTTACCCACTGCTGAATAAAAATAAAGGTTTTGAACTGTTTGAAAGTTTTCCTGCATCTAATAGTCCTACACTGGACAATGAGCGGATGGTGGACCACACTGGGCATGAGGAAAGAGTAGCACTCCCTTAAACAGGGTTGTAAGATGGGACAATGTTAAGGATAGGTAAGCTTGGGTAGCTTGTTTCTTAAGTAGCAATCAAGGTATGAATATGAATTTGTATGTGCTATGAACTGTCAGCTCTGCCATGTATGTGCCCTGAAAAGCATTTGCTTTTGGTTGCTCTCCCATTACATGCACAGTGAAGGAGAGCTCTGGACTGCCAGTACTTGACTGGATACGTAGCTGCATTTTAAAGATGGCACCAGGAATCCCAAGATATCCCAGCAGTTAATTTAAGTACTTACACCTTTAGCAAATGGGAGGATATAATGAGTGGCAGGCAAGTGGAGTTTAGGTAATATGGTTGATTTGAGAAGATAATCTGCAAAAACTCACTAGGCTTTGAGGAACGAAGCTCTTCATGAAACTGACCAAAATTGATGATTTGCTTAGGTTCTGCACAATTCTCCTCAATCCCTCTCTACTTGTTATTTTGTGACACCTTCAAAAGCATTGTCAAAACTTCTGTTAATCAATGAATACTTAACTAGAGGCAAGCCAACTTCAAAGGGGTAAGATAAGATAGTCTGCATGGTGGCTCAGCAATTAGCACTGCTGCCTCACAGCGCCAGGGACCCGAGTTTGATTCCAGCCTTGGGTGACTGTGTAGAGTTTGCATGTTCTCCCTGTGTCTGTGTGGGTTTCCTCCAGGTGCTCCAGTTTCCTCCCACAGTCCAAACTTGTGCAAGTTGATGGATTTTCTACGGAAATTGGTTGGCAGGCAAATTGTTGGCTGAAGTGCGAAGAAAAGATAGTTAGGACAGAAGCAAAGTACTGTCTATTCCCTCAAAAGGGAAAAGTATGGCAAACAAATCCAAAATCCTCTGGATGACAAAAGGAGACAGGAATGAAGAGGAGGAAGAAAAAAAAATTCTTATGACAGAAATCAGGTAGAAAATGTAATGGACAGGCATGTGTAATATCGAAGATTCAGAGGAGAGGTGAAAAGTTAATAAAAAACAGAGTTTGGAAAGAGACGAGAAGATAACAAAAAAAAAAAGGGTCCCAAAGTTATCTATATGGACATAAATAGTCCATGGGTAGTAAAAAGAGGTGTAGAGTCAATTGTGGACAAAAAGGGAGATTGATGAGTGGAGGCAGAAGGCATAATTGCGGTGTTAAGTTAATATTTTGCATTTGTTTTTACCAAGGAAGAAGATATTACCCAGACCATAGTGAAAGAGAAGGTAATTCAAGCAAGATAAGGGATTAAAATCGATATAGAAGAGGCATTCTGCATAAAATTGTTAAGACACCAAGGTGAATATGTTGCATCTAAACAAAGTGCAGGAAATGAAAGTTTAAATTACAGGGGCACTTGCAAAATTTTTTACGGTCTTCCTTAGACCCAGGGGTGGTTCCAGATGACTGGAGAATTGCAAACATTACACTTTTGTTCAAAAACAGGGTGTAAAATAAGCCCAACAACTACAGGCCAGTCAGTTGTGCCTGAATGATGGGGAAAGCTCTGGAAACAGAACTTTGGGATACAAATTAATTGTCACATGGACACATTAAAGAATCAAAAAATACTGGCATGGGGTTCTTAAGAGAAAAGTCATATTTAACTAACTTGCTGGAGTTTTTTGAAGAGATAGTAGAGAGGGTTGATGAGGGGAATGATGTACCTGTAGTTATACATGGACTCCTGAAATGCTCTTGATACAAAGGCCACATAGATCTGTGAGCAAAGCCAATGACTCATGCAGTAAAAGGGACAGCCACCAGCAAAAAGATAATGGTGGTCCATGGGTGTTTTCAGGTTGAAGGAAGATTGGTAGTGGAGTTCTCCAGGGGTCAACACTGGCACTCTTGCTTTTCCTGACATATATTAAAGATGAACTTTTCACAATAATCTGTGTGGTCTACAATATTCATTACAAAGTTAATACAACTTCTCTGCTTTGCATTTCTGTTCCTCCATCACTTTGAGGTGGTGTTTTGAGGGACATTTCAAATGGCAAAGTGTTATTTATCCTGGGCAATTTGAGTGGGGTAGACATGGCCATTGCTTCTTAATCATTGAGTGAATGAAGTCAACAATAATAGGAAACATTTTGTTAAACTTGAGCGGGTGCAAAAAAGATTTACAAGGATGTTGCCAGGACTGGATGGTTTGAGTTATAAGGAGAGGCTGAATAGAATGGGGCTGTTACCCTTTAAGTGTCAAAGGCTGAGGGTGACTTTTATAGAAGTTTAAAGAGGGGTATGGATAGGGTGAAAAGCCACGGTTTTTTTTCCTATGGTGGGGAGTCCAAAACTAGATGGCATAGTGCAAGTTGAGAGGGCAAAGATTAAAAAGGATCGGAGGGTGAACCTTTTCATGCAGAGGATGGGGAGGCAATGGCCCAGCGGTATTATCACTGGACTGTTAATCCAGAGACCCAGATAATGTTCTGGGGACCTGGATTCTAATCCCGCCATGGTAAGATAGTGGAATTTGAATTCAATAAATATCTGGAATTAAGAATCTAATGATGACCGTGAATCCATTGTTGATTGGCCGGAAAAACCCATTTGGTTCACTAATGTCCTTTAGGGATGGAAACTGCCATCTTTACCTAGTCTGGCCTACATGTGACTCCAGATCCACAGCAATGTGGTTGGCTCTTAACTGCCCTCTGGGCAATTAAGGACAGGCCATAAATGCTGCCAAGCCAGCGATGTCCTCATCCTGTGAATGAATTTTTTTAAAAATAGTGTGTGTATGGAATGAGGTGTGAGAGGGATTGGTTGAGGCTGGTATAATCACAATGTTTAAAATGCATCTGGATGGGTATCTGTAAAGGAAGGGTTTAGAAGGATATGGGCTAAATGCTGGCAAGTGGGACTAGGCCAGATTGGGAAATCTGGTTGGCATGGACGAGTTGGACCAATGGGCCTGTTTCCATGTTGCATGATTCTATGTAGATCTCGGAGTAGAGGATGCAGTTCCAAAATTTGAGAGTAATACAACACTTGTAAGCATTGTTTATTATGGGGAGTTTAGTCCAGTGCTTCAAAAGGACAGACACAACTTGTTGGAATGCACAGACAGGTTGCAGATGAAGTGCGATACAGAGAAATGTGAACTGATTCAATTTGGTCAAAAGAATATGGACAGACAAAATATAAATAAATAGCCCCAGGGATGAGAAACTCTAATTATGATAGATTGGAGAACTTAAGACAGTTATCCTTCGAGAAAAGAAGGCAGAGAGGAGGTTTCAAAATCATGAGGGGTCTGGGCAGAGTAGATAGGAAGAAACTGTTCTTGCTTGTAAAACAATTGGGACTGAGAGGGCACACATTTTAAGTAATTTGCAAAAGAAGCAAATATGATGTGAGGAAAACATTTTTTTCCACACAAGGTGCAGTTAGGATCTGGAAGACACTACTTGGGAGCATGGTGGAGGCAGTCTCAATCAAAAAAGAATCAGAGCTATGTGAAAAGGATGGGTATGCCAGGTCATGGGGAGTAGGCGGCAGAATGTGAATTGCACATTCAGAGAGCTGTTGCAGATAATGGTAAGCCAAAAGGCCTCCTTCTACACGGAAACAAGTCTGTTTTTCCATTTCTTTTAATGCTTTTAGTTCTCTTAGTGCTTCTATCACCAATTTCTCTTCCATAATTACCATGAATCACTCTTCATGTTAAAATAACTGGATAAATACAAGTTGTTCCTGTTGTTACAGGTGTTGAGTGATGATGCAGCTTGATCGCATCATGGGATGAGTACAGGAAAATAGTAGAGATGATAGCAATCTGAAATAAATCTGTAAAGTGCCGAGAATACTGAGCAGGTTAGGCAGTATCTGTGAAGAAACCAGCATGTGACATTTTGTACATAAAATTACAAAGGCCATTTGAGTGTTTTGAATTCTTACCTCTCAGTTATTACATAATTACCCATTCAGAAATGCACTCAGCGCAAGACAGCCAAGTTACTTTGTCTATCCCTCAGGCTAAACAACCCATCAACATAAATTCCAGCCAAGAACTCAATTCAAATAGTCTGTACCTAGGGCAAGTGTCTTACTACCCATACTACTGGGGCTTTCCCATATCTCCAAGGACTAATGGTAAAGTGTGCTAGAAATCTTGAACAGTTTTCAATTTCACCCAGACAGATGTGTCAAAATTGCCTGTTCTCAGATGATTGTTATGACTGCTAAATGAGATGAGTCTGGGAATTTCAATCTGTTCTTCATACGAATGGAAGTAAACAGCACAAATGATTTTAAAATTTATCTTCAATAAAAACATAAAACATACAAATCAAACGGTAATGATGCAGTCAGATACAAACAAGGCTAACCGGTAAACAACCTGAAATTTTTATGTTCATGACCTTAAGACATAATTGTTATTTTCTCAGTGGGTTTTCCAAATACTATCAAAGTGAGAAATCTCAGTTGGCAATACCTAGAAAGCATGGTACTGGCAGTAATTCATGGCACATGATACTAACATAACATGGAATGTTCTGGAGAATTTGCATGGTTCCACACAGTAACCTTATCAGGCTAAATGCAGTCATGTACAGATTTTTCAATAGTCAACCCCATAATTACAATCAGATGCCTATAAACAATTACACATCACAAGCCACTTAATTGACCATCTTCAATGTCTGAATTTGAGGCTATAATTAACTGGAATATTCTGTAATTGGAGTAAATAGCTAAGTAGCTTATGCAAGAACAGCTATTATTATTTTTCACAGCCATGGTGCACATTTACACAAATTTATAAATTATTCAACAACATAACAGTACATTTTAATATTTGATCTATTCAAATACATACCTCAATTAGTTTCTTTCTCCGGCTGAGTATGAAGTGGCTGCTGCAGTCAAACTACAAATTTTAAACTTTCTTCCCTGCTTTGTTGTTCATCCCTTTAAAACCACAATTCCAGACTGTAGCATTTGCATGGAAGAATGTAAATACACTCCAGTGCAGCCCTTCCCAGAACAGCAGTCAGTTTTTCCTAATAGAACTGATTGTCACAGTCATGCAGCAGTCATCCTGAAACAAGCATCAGCTAATAGCATGGACCTGAACATCTGTTTTTGTGTTTAAAGAGGCAATATATTTAATGAGCTGATTTATAATCCCTCAGCATTATAAAAGGATGTATTTGCAAGTCTCCTGTTACCAAATTAAACTGCTGATGAGAAACAGGCTCAGAGCAGCTGTTTTGCATGGAACTTTCCCTTAAGTAAATGGGGTCTCCTATTCCTGACAAATGCTTTCTATTTGTGGATGCCCAGCATTAGAAATCATCATAAAAAAATTGCTGAACATAGTCTTAATCTAATCATCAATGCCAAGGCATAAAGTATGGTAACAAGAAAATTTGAGAAACAACAGTAACAATTCAGATATCTCTCTTTGTAATATTTAAGACAGCAAAGAAATACAATTCCTGTAAACAATGTTATTATTTGGGGTGGCATGGTGGCTCAGTGGTTAGCACTGCTGCCTCACAGCACCAGGGACCCAGGTTCGATTCCAGCCTTGGGTGACTGTCTGTGTGGAGTTTGCACATTCTCCCTGTGTCTGTGTGGGTTTCCTCTGGGTGCTCTAGTTTCCTCCCACAGTCCAAAGATGTGCAGGTTAGGTGGATTGGCCATGTTAAATTGCCTGTAGTGTTCAGGGATGTGTAGATTGGGTGGGTTACAAGGGGACAGGCATGGGTGGGATGCTCTGAGGTTCAGTGTGGACTTGTTGGGCCAAAGGGGCCTGTTTCCACATTGTCATGATTCTATGGATTTTGCCACAGAAACAGAAATGAGGACATGTCAAACTAATGCCCAGATCCCTAGAGTTGCTAGGAGTTTTCTACAGAACTGGGTGATGAATGAGATTCAAACCTTATGACAGCATGAAGCTGTTGCCCTGAAGAATACTCCGCTCAAGGTTTGTTCAAAGCTTTGCACAGCTTATTGGAATGTGTACATTCTGCTACAGACTGGTAAGTTAACAGCAAGATGAATAACTACTGTCATGCACCAGTATATTATGAACTTCCAGCTGAAACTTCTGCATTTCACAACTCTTAAAATGGCTGGTGCAAATCACATGGCCTTTGGCATTCTCAATTGAATACTTAATTAAATATGGACATTCACAACCTTCTGGGGAACTGACACGCTCCTTTGCTTAAGAATGGATCAACACAGCCGGCCAGTCTCTTGGTTACATCTTGGACAAATGGGAGCATCAATACTAAATGTGCATAAAGGGGATGTAAATGGATCTTATTAACCTTCTATTATATTGTCGTGGTTACCCTCATCCAAATCAAGAATGAATGAAATTCAAGACATCAAACAATAATTCACTATGTGTTATCTATAGACACACCATCCTTTTGAAAGGCATTTTGAATTTCTCAAGTCATATGATAACCATGTTGATATCTGCTTTTAAAATTAGCAAAAGTTGTTTGCACACATAGTTCACAAAAAAGTCTTTGAAATAATTGCAAGTCACCAAAGCCGTCAAGGTAATTGCCAGTAATACCTTTCAAGTAGGAGATTCTATGAAAAAGAACTCAGCTAACCAGTTAACAAGATTTAGAGCTGGATGAACACAGCAGGCCAAGCAGCATCAGAGGAGCAGGAAGGCTGATGTTTCGGGCCTAGAGAAGGGTCTAATTTAAAAGAAACTAATTTTCAAGGAACCTCACAGCTTGCTGAGGATCATTCATTTTAAAACACTTCAATCTTAAAATTTTTAATTCATCTAAGAAACTTCAGAACCATATGAAAAAGACCAATATCATCGTATGTGGCAACTGTTCTACTTTCACCATAGCCTAATTAGAGTCTAGGAGTCAAGTGAGTGAAACATTGCATTATTTTGGGATAATGGGAAGTAAATAACCTTCTTTGTTTTTAAACTCACAAAAGGTTCGTGCCAATTGGCATCAAATCATCACATCTTCACATTCAATGGTATTACCATTGCTGAATTGCTAACTATCAAAGTCCTGGATTACCAGTGACCAGAAACTGACCTGGATCAGCCATATAAATGTTGTGGATACAAGAGCAGGTCAGAGGCTAGGAATCCTGCAGCAAGTTACTCATTTCCTGACTCCAAAAATCCTGCTCTCCCCATCTCAAAAGCACAAGTCAAGAGTATGATGCAATGCCGTCCATTTGCCTGGTTGAGTGTAGCTCCGTTGCACTCAAGAAGCTTGAAACTATCCAGGATAAAGCAGGCTACTTCATTGACACCACATCGACAAACATTCACTCCTTCCACCACCAAAACTCTGTAGCAGTATTTTGTACCATTTACAACTTGCATCACAAAAAATCATCAAAGCTGTGTAGACAGTATCTTCCAAACCTACACCCACTACCACATGAAGGAAAAGGACAGCAGATACAAGACAACATCACCACCTGTTAATTCTCCTCAAGCCATACACTATCCTGAATTGAAAATATATTGCCTTTCCTTCAGTGCAGCTGGGACAAAATCCTGGAACTCCTTCCTTAACAGCATTTTGGGTCTACCTATAGTAATGGATGTGTATCATTAAATGTCTGAACAGACTGATTAAACATAATTTCCCACAAGAATCCATGTTTATTCATAATGCCTGAAGCAGCAGCAAAGGCATTACCCAAGAAAAGAGGCCAAAGAAAGTGACAACCAAGTAACTCATCAGAGGTGAGAGGAAGTGCCAGAAATTCTGGAAGGAGAGCTACAGTATTGACATCTACAAGTGATGAAGATAGGTCTATCTCGACACTGGCATCTGTGTGTCATCAACAACATCTTTGAGCGCATCATTTGTGATGCCTTCCACCTGATCAGCTTACCAAAAGTGGCAAACTATCCTCTCCTGGGAAATTCACACCACAGGTTCGCTGCCTGGGGAGTTGCCAAGTACTTTTGTCACTTAGAAGACAAAAAAAAACCCATTTCTGAAGAAGGGTCCACACCCGAAATGTCAACTTTCCTGCTCCTAAAACTCTTCATAGGATACATGGAACTGTCCCTCTTCCGTAGCTACACTGGCACTATGCCCCACCTCTTCCTCTGCTACATTGATGACTGTATTGGCACTGCCTCATGCTACCACGAAGAGCTTGAACAGTTCATCAACTTTACTAACACCTTTCACCCCGACCTTAAATTCACCCGGACCATCTCTGATACCTCCTTCTCCTTCCTGGACCTCTCTGTCTCTATCTCTGATGACCGTCTCGAAACAAACATCCATTTCAAGCCCACTGACTCCCACAGTTACCTAGGCTACACCTCCTCTCACCCACCTTCCTGCAAGAATGTGATCCCCTACTCCCAATTCCTCCGCCTCCGCTGCATCTGCTCCCAAGATGGGCCATTCCACTCCTGAACGTCCCAGATGTCCTCTTATTTCAAGGACTGCAACTTCCCCCCTTCAGTGGTTGAAAATGCTCTCAACCGCATGTCTTGCATTTTCCACACCTCTGCCCTCACATTCCCTCCCCCCAACAAAAACAAAGACAGAATCCCCGTTGTCCTCACATATCATCCCACCAACTTCCAAATCCAACATATCATTCTCCGCTACTTCTGCCACCTACAATCTGACCCCACATCCAAAGATATATTTCCCTCTCCACCCCAATCTGTCTTTCGTAGAGACTTCTCTCTCCGCAACTCCCTCATCCGCTCCATACTCCCCACTAGCCTCACCACCAGCCTCACCACCTCCAGCACATTTCCCTGCAACCACAGGAAGTGCTACACCTGGCCCTACACCTCCCCCCTCACCTCCATTCAAGACACTAAACAAACCTTCCACATCAGACAGAGGTTCACCTGTACAACTGATAATGTGGTCTGTTGCATCTGCTGCTCCTGATGCGGCCTCCTCTATGTTGGTGAGACCAAGCGGAGGTTTGCAGACCGCTTTGTAGAGCACCTGTGCTCTGCTCGCGACAAATGACAACACCTGCCAGTTGCGAACCATTTCAACTCCCCCTCCCACTCCTTGGGTGACACGACCATCTTGGGCCACCTCCAGTGTCACAATGACACCACCCGCAAACTGGAGGAGCAGCACCTCATATTCCACCTTGGGAGCCTACCACCCAATGGCCTAAATGTGGACTTTACCAGTTTCAAAATCTCCCCAACCCCCAGCCTCATGCCATGACCAATCCTCCCTCTCATCCCCGCCTCCTTGACCTGACAAAACCTTTCTGTCTTCTCTCCCACCTATCCGCTCCTCCCACCTTACTGACCAATCACCACCACTGCCTACCTGCATTCACCCATCACCATCCCACCTACCTTCCCCAGCTCCACCCTTCCTCTCTGTATTGATTTCAGAGCTCCCTTCCCCTCCCCCATTTCTGAAGAAGGATCCTGGCCCTCAGCGCTAACTTTCCTGCTCCCCTGATGCTGTCTGGCCTGCTGTGTTCCTCCAGCTCCACACCATGTTTTATCTGACTCCAGCATCAGCAGTTTTTACTATCTCTGACAGAGTTCAAGAAGGTTCCTTCTCAAGGTCTAAAAGGAATAGAGAACAAATGCTGGCCTAACCAGTGATATGCACATCCCTGAATGAATTTTTTTTTTAAATGTCCAATTTAATAGTCATCACATAAATGATATTATATAAACTCTAACCAAATAACCGCACAAAAAGAAAATAAAATGACTATGCAGCTTTTTGACTATTGCTGTCACTTCTGTTAACAGTAGACTGCTCAGGATGTAATTGTTCACCTCTTCTGCTCTCTGTTCAGGTTATAACATCCTTTAAAATAACTGTGTTACAGTACTAGTCAACCTTCCTCTTTTCAGAGATGTGCTCAGATTGTTCTGGAGCATGCAGGGGCCAGGTCTCTTTACTTTGTTTTTTTAAAAACTGGGGACTGCAGTGAGAAAGTGTCATTTTAAAATTAATTGTTTGAAAGGGTGGCTGCAGTTTTGAAAGCACATGCCTGACACCTATTGCAGGCATCATATAAATAGCTGTTTGGACAAGCAGTTTTTGCAGTTTGAGATGTAAGTGATCTGGAGCTGAGGGCGTACACTGATGAAGCTATTGCTGTCAACAAGAGGTTAATTGGTCTTTGTACTAGGGACCAGTTATTCATGACCGAGAGCTATTTGCCTGCCAATTGCCACACTACCAGAAGAATGTGGATGATTTGGAGAGGGTGCAAAGAAGGTTTATCAGGATGTTGCCTGGTCTGGAGGGTTTGACTTATGAGGCGAGTTTGGATAAACTCAGATTGATTTCACTGGAAAGATGGAGGCTGAGGAACAACCTGATAGAGGTCTACAAAATAATGACAGGCTTTTTTCCCCAGGGTGGAAAGATCAACTACAAGAGGGCACAGGTTCAAAGTGAGAGAGGGAAAGTTTAGGGAAGAAGTGCAGGGAAGATTTTTCACACAGAGTATGGTGGGTGCTTGAAATGCACTGCCAATGGAGATGGTGGAAGCAGGAACTTTAGCAACATTTAAAGCATATCTTGATAGACACATGAATGGGAGGCGAACAGAGGGATAGAAACCGCGCATGGGCACGAAGTCGTGGGTCTAAATAAAGATAAGAATCAGTGCAGGCTCGGTGGGCCGAAGGACCTGGTCCTGTACCGTACTGAATTGTATTGTACTGTTTAACAACTGTGTGATTAGTTCTTACGTAACGGAATAGTTTCGAACTGGGAACAAGTTACAGACAGAGAGAAAAATGATCGGTTCTTCCCCAATTTTCTGTCTTGGATGTAGAAGGTATAATTATTAACCTTGCTTATGGCATAAGAATTAGTGGTGTGGTAACAGTGAGGACGATGGTCTCAGGCTACATTCTGATATTGATCAGCTGGTAAATTGGGCAGAACAATTGCAGATGGAATTTAATCCAGATAATTGTGAGGTGATGTAATTTGGGAGGTCTAATAAGGGAAGGATATAAACAATGAATGGTAGGTCACTGGGGAGTACTGAAGAACAAAGGGACCTTAGTGAACAAGTCCACAGATCTCTGATGGTAGACAGGGTGGTGAAGAATGTGTGAAGATGATTGCCTTCATTAGCTGAGGACTAGGATGTTGAAACAAGGAAGTCTAGTTAGAATCGTCTATTGGTTAGGCCACAGACGGAATACTGTGTGCAGTTTTAGTCGCCACATGATTGGAAGGACATGATTGCATTGGACAGGGTGCACAGGAGATTCTCCAGGATGTTGCCCGGGATGGAAAGTCTTAGTTATAAAGAGAGACTGGATAGGCTGGGTTTGTTTTCCTTGGAGCAGAGGAAGCTAAGGGGGTATCTGATTGAGGTATACAAAATTATGAGAGGCTTGGACAGAATACATTACGAGAATCTTTTCCCCATAGCAGACCAAAGGGCATAAGTTGAAGATGAAGAGTAAATGGTTTAGAGGAGATCTGAAGAAAAGTTTTTTTTCGCCCAGCAGGTGGTAGAAATATGGAACGTGCAGCCTGTGAAGGTAGTAGGCCAGGTACTTTCGCAGAATTTAAGAACCATCTGGATGAGTACTTAAAATTCCAGGGCACAGTAGGATATGGACCGTTGTAAATGGGATTATTATAGTTTGGTGTCTGTTGGTTGGTATAGACATGGTGGGCTGAAGGGCCTGTTTCTACTCTGTATGACTATGGTGCGACTGAAACACACTGTAAACTTGCATTAAACCATTTATCTTTCAGCAACATTTGTGTGTACTGTGACTTTTAACTGTTAAAACAGAGACATTTTTGGAAGGGAAACAGCCACCTTGTGCCTTTAACCAACCAGTGGAAGCAATCAGAGAAAGACAACTGAGACAAAGTGCTAGCCAGCAGGAGAGTCATGAGAATGAACTCAACGACAACAAACAACCTGGAAACAAATTCTACTGAACTGCTTTTCTACTCTTTTCCCTCTATCCACAAACTATTTCACCCTCACACAGAAGAAATGCCAAAAGAACCACGGATGCTGGAAATCTGAAACTAAAACATAAATTGCTGGAAAATCTCAGCAGGTCAAGCAGCAGCTGCAGAGAGAAATCAGAGGCAACATTTCAGGTCCAGTGTGCCTTCTTCAGAGCTCAGAACTTCAAAACTATTTCACCCTGTCTCTTTGTCTATGTGTGTGGAAGGGGAGTTTCTAAGGAGTTTTGAGTTTTAATTAGTGATATTATATCCCAGCGTATATTAAAACTTCATTTGTAGCTACAATCTAATTACTTGAAATAATTAGTAATTCTTGTTAATTGTAGAAACCTGATCAGTGCTTTCCCACCATAGTTACCTTCAGTACAAAGCTCCTGGTTTAAGTCCAGATTTTGAAAAAGAGTAAAGAAAACATGCATTTATAAAGAAAACATATTAGTAGTGGAATGGTAGCATCACTGGACGAATAATCATGAGGTCCAGGCTATTGTTCTGGATTCACACCAGCAGGAGGAACTGAATTTCAATTAATAATTGTGGAATTAAAAGCTAATCTTAATAGTGATCACCATGAAACAATCATTGATTATCATAAAGACCCATGTGGTTGAGCCATGCTCTGTAGGGAAGGAAACGTATCATCCCTCTTTGGTCTGGTCAACATGTGACTCCAGACCCACACAATGTAGTTGACGCTTAATTGACCTCTGAAAAGGCCTGATACGCCACTCAGTTCAACAGCAATTCTGCATAGGCATCAAAACCTAGCCTTCTAGAAATGCTCACATTCCGTGACAGATAAAAAAAATTGTCAAGGCCTCAGGAATTCCTAAAGCACTTTACAGTCAATACAGTACCTGCCTTTTTGTAAAATATGTTGGATGGTCCTTTTCTGGTCCTCCTCTCTCGACTCTTTCTTTCCAGGTCATTGATAGCTGTATCAGTGTTGCGTCCTGCTCTCACCCTAAATTAGAAGAATTTCTTAAACTTGGCTTCCAATTTCCACCCTTCTCTCATTTTCACATGGTCCATCTCCAATTCTTCTCTTCTTTAATTTTTCTTTTCCATTTCTGGCAAAATGCATTTTGATCCTTGACTCCCACAGTAATTTCAACTACAATTCCGATAAAGATTCTACTCTTCCTGCATCTTGATCTCATTTGTTATGATGATGAGACTGTCCACTATAAAACTTATGAGATGTCTTCTTTGTTTCTCAACTGATGAGTCCCTCCTGCCACAGTTGACAGGGCACTCAATCTTGCTTGGCTTATTTCTCACACTTCACCATGCTAAGTTTCTCTAAGCTCCAATCTTTCTCAACTGCATCAATACTGCTTTTAGGCTTCATTTATCCCATTCTCAGCTGTACTGAACTATTAATAGCTTCCAGATACTTGTTCTGCCCTACTGTACTGAATCTGGTAACAGTAGCATTTGTGTTTCAGTGCTCCCCAGCTTCAAACTGCAACTAACTTCTCCTCGCAAACACACTCTCAGATAAATTGAAACCAGTGAATCTTATTAAACTCCACCCATCTCCATGACAATAAGGCCTGCTTCAAGATACCTTTTAACTGACCCGTAAAGATTAGTGGAAGCTTTGAAGCCAATTTAGCTCCAACTCCCTGCTGGCTCTTTCAAATCAACTCAATTTTTTTCCATGTAACTATCAACTCTATCCTGAATAACTGTTTTTAAAAGATTCCCATCACTGGAGTTAAACTGATTGATCTATAATTGCTGGACTTATCATGAGCAAAACACCCACAAAGAGCTTAGTCCCAACTCTGTTCAAGTGCAACCCATTCAGTTTTCACAGGTGCCAACTATCCCAGAGTCAGTGTCAGTGTCGCACGAATCTAATGCTTTCCCCCTTGCACCATCCATCCAGCCATACATTTGGATGACTTAACAACTGTTTTTCTGTACTCACTTGCATGTGACGCGGGAAGTAATCTGGAGATTATTACATTTGAGGTTCTGTTTGCTAATTTTCTACCTGGTTCCCTAAATTCTGAGTGCAAGACCATTAGCCTCTTCCTTTCTAAGTCATTGGTAATAATATGGACCACAATCTCTGGATGTTCACCCTCCCAGAAGATTGCCCTGTAGCTGCTCTGTGACATCCTTAGTGCCTAAAGCAGAGAGGCAGCATACCATCCTAGAGTTGTGTCCATGGCGACAGAAATGCCTATTTGTTCATCCAACTAATGAATCCCTTGTCACTATTGTTTTTCCCTTCTTTTCCCTCCATACAGCCGAGTGGTTCATGGTGCCAAAAGCATAGCTATGATTGCACTCCCTTAAGGAACCAGTGCCCTCATCCAAAGTGGAAAACCGATTTGTGAGCAGGTCTCCATGGGATTCTTGCATGACCTGCTTGTTCCTGTTTGACTGCCTGATGGTCAGTTGACATATATTAAACCTCAATGACCCAGTCCTGGGGTATAGAACAAACTTGTCAATAATATGGAATGAGGTTGTGGGAAGTGAAGAACGAAACCTGTTTTGATATTAAGAATGTGTCATGATGTGGCAGAGAATTAGGACAAGAATTTAGGTTTTAAATTGGGACCCCAGTGTTAGGGTCAATAGTGCATGCTCACCATCTTGTTAAGGATGGCGGGTGACTTCCAAAGTTGGAGGGCCAAGGGGAGTCCTTCCAATATGGAAACATGTACAACCTGCTATTGCAGGTCAGAAGAAGACGCCTCCACATAGAGACATTGAATGCAACATTAAATAAATGGAAAATGCAAAATTGCCATAGCTGCCGGATTATTACACTAAAGGGGAAACTCCACTTTAGGCCAGCTTGTGGCTGCAGCTTTGCCAGGGAGATGGGAAATACGTCAAAAGTCTGTCTAGAGTACTGGCCTCGCATTCTGTCATTATCAGTTTACATGCTCCCACTTTGTTTGCAGAAGGGTAGACTTTACTCCCTGGGTCCCAGCTCTGGGTAAAAGGTTGGGGAGTGGGATGATACTAACAAACCAATGACTTGCAGCCCTAAATTACAGACCCACCTATCTTTATTCTCACCCCCAAGCTGAGGTAAAATTTCAACTCACATTTTCAAACTGATATGAAGATGCAGCCTGCAGCCATTAATAGAAGATATTGAACAGTTTTATCAGTCATATTCGATCAAGGATTTTTCCCGTCTTATTTATGATGTGCTGAAACAGGTAATTTATACTTCAGGTCCTGGAAGTAACAGCAAGTAATGGTTCAGGGGTTAGACAACTTTTTACTTTATTTCAAAAGCTGAATTGTGTCAAGTATTTATAAACAGAAGATGAATTCCTATAAGAAATATTAGTTTCAAAATTTTAAGCAAATGTATTGTTAGAAATCTAGAAATTATTTGTACTTGTGCCACATGTAATATCGAGTCAGGTCAATTGAAGAATCTTTCATGCTGAGCATTGACCTGTGTGGCTATAATTTTTAAAAAGTGCACTATCATCAAAAATCTCACCCTAATCTATTTACAGAAAAACACTGACTGAAATGCAACAAAAATACAACAATCTGACATTTTAGATTATCAGTGACATTCATTGGATTTAGTTGCAAATAACAGACTAACCTGATTTGAAAAGTTGATAATTACTAACAACTCAGAATTGCAAGTGATTTCATTACAATGTATTCCACAGATTAATGTGTGACAGATGAGAAAGGTAATAATATAAATTATAGTGGTAATAAAATAAACCTTAAAAGCACAGTTTACAGCATTTGTTGTTCTCACCATTGCGCTTACTCACTGTTTGTACACAGGGTAGGTTTGTGCTGTGATGTCATCTCAGGAATAACTTTCCTGTTATTCTATTTTTATTTGCTACATGTGGAATTGGAAGCAGGGGATGGGAGAGAAAATTGCAGGGCTAAGAGGAAAGACCAGGAGATTGGGACTAATTGCATAGCTCTTTTCATAGACCTGGCACAAGCACAATGCATTGACTGGCCTCCTTGGGTGATATATGATTCTATGAAGAAGTACATTTTTTAACCTTCAAAAGTGAAGTCTTGAAAGAAATGGAAGATAAAACCTCAGTTCATATCCATAGTTCACAGTTCAGAGTGACACTGACTCACATCTCTTTTTACTGAGGAATGGGATCTCAGACTAAATGAAGAGACAGTTAAGTAAGGGTCCAATTCTGTACTACAATTAATTGCTTGCTATACCTATTTCTAGCTCTTCATAACAAAACATGGCCAATATTATAAATTGCAGTGTTCCTGGTTCAAATAAATTCAACCTCTGTTGACAACTGAAGTTCTATATCTGTCATTCATATGTTTTGAAATTCATCTTACTTTTCTGGTAGACCTCTTTAAAAAAGGAGAATGCTTACCACTGAGTACAACCTGTGGCAAGAACCTGCAAGCAGAGTCTTCTAACATGGGAAGGCCATTGAGCTGCAGCTATGACATGGTGTTAGCTGACTGGAGGATTCTCCCACCTTTACTGCTTCCTGTCAGAATATTAGAAGGATTTGCCAGTCAATAATTAACCTCATGAATGCACCTTCCATGGCCATCAAGTCTTGGAGTGGGCCTTGAATCTGGAGTTACTAGCTTAGAGGCAGATATATTCCTTACAGCGACACAGGATCTTCTGTTTAAAAACTCATTGGACAATCATATCAGATTAATAACATTGAAATGTTATAAAATTAAATATGAAAAATCATTAAGTATCTGCATTGCTGTTTTAAAATTTTAGTGGTTATATTTGCTTTATTTGAAACAGATGTTTATGGAGTTTACCTACTGCAACAGGAAAAAATAGGAACGATGCCAGGTTCAGAAGTATCAAATTTCCTATTTGTCTTGCTTCTGTACTCCAGCAATTTTCTCATTTTTTGGGTGCTCGCTGTCCAACCAATATTGTCAGAAAGGGTTTTGAGGTTTAATGCTGATGAGATACCTTCCACCATTGACATATCTGCAACCTCACTGACCAAGCTGGGGGGCACTGGTTCATCGTGAAGAAAGAGATGACGACTCAAAATGGTGCTGTTCTCTGAAGAAGAGTCAGTTTTTAAAAAAAAGTAACATGGCCACAGCCTCCTCGTTGCGGTTTTAGAGAGTCATTGGACATGTCGTGGGACAATCAGTGGCTGCAACAGTTAGTCAGCAACCAGCACTGCTATGAATGGGAGTATCCTTCACTGAATGAAGAGTAGCCCCTGTCTTTCCCAAAAGGAACCTCTAGTGATTGTTTGGCTGTGGTCTCGATCAACATTTCTTGCCAGCATTACAGTTAAGAAATCCCTATTGGCATGGAAATGCCTAACTGCCCTCAAATTGCCTATCTGATGTTTGCCTCCTGTCTCCAAACATGACTTGCTTCTGAAACACAATCCAATATTGTGATGGCTAAATTAACATGCATCTTCTCATTTCTAGAACAAGAAAGATTTAACAAACACTTTCTCAAGAAGCCTGTACAATACAAATTTGTTAAAGAAATCACATTGCAATGAAAGGAAGTCTTTACGATATTCAAAACAGAAGCAGTCATGATTTTTCACGTAGATTTCATGTTGTGTAACCTCATGTCATTCTAATCATGAGTAAAATATTACATTGAGAGACGTCTGACACACCAGTAAGCTTTTCTCAGGTTTCTGTGGTTCTTCTGCTAAAGTTAAATTGGGAAAATAGAAGCATGCCTATGGAAATTCATGCTAATATTGATTAAATTAACATTATAATATGTTAAAAGTGGAATGTACCTTTTTATGGGAGAAATAAATTATTTGTACCACTGTTTTTACAGCGAACAGCTTTTAGTAGCCATGGAAACTCAGTTCATTTGGGGTCATGGTTTAAGAAGAACGCAAATGTTATTGAATGTCGCTGTATTGGATTCTGCCGAACACATTCATGAAGTCTTTTGTAAGGTTACATTACCAATAGGTTGATTACTACCCTATGACCTGTGACTAAATATCTATGAAATCTTTTGAAACCAAATTTCATCATCAAGCAGGCTATCTATTGGAACTGTATAAATATGCTCCGAAGAAACAACAACAAATTTTTGCTGAAAGACAAAGAAGTTTCCTGGTGAACAAAACAAAAAAGGAAGAAATGAAAGACTCTTGTCAAAAATGCTTGGAAAGGGGTCAGTTTACAACAGATCTTCTATCTCACACTAAATTTTCAAAAAATGTTAGTTCACTGATACAGTTTGCAAATAGAATATATGTCGATCCTGCAAACCTTTCTGGGGACTGACTTCAGCCATCAAAGCGCTCATCAAAAATGATACACTGCTTCACTTGAACACGACTTCATCCTCAAAAACTTTACTTGCTGAACTACATGGTCAGAGATGAAGATAAAACTATTTCAGTGTCAAATTATTTTGCAGCTGACTCAGTAATTTTGAAGTAAATGCTACCACATCTGCACAATAAAATAATGTTCCTAATTTCTTGTCTTTTAAAAATAACTTGCCACATAATTATTACTTGAGTCCAATAAATATATTTATATTTTAAATTCATTTTAAAAGACATTTAGATTAGTACATGAATAAGAAATATTTAAAGGAATATGGGACCAGTGCAGGCAGATGGGATTAGTTAAATTTGGGATTATGGTCAGTATGGACTGGTTGGACTGACGGGTCTGTTTCCGTGCTGCGTGACCCTTTGACTTGATGTGTAAATAAAATGGCAGTCAAGAGATTCTCTTTAGCTTTTCATACACTAAATGTTAAGATTTCTGTTAACTGAGTGAGGCTGCCCAAATTTATTTCTTTGAGGGATTTTCAAACTCAGCTGAGTATTTGTCCAAAATTCCAAAATTATTACTTTATAAATGACAAGAAATGCTTAACATCATTTGAGTCCAAATTACCTCATGCCTTCTGTTTGGTTCCTTCAGAAACCATGTGCAATGTACTGCTTCAATAACAGAATGAAGTATTAGAATTCGAATTCGTCACGTACTCAAGTACAGGGATATATGCATACAGTGAAAAGTGCATGAAATTGCCATTTCTGGTGGCATCTTTGGTACAAAGATAGCTTGGTACAAAATCTAATGTATAAATTAGAAAAATGAAAAAAAAAGTTAAAAGATCAGCATTACAGTCCTTATAAAGTTAGGTACAGAGAAACCCAGATACAAAATCTTAGGTATAGATTAGAAAAATAAAGAAATATAAATAAAAGTTCAGCATTAACAAGTTCCATTCTGAAGATGCATTTCTCTGGGATCAGCTACAGAAATGGATAATTCCATGAGCAAACAGAGGGTGGGTTCTGATCAAAGATATCAGTTGCAGTTCAACGACAGGATGAAGAGTTAGAAAACGTGTCTGGTATGAAATACTGTGAATTGTTGGTATATGGGGGCGGGGACGTTTCAGTACACAAAATTCGGATGGGTTGGGTTTGCATCAAACGTTGATAAGTTAAACATGAACGCCGACTCTCAAACCACTTCCCTTGGACTTTATTCAGGGAGGGCACGGAACTTGGAAATGTAAATATTTTATTGATGCTGGTTACAGCCGATTCAGTTTTTCGGGTTTAACGATGCGCAGGTTTTTCTAAACTTTGGGAAATCTAGCAGCTAAACTGAGGCGAGAGCATGTCATTGAGAAAGTAAGTGCACTGCTGTGGCCACAAGCAGCACGAATGTTTCCCCGCAGCTCTCAAGCTGCACCCTCCTCTACAAAACCCAATTGATCTTACAGGTACAAAGTTCTCCCTACGTGGCTGGAAACCAAGCCTGTCAATCAGGCTGACTTCCAGGTGGGGAAAACACTCAGGGTCAAAGGGTGCACACTCTGGTCTTAAAGCCACGTGCAGACCGTCGTTTCGTTTTTTTAACATAGAATCGCTACCGTGTGGAAACAGGCGACTCGGCCCAGCTAATCCTCCGAAGAGCATCCCACCCAGACGCGTCTCCCTACCCTATCCCTGTAACCCTGCATTTCCCACGGCGAACGCATCTGACCTGCACATCTATGCACCCTACGGGCAATTTAACACCGCCGATCCACCCAACTTGCACATCTTTGGACTGTGGGAGGAAACCGGAGCACCCGGTGGAAACCGACGCAGACATGGGAGAACGTGCAAACTCCACACAGTTCCCGAGCAATTAAAAAAAAGTTTGTTACATTATTTTGTTTTTTTTAGAAATTATTACCAGTTGAGTCAATGTATGAATGCTATATTGCCAATGGACGAGTCTTCGAATAATTGCTTTCAAACAACGAAGGTATGAACTGATTTGAGAACTCGGACCATGTATGAGATTTTAACTCATTCAAAACTCATTCACTGACATAGAGCAAAAATCCGACCCTACAATTAAAAATTACATAATTTAGCTCCGCATTTTTTTCGTTCTTATACCTCAGAGAAAGCAAGTTACAGTAACAAAGCGAAAATTATGATTCTAGTTGCTCGTCAATTCCACCTTTAGATTTTTTTTTGGCAAAAATGTACATTTTAATAAAGAAAAACTTATTTCAAGAAAGCTTGTCTGTGTGCACCCAACTCTAAATCCAACTAGGGCAAATTATTTAATCCGGTTTTAGTTAATTTGCAATTCATATTTCATAGGTTTATTACGTTTCAAGGAATAAGGCAATGCCATCTAGTGTCTGTTTATGAAGGAAAGCGTTGATTAAACATTGAATTTTCAGTGCCAAATTTTTAGGTTTAAGATATACGGGAAGAGACAAAATGATTTTTGGACCATAATAAACATGTAAACATCTGTAAAGAAGTACTTGCAGAGAATAATGGTAGACATTGAAAAGATAATGTTACTGTAAGGGTGACAATGTAAACCAACACCAATTGGTAGCTATTCAAACCAGCTAATGACACAAAATAGGGGCAGTGGCAGAGCTACAGAATGCAGCAAAATGCTCTCAGAAGGATATCGTTGATTATGCAGACATATGGCTGGTGAAATTCAGGCTGCTAAATGTGCATCAAAATAATCTCAGACACATATACAGTGAATGGAATTGAATTAGAAGAAGGATGGACAAGGAGGGAGCTTGGGAATAATGGTAAACATATCATTTTCAACATTTAGGTAATGCAATGAAGTAATTTAAAAGTGAAAGAATTACATTTCTAGAACTATGCTAAGATTTTACACTACATTGTTTAGACTTCGAATACTGTATTCAATGCTGCAACAATGATATGTGTGACAAATGTACAAAAAAAAACTTGGTAGATTTACAATTTTTGAAGCCCAGGTTCAGGTGAACCTTTTCACTAATTCAAAAAAAAAGTGGAAAGAAGTGATTTAGACTTTGCAAAAGAGGAACATCTTTCAATTAAGACTCACACTAGCTATTGATGGCAGTTTGGCAATATTGCATTTTAACCTTAGATGTTTTAAGCACCTGTGAAATGAACATCATTGTTCAGATCATGATAAGTTGACTGTCCAAAAAGTAAACTTGACTTTATGAGTTAGAAGCATTTGCTGCCGAGGAGCATCGTAGAGCCTCTGGAAGATTGTAAGGATTTCTCTTTACAGTATTCCTGAGAGCATTTGCTTTCTTTGAACAAAAAACCTTAATGAAATAATCACCATCTAAACAGCCACTTGGACAAGAAAGTTAACCTTATTGTGAAGATTGTAATTTTGGACACAAGTGAAATTGGAAAGCTGACTGTCCTTCTTGCTGCACATTCTAGATGTTCATGTATTTTTAATTGGTGCCTTTTCATTTTAGTATCAACTATTGAGGTTTCATTTTTGAATTTAAAAATAAACATTCGTTTTTAAGAAAATGAAGTCCAGTGTGTAATATGTGCAAGTTTGAGTCAATGAGATACTGTTGGAATCCTAGAAATTCTGCTTGGAAGTATTGTTGCAAAAACATGATAATCTTTTATTCTTAGCTACTTAACCTAAGGTGCACAGGACTAAATCAGGAAATCCACCGCTTTTTTATAAGAAGCCAGAAGAACATAAAAAATAGAATGTGTAAGCCATCTTGCCTTCCAGGCCTGCTTCATCTTTCAACATGATCAAAGCTGATCATCTACCTGAAGTCTAGTAACTGCTAAAAGGGAAAAGGGTTGCCCCTAAAGATTGCATTAGGCTGCGTATGGAGAAGAGTCATATTTCAATTCGAGTGCAAAGAGAATGAGCTTTGAAAAAAGATTAGAGAAGTTGAGCTTTACAGTTTGAAAAGAAAATCTTTCAGTCAGGGGAACACAATGAAGATATTAAATATGGTATCAAAAACGTAAAACAAAATTTTAAATAAGCCATGTAAAACCAAAGTAAATTAGTAGTTATTTTAAGAACTAGTAAAAAGGAAAACATCATTCAAAAAATATATATAACAAGGTGTAGAGCTGGATGAACACAGCAGGCCAAGCAGCAT